>CM070655.1:20943273-21455773 GCA_036346575.1 Dendrocalamus sinicus | reverse complement strand
CAAACAAGGTTAGCTCCCTTTCCTCCTTTGATTTTTTCCGAGTTGATATGGATTATTTGAGGTACATTTCGTGAGGCAAGATTTGAAACCCTAGATGAAATTAGTTGGATTTGGCTCGGTTTTAGGTTGGATTCGCAATAGATATGCGTAATGTATTAGTAGTAATGTGTATAGATCCGTTTTTAGGTTGAAATTAGTTGGATTAGGGTTTGATTTGGGTAACTAGTGAACCTAGGGTTAGAAACGATAAAAATTATAAATCTTATTCATTTCCCATTTTAGGTTGTCATTTTAGATTTGCGTAATGTATTAGTAGTAATGTGTATAGATTCATTTTTAGGGTTTGATCATTGTACGTAATGACTGAGGTATGTTTGTTTGTTGTGCTATAGATGGATAAGCTTGTGACTTTGCACCATGGTAGTACTGTGAAGAGAAATGCCAATGGGGGTGTTGATTTGGAAGGCAGGGAAGAGACCATGTTGTTTTTTAGTTCACGTCCGTCGTATGGTGAGGTCATTTGTCGATTGAAAGAGAGGTTGGGATGGACAGATGAGCATGGTGATGTCGTTATGCAAGGAATGATTGATGTTGGGTCGTCAAAGGGGCCACGTATAAAGAGATTGGTTTCGATTGGCAGCGACGGTGAATGGGATAACTATGTGGCCATCGTTTTGGACTCAGAGGTCAGAGCACCTGACTTGTTTGTGCAGAGGGTGGTGAGAGATCAATCACCTCCTAGGGCTGCATTGGATCCCAATGACTCACCGTTGGTTGGGTCACCGGATCATGAAGAGGTCGAGGTGCAAATTGTATCCTCGTCTCAAGTATGTGAGGTTCCATTGACTCGTAGAAGTCGACTCGAGGATGTCGATGACCGCTTTGTTGGTGGATTCGACGAGGAGACAGTGTTTGAGGAACCCATGGTTTGTGTAGCATCTAACAGGTGGATGTACAGCTTTTGGAGGCGAGGCCGCTTATGAGGATGCGAGGTCGTGGACTCGGATGATGACAGCACCGATCCACAGTTTGACGTCAGCGAAATTGAGATGTTGAGAAGAATGTTTCTGGCCGTGATCCACTAGTGTCCGATTATAATGACCTAAGCAACGCACATAGGGTCATCGTGGATGGAGGGCAAATGCAGAGGGACGTACCTAGGCCTCGGGCTAGTATCATAATTCAGAAGGGTCATGTCTTGAGGATATGTCGGCATTGAAGATGTGGTTGAAAGAGTACTCGATCGTGCACAACCGTCCATACAGGGTTAAGAACTCATACGCCAAACGCGTCGGTACACCATCAAATGTGAGAGCACAGGTGTGCATGGAAAGTCTGTGCTGTGAAGGTGAAGGGTACGGAGAGGTTTAATATTACAATCGTGGATGGACCGCATACCGTGGGTCTTCCAAGCCCAACGTAAACATCGCCGCTGACTTCTCGATTCATTGCAACCGCCTGCACTTCGTGATAAAGCACATGCCGACGATGCGCGTGGCGCAGTGATAGAGGCCGTTAAACTAAAGTGGCACTACACAATCAAGTATGGGAAAGCATGGAGGGCGCAACAACGTGCTTTGAAGTTGATTTATGGTGATTGGGAGGAGGCGTATGAGCGCTTGTCGCCATGTTGAACGCAATGAAAGCGCCAATGCAGAATGCAGATGAGTACGTGCCTAAGCCCGATGTATGGGTTAATGGAAGATGATTTTTTTCGAGCATTCGGTGCTTTGGTCGGTGTGTCGAGGCTTTCAAACATTGTAGGCCTGCTCACAATTGATGGGACGTTCTGCTGGGCAAGTATGAGGGGACGTTGTTGATTTCTATTGGTCGTGATGTGGACAACTCGCTTGTGCCGTTGGCTTTTGCTTTGGTGGAGGAGGACAAATCTAGCTGGGCTTGGTTTCTACGACTTGTATGGATCCATGTGGTTGGCCCGGGGAGGGAGGTATGTGTGTTGTCTGACAGGCACACTGGGATCTTGAGCGCCGTTAAGGAAGTGATACCAGGACATTTACCTGTGCATCATCGTTGGTGCACAAGGCACCTTGCAGAAAACTTGTTCAAAAAAGATGGGGTGAAGGCCAACTTTGCACTTTTCGATGAGGTATGTCACCAGAGAGAGGTAAAGCTGTTCGATGAGAAGTTAGAGGAGTTGAAAACGAAAACTAATGCCGAGGGTCGTGATTAGATAAGGGGTTTAATGGGGATGTGCATAAATGGTCAAGGGCTCATGACCCATTGGGAAGGAGGTATGGGTTCATGACTAGCAACATGGCGTAATGCTTCAACGGCCGCTTAAGGGGGCACGTGGATTGCCGCCACCGCAATTGCGGTGTTCACTTTCTACAAGTGTGTTGCATGGTTTGTCAACCGGCACCGGGAAGCCTCAGACATGTTAAAGGCACATGCACGTTGGTCACCTCGCCCTCACGGCTTCATTACCAAAGCGAATATGCAAGCCAATGAACAGAGTACCACTGCTTTGACCATGTGACGCACGTATGAGGTTGTTGAGGTGGAGGGACAACCGAGAATGGAGAGCTCCGAGAGGCCCGAAAGCATAAGGTCGTGATTACATCCTTCACATGCACATGCGGTGTTCCCGACAAGTTCCATTTTCCATGCTCCCACACGGTGACCGCATGTAGGGCCTGGAATGTCGATGTTGAGAGCAAAATCCCGCGACTATGCAGCGTGGATGCGTTGGTGAGGACATGGGCCCCACGGTTTGAGCCATATCGTGATGAAAGCGAGTGGCCACTTTACTCGAGTCCCAGGTACATAGCGGACGAGGGGTTACGTTGGCACAAGAGGGGCAGCAGGAAGCGATCAAGGTATAAGATGGACATGGATCGGATACCTGGTCGCTCCAAGAGGGGTAGGGCAAATCCCTTCGTTGAGGACCCACAGGAGACACACTGCTGTATGTGTGGTCTAATAGGTCACAATTCACTGACGTGTCAACGCTGCTCCACTCAAAGTTAGCGGCGTTAGGTCTAGAGAGCATAATTTTTAGATATTTTGTTATTCTTATCACTAACGTAATTTTGAATGCAAAGGATGGCGAGGTACCGGCTGGTGGACGAGTTCTACGACAGAGAGCACCGCGACAAGCTCACGATGATTCCCATACTGCATCCTCCAACCCATGATGATGAGAGTTGTGTGTATGTGTATGTGTATGTGTATGTGTGCATATATGTATGTATGTATGATTTGAGATTTATATGTGAATGTATACATCTAGACTTTATTGAGAGTTATGCATATGTGTTTTATATGTGAATGTATGTATATGTGTATATGTGCATGTGTTTTGCATATGCAAAAAATAGACAGCTCTTTGCTGGTTTTTCTGTAGGTGTAAGTAGCACGGCGCCAAACACACTGGCGCCGAGATATTGAACTACGACGCCAGGACTTTTGGCGCCAGGTTGTGGCGCCAAAGTTTTGTGCGCCGTAGATCAAAATCTCGGCGCCAGTGTGTTTGGCGCCGTGCTACTTACATACGGCGCCAGGGTGTTTGGCACCGTGATGACTGCACTTGCATTAGAACTGCAAGCCCGGCCTAGCTGTTTCGTTCCATTCACACAAACAATTCTAATAATTGACATTCATCAAATGACTAAGCACAACCAAAATAACATACTGAGTGCATACGTCTACATACATACATAGTCCACATACATAGTTTATAATTTTTCAGAAAATACATACGTCCGCATACATCAAACATTAAATATACATAGCAATAACCTACTGAGTGCATCGAGGCCACTTCCCCTTCCTCTGAGCATCAGGGTACTCCTCTAGGGCTGCCTTGGCACGTCGCGCTCTCTCTAGCTTCTTCTGTCTTTCACCCTTGCGCCTTGTCGCGGCCCTCCGACGCTCCTCTTCCCGGTGTTCCCTCGCGGCCTCATCATGCTTCTTCTCCCGTTCCCACCTCTCCTTTCTTTCTTCATCCCACTTCTTAGTGGCGTTAAGGTATTCCTTGTCAACCTCAGCGATCGCAGTGTCGATCCATTGCTCAAAATCACAAAGCGGTGGAGGCTCCTGCAAATGTATGCATTCGTTAAACCAATAGAATTAATACCAAGTCGATGAATCGACAATACAACATACCATCTTGCCGAGGACAACGGCGACACGTGGCTCATCGAACGCCCAGTTGGCGCACATCTAGTACCTCTGCCTATATGTATCCAGATCATCCGACCTTGCAAGGATCGCCGTAATAACACATCCGCACGGGAACACCAGGTGGAGGTGGCAAACGAGTGAAGCCTATGACAACCTAAAATGGGAAATGAATAAGATTTATAATTTTTATCGTTTCTAACCCTAGGTTCACTAGTTACCCAAATCAAACCCTAATCCAACTAATTTCAACCTAAAAACGGATCTATACACATTACTACTAATACATTACGCATATTTATTGCGAATCCAACCTAAAACCGAGCCAAATCCAACTAATTTCATCTAGGGTTTCAAATCTTGCCCCACGAAATGTACCTCAAATAATCCATATCTACTGGAAATAAAATCAAAGGAGGAGAAGGAGCTCACCTTGCTTGCTCGGTTTGGAAGCAAAATCGCGAGAAAAATCGATGGATTGGGGTGGATTTGGAGGGGGGAGAGGGGCGGCTGTCCTCTGTGCTCGGTCTGACAGAGGAGTGGAGTGAGGGGGGTGGTGGGGGGCCGGGGGCTGCACTCGGGCTTAAGTCCCAGGAAACAGCGCCACGGCCTTTAGCGCCGTTTATGCATGGCACGACGCCATGTGCTTTGGCGCCATGCTGTGCACCGTGGATCCTACGTGTCTCATGCATGGCGCCAAAGCATATGGCGGCGTGCTATTTACCATGGGCACCAGATGCTTTGGCGCCATGCTAAGGGTCCATTTTTGCAAATCTCTTCTCCAGGGGTCCATATGTAAGAAACTTTCAAATTTTGAGCTAAAAAGCAAAAAAAATTACCCAAGCCTCTCTGCCCTTGGATTGCTTTTAGATGCGTGCTAGTACAATAGTATGGAAAGGAAGTCATTAACATGGATGGAAAGTCTTATTCATGAATGGAAAATCTCACTCATAGATGAAAAGTCTCACTCATAAAGCCTGAGCACCATGGTGCCCCTGTTATTTATACTATATATATATATATATATATATATATATATATATATATATATATATATATATATATATATATATATATATATATATATCAACAGTGTCTTTTACTAGTATTTAAAATAATTTCTAATGGCATGCTAATTATTTTTGGGACTCATTTAATTATGTGCAAGATATTGCTGATGTTGGCTTGCATATATGTTCCAATTTTGCGACATGTCAAATAGCATCGTACAATACCAAAGTAGCGACATAATTCACATTTCGCCGATCGTTCGCATGTCATAACCCACTACAATAACCTCATATTATGAACTTCCTACATACAAATTAATTAAATTCTACCATAAATATTTACTGATTTTTTAATACGTATAAATTCCAGCAGACGATTAATTTGTACATTACGGTGACTGAATTTTCTACAACTACAATTTTGTACATATGCAGATTTCCTATTGATGCTAATTTTTTAAAACTATGTTTCCTAAATTATACACTAACGCTTCTACGGCTGTTAATTTTCTAAAACTACATGTTTAATAATTTTGTATAACAAATATTTAACTATTTCTATCTACATCTACACCTACGGTTGCTTCTTCTTCTCCTCTCCGTTTTTACACCTGCTAATTTTCTATAACTACGTTAACTAAATTTTTTATACTAAAAATTGTACTAAAATTTCTATACTAAAAATTGTACTAACAGAATATTGTTGTCGCCTCTCCGTTGGGTGATTGGCTCCAGTCGCCCTTCCATTGGGAGGCTGGAGCCTATTTGTGTAAAAAAATGAGTCTATTTGTGTAAAAAATGTTGCCACATGTATATTTCTGTAATTTCAAATAAAATATTGAATATTCGTACAAAAAATTCCTAGAATAGCAGGGCTTGATAACGACGGGACAGAAGGTGGCACAGGAGGAAAGTAGGGGGGGGCAGCACACTGAGGAACAGCGAGAGGAAGTTCTTTTTCACAAAAAAAAACAGCTCTAGGGGGTTTTTTGTTTGCAAAACATATCAAATGGATTGGGACTCCCACCTACTTTCATCTAAACCGCACATTCTAGATCGGACGGTCAACATTGCCTTTTGCATTTTACCACTGAATTAACCTTTTACGCCAGACATGTTGCCTCCAATTTTACCACACACAAAACATCAGACATCACTTAAAGAAGAATCCATACATTGTTGCACAAGCGGTTTGTTTCTACGTTTCACCATTTGGTAGAGTAGTATTCGACAAGTAAGCTAGCCCGTGTGAGATTGAATAAGAACCAGTATAAAACCACAATGATACACCTAGTCCTGTCGATGAAATTCAAACTAGTTGTCGGTTTGAATTACAGAAGCTATGAAGCATAATTGCAATCAACAATCAACCACAGAATCAATAAGCATGGGCATAGCCTGATCCAAAGAGGTTTAGGGTTCTCATGACACACTTGCTAAATTCCCATAACATCACATATCAAACACCTCAAAATTTGCGAACTTGTACTGAAAACCTGAAAGACATACATATGATAGTCTTTGGAAGCATAGGCGAATTTGCTAACTGGGCTCGGACCGCTCAATCGAACAAACTGAAACCCATGTCATCATCACTCTCTTCTTTAGCCTCCTCCTGACAATAGTCAACCAAAAAAGATTTGTAAGTTATTGAACACAGTATTAACTGTGCAAATAAAAGTGTTGCCTAGATGTATGATAGCTCACCTTCTTCTCCTCAGCAGCCGGGGCAGCAGCAGCTGCACCACCACCAGCCGGGGCTGCGGCAGCAGCAACCGGAGCAGCTCCACCACCACCTACAAACGAAATCGATACACTAGTAAACACATGCTTGTTTCCTGAGCAGAAAATTAAACCATCAACAACAGAGCAATGCAACAACCAAACACAGAAGAAATCTCCATTTCAATGTAATGCATCCAGCATTGATAGTACAAAAGCGCATGAATAATTTTAACTCGATTTCAATGTTGTAATGCATCCAGCGTTGGCAGTACAAAAGCACATGCATAATTCTAACAGAGAGCTAATTCATGCAACCCAATTACTAGGCAAATAGTACAAAAGTTTCACAATAACATCCGCAATAAGCAGGCCTAAAGCTTTCAGCTTCCAAATGAAATAGTAGAGATGCTAGAACGACTACAAACCAAACACACGGCTAAGGCACAAACAACCCAAACATAATATCGAATTATGTAACTAAATTGAGTCGATCTTATCGACTGCACCCATAATCCTACAACAAGAGCTACAACCATAATTACTTGGCATGATCAAAGCAACCACTTTTTATAACATACCTAAATTAACAAAGGGTAACAGGCAGCAAGTAACAAACAGAGCGTGTACAGGGGGCAAAGGAAGGAAGGTATACCGGATCCGACGGAGAGGATGAGGTCGTCGACGCTGCGCTTCTCAAGGAGCTTGGCGAAGAGCGCAGGCCAGTAGGACTCGACCTTAATGTTGGCCGCCTTCACCAGCGTCGCGATCTTCTCGGACTGCTCAAGAAATGCCCAAGCTCAGACAACAAAACCAACCAAGAAACGCACATAGATAGAGAGAAAGAAACCGGGATAGAAGGACGAACGTACGGTGATGGGGATGCCGTCGTCGTGGAGGATGAGGGCGGCAAGGGTGCAGGCGACCTCGCTGGACGACATGGCCACTTCTTCTTCTCACCGGAACGGATCAACGATCTCTGCGAGGAACCACATGGCGACGAGATTAGATGCAGCGGCGAGCGATAGTAGGCGGCGGCGGCGCGCGTACCAGAGGGAGGCGCAGGTGGCACGGGGCTTCTAGGGTTTGGGAGGTGGCGGCGCGGGTGGGATTTTATAATGGGATGTGGGGAGGAGTTTGGGCCGGACTGGGCCGTCGCGTGGGCTCGTTCGGTCCGCTCCGTTTTCTCGAGTTGGGATCCGATCGGTGCTTGGGCCCGACATACATTGGTTACACGTTGTCCTACACTTAGGGTGTATTTGGTTGCTTTTGGGTAGTGGGATCGTATATCCTGGATGAGGGGAAGCTGGATGAGGAGGGCCGTATTTTGAAAAAGAAGA
The DNA here is from genome assembly GCA_036346575.1 of Dendrocalamus sinicus. Taxonomy (NCBI): domain Eukaryota; kingdom Viridiplantae; phylum Streptophyta; class Magnoliopsida; order Poales; family Poaceae; genus Dendrocalamus; species Dendrocalamus sinicus. The sequence goes on along the minus strand of CM070655.1, from coordinate 21,447,561 downwards.
GTGTTTGGTTCGATGTATCCGTGGATACAAGTGAATGAGTCTGTGATTGGTAGGTCAGATATGAGGTGTATGAGCGGATACAATAGGTCGAGAATGTGTTTGGTTGGTCAGATAGTGGGGTATAGTGACCTTCGAATGTGAGAGGTGGTGTGGTTACCCCTTCACATATTTTTCAGTTTTTGCACAAACTAAGTTATTCCTAATAGTAATTTATTTACATTATGACATATTAATTTTTAACTTCAAAAGAACGTATTTGATAATATGATGATGTATCGCCCGTGTAAGTTATTCCTAATAGTTTTTTCAGTATCACATGATGATGTATTTGACAATTTGACAGTATGACAAAGAACATATTATTCCTAATAGTTAAAAGAACGTTTTTAACTCGCCGCACATCGCCGAGAGACATCGCTCGTGGAACACATCGCCGAGCGGAAGAAAAAAAAGCGAAGCGGGCGGGGACCGCGCGCGGAAGAAAAAGCGGGCGGGGCAACGGCCGGCGGCGCCTCCAACCGCGAGGCGGCGGCGTGGCGGCGCGAAGGAGAGGGCGGGAGAGAGAGGCGGCGGCGGCGCGTGGGTGGCGGCGGCGGCGCGCGCCGCCACCGCGATCATCTCACGCGGAGGAGAGAGGCACCGCGGGTGGCGCGGCCGGCCGGGCAACGGCGCGCGCGCGCCCAACCGCGCGAGGCGACGGCGACTCCAACCACGGAGCGGCGGCGACTCCACCCGCGGAGGCGGCGGCGATTCCAACCGCGGAGCGGCGGCAACTCCACGGCCGAGGCCGCCGAGCCCAGATCCGGCCGAGGGGAACCGCGTGGCGCCCACGGCCGCGGTCGAGGCAACGGCCGGCGGCTCCTCCACGCGCCTCGCCGCGCCCGCGCGCTGCCGCCGGCGCGCCGCCGCCGCCACCCGCAGCCTCGCCGGATCCGGAGGAGGAGGAGACGAGAGGAGATCACCGCCGCCGCCGACGCGCGAGGAGAGCGCGCGAGAGGTAACCCTAGCCCGCCCTTCTCTGGACTCCCTCGGTCCTGGATTGCCACGTTCGGCCAAAATGGTCTTCTCTGCTGGTCCGGGATGGAGACCGTATGCGGAACGAGCGGATCCAGTCTGCTACAGTGAATTCATTCAACCAAACACCAGATTTTTTTGCAACATACGGTCCAGCTGGTATCAGGCCATCCATGTTCGGGGAACCAAACACACCCTTAGAGATGGCAATGGGTACCCGAAACCCGATACCCGATGGGTTTTTACTCTATTAGGGCATGGGTTTGAGTCAATTTCCTAACCATGGGTCTCTTAATGGGCAAAAAGCCCAACCCATCGGGTCTGCCGGGTTCGGGTACGTTCCTATAGTACCCAAACCCGTAAACCCATGGGTAATATAAACCCGATCCATAGGAGTTATAAACCCAACCTCCCGACCTCCCAGCAAACCACATTGACCCATAGCCCATTAGCCATTTAGCCCCAAGCCCCCAAATCCAATGCGGCAATGCCTCATTACCCATACGGCTAACCCTAGCTAGCACTCGCCGTGATCACTACTCACTCCTCCCCAGTCCCCACCCCGATTCAACAGCCGCCGCAGGCACTCCACGCTCGGTCTCCGGCAGTCTCCACGCTCGCTCTCCCGTCCCGCAGCTCCCGCTCCTGCTCCCGCCACTCGCCGCACGCCGTCCTCCCACACGCCCTCGCCGTCACCTCGCCTTCCAATTCAGCCCGCCACCCCACGCGCGCACCAACGTGCATTCTGCGGAGAGGCCCTTGGCCATGGTGTTGCCCTCCGGCTCCAACGAAGATGGACGGTGAACTTCTTCCTCCTCTCCATTAACCATTGTTGCAGCTCGCATTACTGACCCGACGGCCGACCCATGGGTACCCGTTAACCCAGTGGGCATGGGTCTGGGCAAAAATTTGCACCCGTCACGGGTATGAGTTTTTTAGCGGGCACGTCTAACTTTCATGGGCACGGGTTTGGGATAGCAAAACCCAGCGGGTTTATGCCCGTTGCCATCTCTACCTACACTACACAAATTCACACATCCACAATCAAAATGGAATCCTAATTCGAGCAACAATTAAAAGGCGTATCAACACGCTTACATGCCGGAGTTGCACGGCAGCAGGGCGACAAAGCAGGTGTGTGTGTGTGTGAGAGAGAGAGTGAGGTGATTAGGATGGAATAGGCAGATGCAGTGCAGAATCAGTAGAGGAGATCGAGAGCGAGGTGGAGGAAAGAAAAAGAAAAAGGAAAGCTGTGAAAAAGATATAAGAAGAAAATCCACAAAAGTTTGATAAAAAAATCTAGAAAATAATTATTGTATTTTGTGATCCGAATCTGATTGGGTGGACCATTTAGTCATGTCCAACCACGAGTAGTCTTTTCGACCACTTGAAGAGTCCGATCAGATTTCACTCAAACAATGCGATAAGGTCGGAGGTTTTGATTGGGATCATCTTCGTGTCGTTGATGAACTTTGTGCAAACTAAAGTGAGACGTGCTACTCGAGACACGTCTGACTACAACTCATTACCGTCATCTTCTAAGACTCTGCAACAAGATTCCTCCTCGGGTCCGCTGCCTCACGAGCATAAATTTGTATCAACCCAATTGGACTCCAACCGTGTACGCTGTACCGCCTCGGTGTACAAATACTTCCCCTTTTGCGATGGAATTTCCTGTAGTAAGACTACAATGTAACCTCGCTTACATGGAGAAGCAATGGGAGAAGTTCAGCCAACTAGCAAGGTACCACTAGCCAGTAAGGACCGGTTACAATATATTCCCCCTGCATTTCTCTTTGAAAGCATGCGGCGAGAGACATAAGCTCATCTGGAGGCGTGCATGTGTAGGGAGCACAAGGCTCGCGAGGAGGAGCATGAGAGAAAGTGCGAAAGGGCAGCCAAGGCCAGAGTGGATGATGAGGACTACAAACCTGAACTCGGAATGAAGGGCAAATGGCCTCAGTCCACGTAGTAGATCAGGCAATTCCGTGGTAGCCCCTAATTCATGTAACACATCGTTAAAAACAGTTGCCATTTCATATGCCTCAGCCGAAAACATATGTCATTTCATGTGCATTTCATGTACATGGCTGGAGAAACGGGACTCTCACTTAATGTGGTCCGGCCACATGTGAAGATTCGGCACACTCTTTTCCTTTATAAAAATAAGTCAAAAAATTCTAATAAATCCCTCCTTTTCTTTTTCTTAGTTTTAAAACTTCCGAGAGCCCGTTTTCCTCTGTCCAAGCTTCAAATGAGCCTTTCTTTTTTTCTTCTTCTAAATTCATATAAAATCCCAATCTATCCATTTCTACCTTTCTTTTTAATTTTGGAGTCTATTTTAATTTTATTTAAATTTAGTTTGTTTGGATTATTTTCAAGTGTAGACGTATTCGAGGAGTATTACTTCGACGACTCTCACCAATTTGTGGAGCAGGGCAAGTTATACACCTTGATCATGTTGATCTCAGTTTGCAAATAGAATTATGTTATTTTAAATTATTATGCATGGTTATGTTTATTTAATGTATTTCAATTCTAGTTTTAAATACTTAGGTAATACCTACTTGTTGTGACCACGTTTGATATTGAACACTTAATGCCTTGTCACCCTAGAATAAAACTCTGGTTAGTACACTGGTATTAGCTAAAAAATTTTGTAGTAATGCTTAGTCATGCTTAGAGATAATTTTAGGTTTGGAATAATTTTTCACATAAAATGATGATCGTTAAAAATATATTCTTTACTTTGTGAGTCAAGAAGGTGCATGAAATGTTTAAAAATGGAATATAAAACTTGGTTTAGACTTAAGCAAAATGGTTAGGTGGCGAGTGCTTGCTAACACAATGTGGTTGCTTGGTGGCACAATGTGGGTGCTTGGCACAAGCGATATGTGGAAAGTTTGCCTAAGTCAATTAAGAACTGCTATGTGAGCTACTACTATAAAGACATATCATACTACCATAAGTCTAGTATGGGATAGATCCGGCTAACTAATTTGTGAGGTCCCAATCTGAATCTTGCTATTGGTTGAATGTGAGTGTGGTATATAGGCCGCAAGAAGTCTCATACGGTACAAGAGAGGGTACCAATTTAGTGGATTCTTTATTGGGGTAAAACCATAGTGGAGGCATGACCAGATTAATGGCTTTGCATTGTAAAGGTCTTGTGATAATCACTTAGTTGCATGTCGAAGGAAGCGTGTTATGGCCGACATTATACGTTGATTATCTCTTATGTGTAAAGTTGTACCACCTTTGTAAAGTATATAAACTATCCTAGATAGCTATGCCCATGGTTATGGGCGTGTTGAGTAAGGTTTTCATGGATTAGACTTTATTTTTCAAAAATTAGATTATATGAAAATATTGGAATATTTTTAGAGAAAGATGGTCCGGATGGGATATCCGTCGTTAGGTTAGTATTAGGTTGGATCTATACTAACGGTATTAATTCGTTTAAATTATTATTTTTACTTATTATATTGAAAGTTAGCCATTTATATTTATTTACTGTATTCTTTCGAACTTGGCTTTACGCTCAAGTAACCCTATTATGTCTTTACTTGTTGCTCTTACATTAATAATGTATTTTCCCATATTAATTACGGATAATATTTTTGTGTTCACCATTGCTTAATTCTATTACTTACAGGAGGACATCTTCGACTACGTGAGGATCCACACGAGCAAGCCATATCTTACTGTCATTTGCCTGTGGGTAGGCTTGTTGGACTTCTTCACTTTATTTATTATCTTCCGCTGTTATTTACCTTTATATTTGGCCTATGGGCCATAGAAATGTAAAACTTGGCAATAAGGCCTATACTCTTTTTATTAATAAAGTTGGTCATTATGCATGATATGTATTTAGCCCAATTCAAGCTAGCCCCTTAGGATACCATGAGTTTGGGGTCTTAAGTCAATAAAGAACATTGCTCGTGAGCTGTTATTCCCTTATCAACAGCCGCAAGGTTATCATATTGCTATTACTATTAAATAAAGTTGCTTTTGCAAAAATTTCTTTCTCTTATTTGGAAGTTTCCTTATGTTTTGTTTGTAGGATGGACATAAAAACCCATCTTAGTTTCTTTCTACTTTTCTCTAACCTTTGGAAGCAGCAAGCAGATGGTGAATACTAGGAGCAATGGCAATGGCAATAGCAGTGGCATCAACAACAATGGAGCTCAAGAAAGTCAAACCACTCCCATCCCTCCACCACAACCTGCTAATGGACCTGACTTGGCCTAGATAATGGCCAACCAGAATCAACTTATTCAACTTTTGGTGCATATTATCAACAACCCCGCTCAACCCACTAATCTGCTACCACCACCAATCTAGGCTCTGCAATTTAGATTATCGAAGTTTATGAGGATGCGTCCTCCCAACCTTCTCTAGCAGCACTGAGCCAATGGACGTAGACGATTGGCTCAGAGCCATTGGAAAGAAGCTAGACATCATCCAGTAAGTGACCGGGAGAGAATTCTCTTTGTCTCTCACTAGTTGAACAGAACTACTTCAGCATGGTGGGACACATTCACCGTCGCTAATGCCAATACATAGGCCGTCACCTAGGTTGAGTTTGAGCATAACTTCCACAAGGCTCATGTTACTGCTGGCACCATTACTTTTAAGAAGAGGGAGCACCTAGCTTTGTGTTAAGGAGGACGTACAGTGAACGAGTACCTTCAGAAGTTCAATCGGCTGGCACACTACGTGCTAGAAGATGTTGCTACTGATGAGGCGAGGTAGGAGAGGTTCTTAGAGGGCCTCATTGACAACATCTCTGTGCAGTTGCTCTCCAATGAGTACTTTGACTTCCATCAACTTGTTAGCAAAGCCATTCACCAAGAAGGCAAGCGTGTTGAGATAGAGAATCGCAAGAAGAGGATGACCACTCAGAAGGTCAACCCAGGAGATTTCTCCAAAGCTCATGGCACCCCACCAGAATTAGGCAACTTCAGGCCAGCAATAACCCAAGTGCCTTTCCAGGCCAACCACTTTGCTCCTTAGGCGATCTGCCACCTTCCTGCCGGTGGGCCAGTACAGAAGAACATCACAATGTTTGATGGAGTAACTTGCTCCTACTAGAAGGAGATATGGCATTTCATCAAATCCTGCCCCATGAAGTTTTAGGTTGCAGCTAATGCTAGATCATTAGGAGGGCAGAACTCAGGGCAAGCCTTCAAGAAGCCCCAAAACTTTGTCAAAGGACGTGTGAACCACATCACTGTAGAGGAAGCCTAGGCCACACCAGACGTCATGCTAGGTATGTTTATAGTAAAGTCAGTACTAGCATCAATTCTATTTAATTTTGGTGCTTCACATTATTTCATTTCTAAAGCTTTTGTGGTTAAGAATGTGTTGTGCTCAATTCCTCTTAGCAATCCCATGAAAGTTCATTCTCTAGGAACAGAGATGAGAGTAGGGACCATGTGTCCAAAAGTGGATCTGCTCATTGAAGGAGTACCATTTCTAGTTGAGCTGTTAGTTTTGGACTCCCAAGGATTGGATGTTATTCTTGGTATGAACTGGTTATCCAAAAATAGGGGACAAATAGATTATATCACCCGATCCATTACCCTCACCAATGGTCAAGGAATAGAAGTGACCTTCAAAAGAGGAGTCCCTGAAGTAGAAGAATGTACCCTTAACCACCTCCAAAGTTTAGAGCAAGTACTAGTCGTTCGAGAATACCCAGATGTGTTTCAAAAGACTTACCCAGAATGCCATCGGATAGGGGAATTGACTTCATGATTGACTTAGTCCTTGGTCCACTCTAATTTCGAAGAGATCTTACCATATGCCAGCTAATGAGTTATCTGAGTTGAAGAAGCAGATTCAAGAACTTGAGAATAAAGGCTATGTTAGACCAAGCTCATCACCTTGGGGAGCACTCATTCACTTTGTCAAAAACAAAGATGGTAGCATGAAAATGTGTGTGGATATTTAAATGTACATATCATTGTTTTAAATACCGTATAGTAGGAGTGTAGCAGCTAAGTGTTATTTATAGTGGATAGTAGATATTGACGATATAGCAGGCGCAACATACTTAGCTGTGTTTGTATTAATACAAAGTTAAATAAATCAGTTTTGAAGTAAAATGCTTATATTGTATTCAGATTATTTGTTTGTGCATATCTCAAGTTTTGGAGTAATGATTTAAAATGGCAAATGGCAAGACTATACAATAAATGAATCATATGAAAACTTGAAATGTACTTGTACTAAATTGCCACTACACACCATACACTATAGCGGCCATAGCAGGTTATCGTAGGCCATAGTGGGCCATTGTAGTGCCACAATTGTACAAAATGCTACACACAACTATTGCGTAGCGGCCACTACCCCTTGACCGCTATATCAGGGCTACAATGGGCTATATTAGACTATTTAAAACAATGGTACTTATGCATTTGAATATTTTTGTATGTAGCTTGATGCATGCATTTGTGCACATCCTTTCTTTGATGAACTATGGGAGCGTAATGTACGCTTGAAAAATGGACGCCCATTCCCACCTATATTCAACTTCAAGCATGAAGTGAATCAGAGAAAACATAGGCTGTTTAATCAATGTATTGCTATCACATCAAACAAGGGTGTCCATTTGTTAATTTGAAATGCACACGTGCACCCTCTTCATGCTGTTGTGCTTATGGGTTTTGCATTCTGGTCTGCAACTAGCAAATGCTTCATCATATCTCAACAACAGGCTCATACCCGAACATGTTCGATGGCAAGCTGGCCTCAACTTTTTGCATGCTAGGGGCTAAATATGCACCACCATGCTCAACCTTTTGTCCTATTGTTTTGCTGTTGGGTGAAGGTGGTTTAGATGAAGGCATGCTAGATGATTCCTCAGACTTTATGTTAGCTTGCAGCATCAGAAGTACGTTTGAGCACCAAAGAATAACAACCGTGTAAATTATCTGACAGGGAAGAAGTCTTGCTTCAAATGTTCAGTAGGAAAATTTGAATATCAAATGGGCAGGTGTGATCGAGGAGATGAAAACATTGCAATGCTAGGCCATGACCTGAGTTCTCTTTTGGCTTTTGCTCAATTGTAATTGTTGCAAATAACACACAGAAAAATAAAGACAAGAGAAATGAATTTTTACATGGAAAACCCTTGTGGAAAAAAACCACGGACACTCAAAGGTAAATCACTATAATGAGGAGAGTTTATAATAGAGCGTTTGCTCTTCCTATGGGCTACTGGAGTACATATATACACGGAGAGGAAGCCGAATCAGAGTCGGCTGCTACAGATTGACACCACTTATGATATAACCTGCGCATGCACCTGCCATGCCACGTCTGGCATGAGGTGATGAAGTGTCTTACATGGATAGAATCATCCAATAAAATTATCCACCTTAAGCCGAATTTCTTCCAGTAGTCGAAGAATATGATAGAATTATCCAATAAAATTATCATGCATACCTTGAGCACCGAAAGTCCAAAGAACTAATGAGTAATACCAACTAAGTCTGAGCATAGCTCAAACTTAGATGCAGGAACTAGCTTTGTCAACATATTAGCTAGATTATCATGAGTACTTATCTTGCAGACTTTAATATCACCTTGATTAATAACACCTCGAATGTAGTGATACCTGATATTAATGTGCTTTGTTCTCTTATGAAACATTTGATGTTTTATAAGGCAAATAATATTCTAACTATCACAAAATATTATAGTGCAAGATGTACTTCCACAAAGCTCAGTAAATAAACCTCTTAGTTAAATGGCTTCTTTGCAAGATTTAGAAATAGCCATATACTTAGCTTCTGTAGTAGACAAGGCAATGATAACAGCGAACACATAACCAGTGAGAGATCTTCTTTTATCCAAATCTCTAGCAAAATTAGAATCCACACAACTAATGAGTCCATCTCTAGTCTTCCCAAACTATAAACAAGCATTAGATGTGCCCCACAAATATCTAAAAATCCATCGAACTACTTTCCAATGCTTTTTTTTCCAGGATTAGACTTGTACCTACTAACCACACTTAATGATTGAGATAAATCAGGGCGAGAACATACCATGGCATACATAAGCGAACCAACTATACTCGCATATGGAACTCTTGACATGTACTCAATTTCATCATTTGATTGTGGACATGACGCTGAAGAAAGTCTGAAATGTCCAGTTAAGGGAGCACTCATAGGTTTGGCCTTATGCATGTTGAAACGACGAAGAACTTTATCAATATACCCTTTTGACTTAGATATAATTTGCCAAACCATTTGTCTCTAATTATTTCCATACCAATAATCTTCTTTGCTGTACCGAGATCTTTCATCTCAAATTCACTATTTAATTGTGCCTTCAACTTTGAAACTTCAGCCTTGTCTTTTGCAGCAATCAACATATCGTCAACATATAGGAGCAAATAAATAATTGAACCATTAACAGTCTTCAAATAAACACAACCATCATAATTAGATCTTTTAAAATTATGAGATATCATAAAGGAGTCAAATCTCTTGTGCCATTGTCTAGGTGATTTCTTCAAACTATAAAGAAATTTCTTTAATTTGCAAACAAAATTCTCCTTTCCCGGAATGACGAAACCTTCCAGTTGCTCCATATAAATGTCTTCTTCTAATTCCACATGTAAGAATGTGGTTTTCACATCCAATTGTTCAAGCTCATAATAGCCACAATGCTGAGTGAAGTGTGAATAGAACTATGCTTCACAATAGGGGAAAAGACACCTGTAAAATCAATACCTGAATTTTGGTTGTATCCTTTCGCAACTAACCTTGCTTGTACCTAACCTTTTCAGTTGGTGAAACTTCTTCTTTCTTCTTGAAGATCCATTTGCAACGAATAGACTTCTTCTCAATTGGCAACTTGACCAGCTCCTAAGTGCCATTCTTGTCAAGAGATCCCATTTCATCATACATGGTAGTCATCCATCTTTCTAAATCACTATAAGAGATAGGCTCTGCATAAGATAAAGGTTCTACATTACCTTCAATTTCTTTTGCATATTTAAACAATAAGCCACAATATTAGCTTCTTCAATCAGTCTTTAGGAGACTAAATGTTCCTCCTCTCTATATCAACTACAATGGAATGATGTGTTGGCGGCTCAACAATACGGGCTTCTAAGATATTTTCCTTATCGACTTCTAGTGTAGATCCTAAATCAATGACATGCTTCACTTGCACACTTGATTGCTTCTCAACAAGAACATCAATAGATGACTTATCATACAACATAGTAGACTCATGAAAAGTAACATTTCTGCTAATATCCACCTTTTTAGTTTTAGGATTCTACAATTTATATCCTTTCAGACCAGTTTTATAACAAAGGAAAATGCACTTAATTGCTCTAGGCTCTAATTTACCATTGTTAATATGAGCATAAGCAAGACAGCCAAATATTTTTAAGTTTGAATAATCCGCTGGAGAGCCAGACCATACCTCAATTGGAGTCTTCTTATCAATAGCCAAATTTGGTGACCGATAAATTAAATAACAGGCAGTGGAAGCGGCTTCAGCCCAATAACTCTTAGATAATCCAGAGTTTGACAATATGTAACGTATCTTCTCCATGATGGTTCTGTTCATGCGTTTGGCCATACCGTTTTGTTGAGGAGAGCCTGCGATGGTATAATATATCACAATACCTTCTGACTTGCATAAGCTTCAAATTCTCCAGAACAGAACTCCAAGCCATTGTGGGTATATAGCTTCCTAACATGCTTGTTAGTTTGTTTTTCAATCATAATCTTCCACTCCTTGAATGTTTTGAATACATCTGATTGTGCTTGATGAAATATGCCTAAACTTTTCTTAAGTAATTATCAATGATGATCAACATGTAGCTTGCATCTCTAAGTGATGGAATGCAAGATTCTCCCCACAAATCAGAATGAACATAATCCAATATGCCTTTTGTAGAGTGAGTCGCGATATTTAATTTCACCCTCTTTTGCTTCCCAAAGACACAATGTTCATAAAACTTCAACTTGGCGATGCTTTCACCATCAAGAAATTCTCTTTTGCATAATTCCATCATTCCAGCTTCACTCATATGCCCTAGACGTATATGCCAAAGATTAGTAGCATCAGAATTAAATGATTTATTTGAGGCAATAGTATCATTACCTGAAATTGTAGTGCCTCGTAGATGATATAAGTTGGCAGCCTTCATATCACCTTTCATCACAATGAGAGAACCTTTGGTGACTTTCAGAACTCCACCTCCACCTGAATACTTATACCATTTAGCATCAAGAGTACTCCACTTGGCATAGCTTTATAGGTAACGAACCACTCGTGGTTCGGGGTCATGTGGAAAGTACAGGCTGAATCAAGAATCCATTCATCATTAGTTTTAGAATTACCAGCAAAGACAACGAGAATATCTCCATCAGAACCTTCTTTGGTGACAACGGTGGCTCTAGGTTCATCATCTTGTTGATCCTTCTTGAAATTATTATTCCTCTTCTCCTTGTTCTACAACTTCCAGCGCTAAGATCTACATGGCCATCCTTCTTGCAATACCTGCATGACTTCCTGCTTCTAGATTTAGATCTGCCTCTATATCTACTTTTGCTTCTGCCTCTTGAATTGTTGCTTGAACTCTTCTCGTATTGCCTACCGCGGACAGACAAACCTTTTGCATGCGTACTTAAACTTTCACCGGGAACCATAAGTTTCATCTTTTCTTTAGCATACAGAGCTTCATAAACTTCACTAAGACTAAGAGTATCTCGGCTATATAGAATAGTATATCTAAAAGTAGAGTACGAGTTAAGTAGAGAGCATAGAAAAATAAGACTCAAATCTTCATCCTCATACTTTACCTTCATAGCTTTGAAGTCTGCAACAACTTCCTTGAAAGCTGTCAGCTGGTTTAACAATGTGGCACTCTCCGTCATCTTGTGGGAATAAAGTTTCTGCTTCAAATGCATCTTGCTGGTGAGATCCTTGGTTATGCAAATCTGCTCTAGCTTCAGCCATAATGCGGCGGCGGATGTCTTCTTCATAACCTTCTATAAAATATTATTTAATAGATAAACATAAATTTGAGATAAGGCCTTACGATCTTTATGTCTCTTCTCATCAGCGGACAACTCGATTCCCAAAAGTGCATCATCCAAATCAAGTTGTGATAAAATAACTCGCATCTTGACTTGCCATAGAGAAAACCTCGTATCGCAATCCAACAGCGGAATATCATACTTCAGAGTCGTCATGCGAAAGAAAATCAAATTTTGCTGGTACGAATTTGTGTGTACATAAGAAAATCTTGTAAGGGAAAACTCTTGGTATGAATCTCGGGTGTACTTAGCAATTTTCGTCAGAAAAAATCACATAAAATACTTGCCGACAGCCTGCTTGCTTATTCCTTTGACCTTGGTCTCCGTGCTGTTTATTTTCTTTTGTTTGCTACCTGATTGACTGCTGTTCTGCCTGCTGCTGTGATCAAGCCGAGGTGAGTGGTGCGTGTTGGCCTGTGTGTGACGAGGATCGAGGCGCGGGCGTGACGCACTCTGCTCGACTGCTTCAGATGGCGTGCTGCTACATCTTGGACTGGGGCGCCTGCTGCCTTCTCTTCGCGCGACGCTTGCTCCTGACACCCACACCAATCAGGAAACCGAGGCAGGCGCTCGGCGTTTATCGCACTGCGGAATTCTGACTGAGAAACGATTTCGACGCCGACTCAAAGATATGAGATGCGTCTCAGATTCGACGGAGAACGCCAAGACGATTTTTTTTTCTGATCAGATCTTGAACTCTAAAATCCTGTGCTCTAATACCACTTATTGCAAATAATACACAGAAAAATAGAGACAAGAGATACAAATTTTTACATGAAAAACCCTTGCAGAAAAACCACGGATGCTCAAAGGCAAATCACTATAATATGGAGAGTTTACAATGGAGTGCTTGCTCTTTCTATAGGCTACTGGGGTACATATATAGTGTGAGGGAAAAGAGTCCCACACAGAGAGAAAACTGAATCAGAGTCGGTTGCTACAGATAGGCGCCATGTTTGATACAACCTGCGCATGCACTGCAATGCCATATTTGGCATGATATGATGAACTGTCCTACATAGACACAATACGAATTTGGATCAACTTTAACCGTAACAAATTGCAGTTTTGGAGTTTCCTAATGTAGCGTAGCTGTATGCTCCCCTTGTTTTGTTCTCCGTTCCCTGATGTAAATGTTACCATGCTACTGATGAGTCCTCTTTTTTTTTTGTCTGCTCATTCCGCTGAATCTTTCATTCATGGTGTCAATGATCCCGAGTCTGGTCATGAAGCCTGAAAACGATGGACCAGGATCCTCTGCTTTATTCACAGCTGCACAGTGATATGCCTTCCCCTCGTAGCCGTCCTATCAAAATTTTGCAGGAATTTCTATAGGAATCAGAAAAAATTCTAAGCCTTTGCAGGAAGTTCTATAGGAATTAGGAAAATTTTCCAGCCACCGTGCTTTCCTTCTCAAGGGAAAGACACGACAAGACAGGAGGCTCTATTTTGATTGGAAGCAAAGCTACTACTTTTCACCAATGGAAATTCTGATCACAGGCCATCTACATCGCAATGAACATGTCATGGTACAATAATGCTGGTCAAAGGTTTTAAAAGGCCGAGTGCCACACACTGAATATTCACAATTAGTACTAGTCCAAAGGTTAGCAATTCCCAAAATATTAAAAGCAAGTAAAGTTGCCTAGCTACACACCTGCAAACATGCTCAATGATTGTCCTGTACACAGTTAAACTTAATCCAAGTCAGCATCGCATGATTTTGTCCCGTGTCCCAACCTGGCGGGCAAAAGTCTCCATCCAGCCGCTGTCGGATCTAGATTTAGCATATTCAGAATCTTCTATAAAATTACCGTACTATTTCTTAGATTAGTAAATAGTACTCACAGATATATTCTTGAATCATTTTATACACAATGTAAACCGTACCATGTATTAATATTACAAGACATAGAGCCACTTAGGCCAAACAATTATATTACAAAAGCAAAAATGGTAGCAGAAGTAAAAGGAGAAGGCACATCTCACCACAAGCAAGCGATTGGGATGACCTGTGTGCAACTGATATTAACCAAAGACTTAGGTAATATTGGTGCATGCAACCGTCAGCTTGGTCGGTCAGACTGGAGTGAGACCTAGACTCCTAGAGCCTAATCTAATCTCAATCGTCTTCATCACCATCAGCTCTTTGATATTTATAGTAGACGTAGTGAACTTGATCCACAAATTCTGAAGGGTTTTGAAGAGCGAGGGTGAGCATAAATAACGATGCTCCGCGAGCCAACATATAGAATGCAAGTATTTGTACATGCAAGGCTTTAACAAGGAAGGTTCAGCTTCTTTTATATTTGCTAAAGGTAGCATTTCAATTTACCATAACTAAAAATCATATTTTAGTAAAGAGAGTGAAGTTGTGCAATATTTATAGTAGTGCAGGTTTCATCCACCATATGCTTAATTTTGGTTACTAGAGCTACATCCATCCAATTAACAACACTGGGTTACTCCACCTAGGAAAAACCAAAATCATGGTTACATTCACTCAATGAGTTTTCATCCCACCCACAACGGTTTTTGAAATAGAAACTAACTTGAGTAAGTTCCTATATCTACCCTTGACCATGGGCACAATTATTCAAGCAGTTTATGCTTTGTAGAAACTGTACACTTTACCCATAAGAGATAATCAGCTTGCTATGTCCCACATGTTTTCTTAAACATGTAAATCGAGGAGATCATCACAAAGCCTTTACAATGCATCCCTCAGTGTAAGCTATACCCGCTAAGGTTTCATCTGATGGTGGCTATGTTTGCCACACCCAGACACCCTCTATTTCACACGGTGGCTTACACTAGCGACATGGCCTATATCCATGATGACTTAAAACTAGCGACACAACTCATGATTCACTCCCATGGTGCAACTCGTACTGGTGGATATAAATTATTTAGTTAGGTTGACACCATTATAGAATTTGTTGTTGTACTGTTTTACATTGTGAGGTTATTACAGGATTAAGTTCTTAACTTATCTAGATGGCACATGCCACAAACCACCATTTCTCGTGCTACATCCATACCAACTATCATATCATCCGCCCAGATATGGTAATAGTAAGTTTTAGGGTTTTGAGAAGCATAAATTAAGTTATCCCAAAATACCAGTCATTTACATCCAATGACTACCTACAACAAATTTTCATGTTTAAAAGATGATGATTGGGGCATTTGATGCATTGGTACTTAAGCAAGACTAGCATGACGCTTAAGTACAACTATAGCCAGTAAAGTTACCACTTAGTATCTAGAGTGACAAGGATCATATGATTCAAGTGTTAAGGATGACATAATAATATTACTACATTATTAAGTAGGCATGTAACCACTTTAATGTTGACATACATTTCCTTAACAAATTAAGCATGTAGTTTGTTAATTTTAATGAACATAAATTTGCATAAAATTAGGGTTAAAATGATCAAAATATTGACTCACCTGGATCAAAGGTAGATTGATCTTGGTACTCCTGAGTTTGCTTGATCTAGGGCTCGTCCGTGTCCTCGTACCCTACTCGGACGGTCGCATCGAAAAATGAACTACACACAAACAAGAACAAATGAATACAAAAGAAAATTTACATGAACTCCAATTGAACAAAACTAGCACCATTAAATATATCTTGAATTTAGAAAAATTTAGAAACAAGTTTCATTAAATTTAGAGGTAAAATGAGCAAGAATGGACTCTTCAAAGTTTAAATTTAGATTAAATCTAAAAATAAATAGAGGAGCTCTGACAGGTGGGCCCCACCTTTTTAATTTACTTTTTGAATTAATTTTATACTAGAAAAGCTATAAAGGCTGATAGCTAGGCCCCACTAGCTTTACTTAATTTGTCATTTAGTTTTTTAAAGGAAAAGTGGTCTAAAGGCTAACATGTGGGTCCATTGCACTGTGTAAACAATAAAATGGGCCCATGTGTCATTGACCCTAAATTTTAAAAGCAGGGTTAAAATGGATTTTTAAAGGCCGAGGAGCCCACTTTTCAGTCGAATGTGGCTCCTAATTAGAGGGGGTTGGCCCATGGGTCAGCACCTAACTAACTGGGCTTAACAAAGGTCATTACTACTAATTAACAATGCTTAAGCTCTAACCTTGCATTACAGTCTTCTTCTCGGCCAAGGGGCTGGCGGAATTCGTTGTCGGTAGAAGAGACCACGGTGCCTGGAGGGGAGGCCAAAATGGAACTATTGGCATGGTGCGTACCCTTAAACAAGGTGGCGTGGCCCAAAATGTTTCACAGGGTGGTCGAAGGTGATGAGAGGCGGTAGCGGAAGACTAGTCATGGTGGCTTACTACCTTAGAACCTAATTCCTTGCTATGCTAGCCTCCACGGGTGGGGCATAACTCACCTAAAGTGACGGAGGAGTTCAAGGATGAGCATGGTACGGTGAGCTGTCGACGGCAGACCAATGTGGCGATGAGGTGGGTGGCATGGGGAGCCTACCGAAGAGGGAGAGGGAGCTCGACAGTGGTAGGGATCTACTCGGGACCTTCGAGCGGAGCTCCAAGCACAAGGAATTGAGTCGAGGCAGTGCTTCATCCAGTGTAGAGGAAGAAAGGGGGAGGAGGGGTGCTTAGGAGTGGTGGAGGCCGTAGGAGAGTGATTGAGGGGGAGGTGAAGCCATTTGATGGCTTTTATAGCCACAGGGAAGAAAAGGGTTGTGGCACATGGCTTTAATGTGCGCAGTGGCACTGTGGATGCACAGGGGGGCTTAAGGCTAAAGGTGGTGGGGTCAGTGCATGGCAAGGGTGAGTTAAGGTGACGGGGTGGCTTTTGAAGTCAATGGTCATGCATGGATCACGGGCCATGGTGCAAACACGGGAGTGACAGATGCGGGTCGTGGTAGAGGGGGGGGGGGGAGAGGAGGAGAGGCAGGGGGTCCGAGCGGAGGCGGCGAGGGACTACAGAGAGTCAAGCTACAAAGGTGGTGCCAGGCACGAGCGCAGCGGAGGTGGGCCACGGATAGGAGAGATGCGGTTGGTGTGTGCACGGTATGGGCGACATGGCCTAGGGGTGGCTCGGCCGTCTTCGGCCACACCATTGGCCAGGATGGTTGGGCCGAGGGGAAGCAGAGGTTGGGATGGGCCAAACCCAGGGAAAGGTTTGAAAATTTGAATTTTGAAATTCAAGCAAAATTTAAGAAGCACAATTTGAAATCAAATTCGAATTTGGAATTTTTTTACTTCATAAAATTCTTGCAAACCCAAAACTTGATGTTACACCCATGACCCGTCTTGTCCATGTACTCTTGCATGCTTTGTTACTATGTAATTTTTATTTAGAACATGATAAATTTATTAGATCTCTACTATTTAAAAGAGAGAGTTAATGGTGGTGGTTCATCTATCCCTTCCAACTTCCCCTTATCTCCTTAAATCTCTAACAAAAAAAGAAAAAGCAAAGCACTAAAAAAATTCCACTACCATAAAAATTTTCTAACAAGAAAAAATAGAGCTCTACTGAGTGTGTAGTAAAGCCAAGGGTGCAGAGGCACGACATGACCGAGTGCGCGGGTCGAGCATGCTGATCCCAATAATATCGGCTTAACGTATTAGGATAATATAATTTTTTATCCATAGCAAAGCACATGCATTCAACTAATTTCTATAAGAATTAAACTGTTCCTTATGAAAGTTTTGCATTTTAAACAGGGCTATATAGCCTGGCCACTGGTTTTTAGCCTCTGCATTGCATCAACCTCACATCTCTCCTTGTCATAGGTCAACTTGCCTCACCCCATCCGCAGCACCGAGACATAAGAATTGCCCTCCCGTCATTATTCATTTCCTATCTGAAAACCAAGAAACCAAGATTCATGGCCCAGATGGTCCATGGATACCATGACGTGCTGAGATGACAAGGTGATCACTGCAGGCCGGTGCTCATGCCGACAGTGGAGG
This sequence comes from Dendrocalamus sinicus, assembly GCA_036346575.1. NCBI lineage: Eukaryota > Viridiplantae > Streptophyta > Magnoliopsida > Poales > Poaceae > Dendrocalamus > Dendrocalamus sinicus. The sequence continues at coordinate 21,429,542 of CM070655.1, read as the reverse complement.
AGGGTAAGGACCAGATGAGGGGGACATCGACATTGTGCATGTGGTGGTTGAAATCGACGTCGATAGGTGCATGGTGGCAGTAGAGGTGCCGGCTGATCAGGCGTAGCAGCAGGGCAGGAGAGGTGCAAGATTTGCCACCTCGGGGATGGTGAGCTGCCCACAGAGAGCGGGAGCGGGAAGCTAGTGAGGCTCGGCTGCCCTTTACTTGTATAAAGATGAAAAGTTATATATATATATATATATATATATATATATATATATATATATATATATATATATATATATATATATATATATATATATATATATATATATATATATATATATATAAAAACCTAAATTTGTACCTCTTGAAGCCCAAACATAAACTTATATGGAGGAGCTTAAAATCCTGTCTCCCAAATTCCCAAACCTAGAAGTCTTGTTTATAGTATCTGAAACAATCCAAAAATTTTCAAACTTTTGAAGTTTATTTGAATTTCACTTGAATTTGAAAAAGTTTCCAAATTGGGAAATCTTCTTCAATTTCCGCGTTCCTCTTCTGGAAAATCCACTTTCACCCTTGCCTTGGCGCCTTGCTGCCTTAGCGCCACCTTCTTGTTCTCTCTGCCACCTGGCTGCTCACCATTCACGTGCTTGCTCACTGCCCTCCGCACTCAACATTGTAAATCCGTCAACCATTGTACAGTGGCCATGCTGCCTTGTTGATTGGCCAATAATTACCTGTCACACCGCATCAACCAAGCGTTGTCTCCCTCTACCACCATCGACCTCACCAATGCCATCTTTGCTGCCTTCTGCTCGACACATGTGCCGCGCAACCACTCACCTCTCTAGCTCGCGCAACCACACTAGTGAGGACCTCGACCTCCTCCACTACCAGTGTAGCTGCCAGCATTGCTGTTACACCACCAGAAGCACCTCAACTGCTAGTGCTACCATCCACACGATGACTTTGTTGTCGCCTTGCCCCTGTCACCATCGCCTTCAACAGGCTATAAAGCCAAGCCAAGCAGCTCCTTCACCTTCATTTGCACCAAATCATAATTCTGAAGCCCAAAACATCTTAGAATCACTACCACCGCTAAAGCTCTCGTCAACAAGCCCAAAACACAATTCTTTCGATAGCATTAATCCTGATCCAATTCCTTGTGCCCATAGCACCCCAATGTCACCCTGATCTCTCCGACCCAACTCATTGCTCCTAGCCTATCAGTGCCGTGCGCCACCTTAGGCCATAAATGGCCAACGCTGCCAGCACTGCACAAGGCGAACCAAGCTAAGCCATCATTACCACTAGAATCCTAGCATAGTGTATATGCTCAAACCACCCTTAGCCTGGCCGAAACCCTTCTGTAGCACCACCATGCCATAGTCCTATTCCGACAAGAAACCACCACCACTAGCCATTTATAGTCTTCTTTCAACCATGCACATGCCCAAAATTGATTGCCAAGGTCCCAATTGCTCTCACCACACCACCGCTCATCGTTGATTACCCTCACCGTTGCTCAATCACCATCACCACCATTTCCTCTGCTCAGGTAGCCATGAGCGTGAGCTCACACCAAGCAGGCCTCACACTCTGTTGTCTGAGTAGCTGGGTTAGTAAAGTTGGCCCAAAGCCTGTCTTAGCCTGGTATGCCAAGTGGGCCAGTCCTACTATTCACAACATGACCCAATACTTTTCAGCTTGTTTAAAACCAGCCTAAACCTAGTACTATTCACCCAACCCGACCCGTTAGGAATAGTGCCAATCTGATACTATTCATCTGACCTGGTACGATTCACCCAAGACTTGTTAAGCATATTTATACTCATTTCAGCTGTTTCGAACTCGTCTAACTTATTTTCATCTCTGTTTAACCTAACTAAACTTAGTTAAAACCTCATCCACCTAGGCCAACCTTTTATATCCATTTTTTTGATATTCTGTTGCATTTTGTTCCAACCTTGCATTCTGCAATGTAGGAACTTATTTATATTCATTCTTTTATGTAGCATCCGGATTCGATTAGTTGACCAACGAAGAAGGTACTGAAGTACTTAAGGTGTATGGTGTTAAACTTGAAGCCTACAAAGAAATAATCAAAGACTTTGGATAAAAAAAGCAAGTCACATGCCTTTCATCATATTGATCCCATATTATTAAATTATCGTTACTTTCATTATTACCATTTGAGCGCTCTTATTTACATACAATATTAATTTAGAATGACATGATGAATAGTTAGACCATACCATTGAAAAGCCCTATCATATTTATAAAGGTTATATTCACCTTGACAACTTTAGTAATTAATCACTTTATAGATAGATTTCAGTAGATGATACAATTAAAATGATTTACGAACTACTAAGAATAATGTAGCTTCGTGTCGGTAAACTTTCACATGGTACTAGAGTTGAGGCTACTTGGTGGGAAGCTACTAGATGGTTGGAGCCCATAACCTTACCCTAGGAATTGAGGCTCTAGTTTGGATATGGTGGTATAGTGCCAGTGAACACAGGGTATGTGAATGATAGCCTCATAAGGGCTAGACCCTTGTGCCAAGTAAAGGATGTAGAACTCGCTTAAGCACAGGTTTTAACTTGTCAAACCTAGTCTAGTACACTGCTCAATACAATTAAATGTCTATAGGAAGGTCAACTATCGCAATGTTTTAGGGTGGCCAGTGGATAAGGGGTGAAATGGAAGTGGGTCTGTAAAGTCACTTGTCATTCTTCACAATGGTAGATCCACTCAATATCGGACCATGATTTTTTCTTTGACCTATGGATTCCCAACAATGTTGTTTGGCCCTGAGCCTACCGAGTAGGAGCTAGAAAAAATAGAGTAGTGAATGACCTTTATTATCTCAATTCAGTCGCACGCTACCATGTTTCATGTTTATAGCTTGATATTATGAGTCTGAGATATCTTAAGAGTAGAGTACAATAAATGATATTTGAATACGCCGTGTTCCTAGTCAATGGTGTTGTGTTTCATGGGTGATTCGAATAACAAGGTATAAATAGAATTTGAATAATTTTAATATGAAAATTGTGTATGACAAACCCCTTGTTAATTAAATATTGCTTTACTATTTTAAGTGCAAAGTTCTTTACCATCAAACTTGCATTTATTCTTATCATATTATAATATGTACACTATCCAGTTGAACTCCTTGCATATTAGTTATATAGCCTTCTCATGTGATTTGTTGAGTACCTAGTGTACTCAATCTTGCTTATTTTTGTTAGAATAGACATGAGAAGAAAAAAAGGATGCATCAGTTAACGTGTTCGAGTTATGACCACACTCAAGCATTCCGATGGGATTTCTTTGGTTCTCCTGAATGTAAGTTAAGTTTTAGGTTTAGATACTCATAAAACTATTATAATTTAGTTGTTAGGTCATTTTAATCAAGCTAATTTGTTTAAAATGCTTGTGATCAGGCATGATACTCTCTCTAGGTGGGTTCTTTTGGGCTGGCTTTTGATTATGGCTGTTCGCAAGAGACAGTACAAAGAGGAAAACAGTTACATGCCATTTTGGCCAGTATAGTTGAACTCGATATAACATCTACTACAATCAATTTGTAGACCCTGCCTTAAAAATACACACCTTTTAAAAGTTAGTTACTATAGCAAAAAGTGATAAGCTAAAGCCAGGCTGAGCCCACCCTATCCGCAACTGAACTCCTGGGTTATTGCAGGAAATACGATGGCCCTATTCTTAAAAATGGGTGTTACATTATCCGTTTGAAAGAGCTGGCATTCACCTATGACAGAAGCTCATTTTAAAGCTTTATGAGTTCATGTTAATTTTCAAAGCGGTTTAGGCCCTGTTTGTAATTCTAGAACTTTTTTAGTTCCTACAAAAATTGAAATGTTTTCTATGAAACTCCTACAAAAATCCTATGAAATTCATGTGTTTTAAATGGACCTTATCATGTAGGAGTGTGGTTTATGTCCATGAGGGCACTCACAATGGTTTATACTAGACCTTGATACTAGAGGAGAGAGAATGATTAGGTGTGGGTTTAGAAACAACTATCCCGATGGTTTGATACTAAACCTTGATACTAGAAGCCCCACATTGTTGCATGGATCTCTCATCTCTAGGGAGATGGATGACCCACAAAAATAGTATCTAAGTCCTTCCAATGCACCATTTGTTGGTACTATTTTATTGATTTTCTAAATAGGTTTGATACTTGCATGTGTATCAAACTCATTCTCTTTCTTTCCTCTTTCTTTACTATCTGATGTGGCATAGCTTTACTATCTAGTAAAAATGACTTTTGGTGGTGCCATGGCGGTATTCCCAATGGAAGACGAAGAAAAGTAATGTCTATGTCTTCCACATCACCTGGAAATAACCGTAGACACAACCCTTCAGTGGGTAGTGTCTATCCCTGGGCCCGAGTAATAAATTCACTACCTCTCCCCTCCCTCTCCTTCTCCCTCTCCCTTACGGGGTCAGCTGGATTCGAGCCCCCTCTCCCTCTTCCTCACTGGCACTGCCCGGATCCAAGTCCCCCTCTCCCTCACTAGTTTCGGGAGTGGTGCTTCGGGGGCATGGCTTTGAGGACTCACTGGCCAACCTGACGAGGTGGGGCTAGCCCGGCCACAACATCTCATCTCCCTAAGCGGCGAGTGCGGCACAATTAATGGCGAGTGTGCGAGCGGCTAGGCGACCTAGCATAGGGAGGTGCAACGGCCTGATGTGGAGCAGCATAGTAGCTCAGTGGGCATCTTGGTGGGCTAGCATGGAACGCCTTAGTAGCCCGGCGTGTAGTAGCGGCGACGCTCGATGGGTCGACATAGAGTGGCGCGGTAGCCCAGCGAGTGTCTCGGTGAGCCAGCATGGAGTGCCCTGGCATGGAGCAATGGCAGTGCTTTGCGGGCCGACGTAGAGCGGCGTGGCAGCTTGATGGGAGTCTTGGCACTTTTTATATGCTTTCAGCCTGTATTTGCAAAAATAGCCGTATGAGCGTGGAACTGGTAGAAATGACACTTTTGTCGTCCGATCATACCGGACGGTAGGGCCATGCAACCGACACCTGTCCATCGGAACCCAGCCACCGGGCAGCAGGGTCCTACCGTCTGGCCACTAGGCGGCGCCCTCCGTGCTGCCCCACCACTGGACGACAAGTATCACCTACTTTGTTAGGATTTTTTTTATTTATCACCTGTTTAAAATTTTAAATATATTAAATAAGCTTAAAAATTATAAAATTTTATGTGTAACATTCTAACACAATGTGTTTCATTATATAATTTCTTGACAATTTTATCCACTATAAATATTGCTAAAAAATTCATATAATTATAATAGTGTTAGGATTTATTATATATAGCAAACGAGCTCCAAAGATTACAAAATTTTATGTACAGTCTCCTAACATAGTTGACTTAATTGTTGAATTTTGGGGAATTTTATGTGCTATGAATTTACCATGTTATTTTATGTTAATTTAATCATAATTAGCGATATACGATGCTCATTTAATTAGTGATTGAAATTGCCTGCATGCGTAATTGCAGTTGGTTTGTAAATTATAAATTGAGGTAATGGTTGAATTTAGTTCCACTACTATAGACGGTGTTATCACAGATGGTTCAAAACCGTCATCACAAACGGTTCAGATTCTGAACCGTCTGTATTTATATGTCAGTGATAATAGGTAGTTATCATAGATAGCTCCCAAACCGTCTATGATAGTTAAAACACAGACGGTTTTTTTGAAAAATCATCTGTGATATTCCGCTATCACAGATGATTTTTAATATTAACCGTATGTGATATCGTATATATCACAAATAGTTGTTTTTAACAACCGACTATGACAGCAAAATATCACAGATGATTTTTGATATTAATAGTCTGTGATATCGTACATATCATAGATTGTTTGTTTTAAAAACTTTCTATGATACCTATATATCAAAGACAGTTTGGAAAACCAAATTGTCTGTGATAGCTATTTCAAAAGCTACATTATTTTTTGTATTTTGGCTAGCCTCAGGAAATTGTAGCCATGCTCTCTGAAAACAAGTAGGCATATCACATATATAGAAAATGACAATCGTTATACAGATCTCATAAATGAATTAAACAACCGGATGAAGTACAATTGAATGAATTGTTCGACTAAGCATAATTGAGTGATTACAATTGTATCCAATGTTTCAACATCTAATCACCATTGCTGAGGTGGAACTCTCCAGTGTTATTTATGACCTTCGCTATCAAGAATTGGGAGAGCTTTCCTCGAATTTCGATGAGTTTGTCAAGATCAATTGCACTTTTATCAAATTCTACGCACTATCGCTAGGAAGAACGTTAAGTCATGAGCATATACACACACACACACACATTACACACACACACATATATATATATATATATATATATATACATACATACATGTACAAACATACATATATATAGATAAATCATAAAATAATTATTGGTAGATTGACAAACCTCTGGAGTATTCATCTTAGTGTCCATGATTTCCTGCATATGGTGGCAAATGTAGAATCCACATACGTTGCCCTGTAGATGCTGGTGGCACTGCAAAAATAGAATTACATACATAGGTATTGTCAGTTCTAGAGGCATTATAACAAAGTGTGATATAATATTGTTATGTTGTAGAGGGTACCGGAAATCGCGTCCTGTGTCACAATGTGGCGCTGGATTCCTTGTCTCCCTCCCTAGGCAAAAAGCACTGAACGACCTACGGGATTCTAAAAGTTAGTCTCGGCCATTGCAAATGAAGAGAAGATTACAATAGAGTTATGTATGGAGGAAATGAGTTTACCTGTCAATTGCTTGTTGCACACAGGTGAAGTTGTGGTTACTAGGGATGAAAACGGTCGGAAAACTCTTAACCGTTTTCTACTTCTACATTTGAATACGAAACGAAGCTAAAGCGTAAAGCCGACACTAAAACGAACGCGAACTTACGGAATATCGAGAATTTCAAAACGAACCAATTCGAGCGGAATTATGTCGAACACGGTCGGTATACGAAAATTCAATACGAATATCGACTGAGGACCAAGTGCATAACAATTAACAAGTGACCAAGTACATAACAATTACTAAGTGCATGATCAAGTTCAAGTGCATATAATAATTAACAAGTGCATGACCCTTGGTATTAAGTATTAACACAATAGCCGACACAAATACAAATACAATACAAGTCTAGAACAAGCAATTAACAGCTAGCGTAACATCTACAGTTCATCAAAGATCATCCATGAGGTCAGGATCGCTTTCCATATCTTTTGCTTCCTCATTGTCCTCCTCGAGTCCTCATCCCCTCCTTGTCCTTTTCCTACAAGTTTGCAAAGTGAATTAAAATTAGATGTAGCAATAGCATATTTGAGCAAGCAGTCAATAAACATACACATACCTCAATTTTCAGTTTAGCCACAACATTAGCCAAAGCCTCAACCTCAAGATCACTCACAATTGATCCAACCATTTTAGAATCTGAACAAAAAATTTGGTATTCCGTATTTCGAACCGAATTTACAATACGGTATATTCCGAATAAAATGTAGAAAAGTAGAAAACGGTCGAAAAACGCCTAAACCGTTTCCGCTCCGTTTTCGAATTTGGTATTCCGTATTTCGTACTGAATTCGAATTTGTCCGAAAATACGAATTCGATCAGGTCAAATGTAGAAAACGATGCGGTTCGGTACGGGATATTTCCGTTCCGTTTTCATCCCTAGTGGTTACCACTAAGTAAGGAATTAAGGTATATTATCTTACTCCACTTTGGTATAATCATGATCAAAATCCAATAACCCCTAGTGTTGTTATGTCGCCATAGTGATTAATCCTTACGCAAATCAGATGAAAGACACAAATCATTATACACAGAAAGCATAGCTAGTATTTTCTTTAAGTGCGAGATTACATCATACTTGACTGACATATTAGTAGCTGAGTCAGTTGTTTCATTCGAGATTACATCTTTGTCTTTGGGCTTCCTTCTAGCTAGAAGATAAGGATCAGCTAGTTGTCAGCCTGATCTAAGTTGAACTTGGTCAACTTCTAGATATTCTTCTTCAGGGAAATGAAGAGAGTCATTATCATCATCTTTGAAGATGCCAATGGTGAGGTTGTTGAATTCTTCATGAGGACTACTCGTATGCTTCATCCATCTTTGCTCTATTCTTGATGTGGAGCGTGGAATCTCATCTTGTGCCATCATTTGCCGCAGTACGTGGCCTCCTGGCCGCCACTGCCCCTATTTTGGATCCTTCAAAAAGTTGATGGGTCGAGCTTTGTGGCACAGATCCATCGATGAAAAGCCTTTCATTTAGGTTGACAGCTGCATTTTTGCTGTCGACCATGGCATGGTGCATGACCTAAGGAAATCATTAGAATAAACTTAGACTCTAAGATCAACATTCTTTTATCATAAGCTGATGTCATATTTTGAATTGGTGTTGTATTTGAAGGTGTAGAACTCACCAAGTCATCTTGAAAGTGGCAAGTTTGTTGTAGCCATTTTCTTACCTTCCTTGAAGCTTTTAAGGAGGTCTACATCAACTGTCCCTTCATCAATCATTTTCTGGATAATATTCTTTACCACAAAGCAATCTTTAAGTGTGTGCCCTAAGATGCGATGATAGTGGTAATAATTTGGTTCATTGAACTTGGAAGTTTCTTCTGGTCTTTTTGTCTTAGGGAGTTCTACGAGATTTAGCTCCCATAACCCCATAAATAAATCTTCAACCTCTTCATTTGGGAAGGAGTACTCTCTATTTTGTCGCTCACTAAGAGTTGGTCTCCTGCGAGTTTGCGCTCCTGCTTGCTATTGATTTCTTGTGGTGGCTCCCCTGGATTGCGATTATGGAATAACTATTGCCACTTCCATGGCTTGCACCTACTTTGGTTTAGTAGGCAACTTATCACGTTGTTCACCTTTCTCTATAGACTTGATGAATGTCTTAGTTCGACGTGCAACATGCTACGTATAATTCTCAATATCTATATCCTTGGAGACCAGCTCTTCAAAAGTGAAAGACCGCACACCTTGCAAATAAATGGCCATATCGGGGCACAAATTATTCATGCACATCCGCACCGCTTTAGGCCCAGTAATTGGCTGTGGGCAGTAGAGGCTTAAATTTCTCCACCTGTTAATGAAATCAGTGGCTTTTTCATTTGCTCTTTGATCTATTTAGGTCAATTCAGTGATGCCCACTGTTCTTTGAGTGCTATAGAAGCACTTGAGAAAAGCATCTTGCATTTGCTCCCATGTCTTGATCGACTCTGGTGCTAACTTGCTGTATAGGTAAAGGCTGGATTAGATAATGTTTGTACAAACTGTCGTAGGAGAAACACCTCGTTAAGAGCTGTATCTTGACAGGTTGCAAGAAAATGAGATATGTGCTCGTGAGGAGACATGGTTCTATTGAACTTGCTAAATTATGACTAGCGGTAATTGCTTGGGAAAGGCACCATGTCAATATCTGGTGCGTATGGCTTAACATACTCCGGGCGCATCGAGTAGTGAGTTTGCATATACTGGGCTTTAACCCCCCCTCAATGATCATCTTTTGAATCGCCTCAAGGCTAATTGCGAGCAATGATTGGTGACTATGATGACTTGCAGCAGTATGGTCACTATCTAGACTTTTATTTTTGGCTACTTGGTTGCTTAAAGAAGCCAATTCATATTCATTTTGTTAAAGTGCAGCTGAAAGTTGGGCTAGCTACTCGTCAACTAAATGTGTTTCATTTGTTGCAAGTACTTATTCTGCGTAGCTTGGCTCAAAACCACGAGAACGTAGTTCATAAGCATGTGGGGAATCATTTTCAGGAGAAGAAGAGGAATCACTATTTAGGATATTGTGAGACCTTGAGTAATTCGAATCATGCTCTCCATTACCTGAATTCGTTTGACTATGAGTTATAGGATGATGACTCATTACAACATTTTTTCGGGCCTTCTTTCTTTTGAAGCGTGTCGATGTTGAAGACGCTTTGCTAGTGTCGTCCGCTTTGGGAAACTCGTGGCTTGTAGACTTGGTTCGTGTTGCTTTGGAAAAGCCAGCAGTAACCGAGTCAAAAGAATCAGCCTCGTGCACTTTGAAATGCTGGTCGTGTGAGGTGGTTCTTGAAGCTTTGCTGCAGCCCTCATGCTCCTCTTGGCTGATTGGAGAGGATAGGAATGAACCCCTCCTGATGTGCAGAAGTCACTTTATGCTCGTAGCTTACTGCAGTTGTGGTCTGCAGCGAACTTACGCTAGTAGTAGTGTAGTGTGATGAACTGTTGAACTCTCCCCTCCATCCCTTCAAATAGAGAACCAAATATTAGCTTTCTTGCATACACCTTTGTTTCAGCGTCATCGACTAGTGTAGTCGAGACCCGACACGATCAAAACCAATGTGTTCGACCAATGTGGTCGAATTTGACATGGTCAAAACTAGCGTTTCGATCAACACGGTCGAAACCAGCGTAGTCGACTGATGTGGTCAAACCCAACAAGGTCAAAACCAGCACGATTGACCAATGTGGTCGAGATATCTTGGTCAACCAACACTTCTTAGCTTTCTTGCATACACATATGTATATATTTTCAACGACATGATTGATTTAAATGTCAAATATTGCATTTTGATGTTTGAATTCAAAGATGAGGGGAAAAGTAGGTCCCACTAGGTGTGCCAGAATTTGATGACGAGAAAATGGGCGGCAACCTGTCTTCACGTCATTAGAGACAAGTTGGTTACATTTAATTGAAAATATGAGTCAAAGAAATCAGGTATTGTAGGTCCATTATTTCTAGAATTAATATATTTACATAAAAATTCTGTTAATTATATCTCTTTGCGAGAAACCCCTGATTAATAATTCCAACATACACATTATACCAAAATACAACATATGACAATTACAAAATGTAAAAACATGGTCTTCACCTTGTCATCGTTGATGGGCGTTTACTTAGTTTACTGGTTGTAGCTACCAAATTTGTAGATGGTCGTAGATTCGGGATTTTGGATATGGTTGAAGCTACCGGATTTGCAGATGGTCATAGTTACCAAATTATGAAGATGGTCGAAGCTACCGGGTCTTCAAGATAGTCATGGCTATCAGATTTGTAGATGGTCGTAGCTATGGTATTTGGCAGATAGTCGGAGCTATTGGTTTTGGAGATAGTCGTAGCTACTGAGTCTTGGAGATGGTCATAGCTACAGTGCATGTAGATGGTCATAGCTATTGGATTTGCAGATGGTCATAGCTTTGTTGCTATCAGATTTGCAGATAGTCATAACTATAGTATTTTGGAGATAGTTAGAACTATCGGGTTTTAGAGATAATCATGGTTATCAGATTTGCAGATGGTCGTAGCTATGGTATTTTGGAGATAGTAGGAGCTATTGGGTTTTGGAGATAGTCGTAGCTACTAGGTTTTGGAGATGGTCGTAGCTACAGTGCATGCATATGGTCATAGCTATTAGATTTGTAGATAGTTGTAGCTTTGGGATTTTGGAGATGGTCAGAGCTACCAGGTCTTGGAGATAGTCGTCGCCATTGGATTTGTAAATGTCTGGCATTACATAACGCTCGTGAGTATGGAGCACTAGTATGTACATAACTGAAGAGAAAGTATTTCTTTTCTTCCATCCTTTATTGTTTTACTTCACCTTGTATTACTACTAGCACTGAATAGTGCTGGCAGATGTAGCATAACCCAAGCGAATGCTGTGTTTTATACTTTATGTTTTGGCAACATGTACCCATTCCTAACTCGTATCCATTTGAGAGGACCGAATTGAGGAAATGGGGGCTCTTCCAACTTCTCACCTTCAGTTTGTATCCATTTGCAAAGGACTGAACTGAAAAGATGAAGTTTTTATGCCTCGCCTTTATTTGTATCCATCTGTAGGGACCAAATCTAAGAAACAAGGGATCAAGCACTCGTTCTTCGAGTTTGTGTCCACTAACGGGACCGAACAAAGGGGAGCCAGAACATAAAAAATTGAAGTACCTTGATCCATATCATGATGGCCGAACCAAAGAGCAGAAGGTGAGAGGAAGAAAAAGAGTAAGAACTTCACCTTCTTTCCAGATTACTACTCCCCCTTGTTTTCTTCTTTCAAGTGCATTTTATGTGCCTCCCTTCTCCTAGAGCTTGCTCAGCACTTTCTTCTCTTATAGAAGCTCCTCCATCCGTGTCTGTGATTGTCCACTCCATCTCACTTTTTGCACCTATTTATGGAGTAAGGATGAGAGGGCAGTTGCTTTGAGGGAAGTTATGGCAACCTCTCTGTTTGATTTCGTTTTTCTGCCAACGGTAGTTTAGGCGCTGCAACCAGCTTCACTCGTGGTTGTGCAAGATTTGGGCTAGTGGTGTTTGAATGAGTCTTTCCTGTGTGTTGTGACTGAAACGTGACCCTATTAGTGATTACTATTAGTCACTATTAATTATTTAGTTGGAGTGGGCTTAACTTCTGTATGCATGCAATTACGACGCCACTTTCCTATCGACACGGGAAAAATATCCATGCATGCATTTGATTGAAATATCATGGTCGACCAGCTTGGTCGAAATATCATGGTCGTAGTCAAAATATCATGGTCAACCAACGTGGTCGAAATGTCATGGTCGACCAGCATGGTTGAAATATCATGGTTGACTGGCGTGGTTGAAATATTATGGTGATCAACTGTTCGCTTTGAGTACTATTCACTTTTTGAGTACTGTTCACTTTTGAGTACTATTCATTTTTTAGTACTATTTATTTCAAGTATTGTTCATTTCGAGTACTGTCGAAGTCTTCCGCACGTAAGGCAATCGAAGTAGTCTTCTGAGAGTTGGAGTCTTCCGAGTAGTCAAGGCAATTGAAGGGATCTTCTGAGTACTCAAGGCACTTGAAGGGGTCTTCTGAGTACACGAAGCTCACGACCTCGTAAGACAAATCCAACTAGGGGTGCTAATGGGCTAAAGCCCAGCACAACCTAGTCCAAGTCTAAAATTTTGTTTGTTTGATTTGATCCAATCTAGGTCCAAAATAAAGAGGCCTAAGTCCAATCCAAATCCAACTAAAAGCCTGGGCCTTGATCTAACCAAGTTAAACAATATTCCAAAAGGCTATTCTACTAGCCTAGTGACATAGCCCAAACTGATGGGCTATTCCACTCACCGCTTGGGCCATTTTAATACAAAAATTGAGGCCTAAAGCTTGATCCAATCTAGCCCAAATCTGGCCTAAAAAGGAGGAGATCCAAAATTGATCTAGTCTATTTGTAAATTTAGGCTAGCCTAGTCCAAAAGCCTGGACATGTCCAAGCCCATTAGCACCCATAAATCCAACACCGACATCGAAGAAAACCAACATGGTCGAGACCCATACAGTGAAAGCTTGCATGGTCCTTGGTCCTTGTGGTGGGGCGGATGCGTCAATTTCATTCAAACTTTAGTTGTTACATATTGTCATAGATTTTTAGATATTAGCATAATTTATTGATTTAATGATTATTTTTTAGATATATATTCATTCATGTTTTAAGTTCTAGACAAAATCAGCGTCAACAATCGGTCTCACAGTATTGGGGTTAGTGAAATAAGATAGGAATCCAGTACTGTGACACACGACAAATAGGAGCAACAGTAGGCAAAGATAAAGATTTAAGTGAAAAATTAGCCTCTATCAACTTTTGGTCAGACCGCTATTAAAAACCCAGTCCAACCACAGAATGGTCCAGCTGCCTCTAGGGATGAAAACGGAACGGAAATATCCCGTACCGAACCGCATCGTTTTCTACATTTGGCCCGATCGAATTTGTATTTTCGGACAAATTCGAATTCGGTTCGAAATACGGAATACCAAATTCGAAAATGGAGCGGAAACGGTTTAGATGTTTTCCGACCGTTTTCTACTTTTCTACATTTTATTCGGAATATACCGTATTGGAAATACGGTTTAAACCGAATTTGGCCCACTTGTCCCAACGGCCCAGCCGGATCCTCACTATGGCCGCGCCGACGGGCGGACTGGCCGTCTCGGCTCTCGGCGTCTCCTCCCCTAACCTAATCCCCTTCCCTTCCCGCGCGCGATCTCGCACCAGCCTCGCGCCGCCCGCCGCCGCCGCCGCCGCCCCACCCCGCCCCCTCGTCGCCTCCCTCCTCCCTGCCCGCCCCTCCTCGCCCCGCCCCGCCGCCGACCCTCCCCACCCCGTCCCCGCTGCCTCTCCTCCTCTCCCCGCCGCCGACTCGCCTCCCTCCCCCGCCGACCCCTCTCCCGCCTCGCCCCTTCCTCTCCCCGCCGCCTCCTCCCCGCCTCACCGCCGCCGCCACGAGCAACAGAGGCGGTCGAGGAGGCGGGCTCTCAGCGAGCGGCGGACCCGGCGGACTTCTCGGCAGCGGCGCTGATGGCGGGCCGAGCAGCGGGGGGCAGCGGCCTCCGTCGGCGGCGCGGTCCGCACCACCTAGCGGCAGCGCGGCGGATCCGGTGGCGGGCGGAGGGGCGCGTGCGGAGATCCGGCGCGCGCCCGCACCACCCTAGCGGCGGCGGCAAATCAACCGTAATTTCGGATGGGCAACGTCCTCTTGATGCTTCTTAACACTTGTGTTCATCGTTATGGTGTATAAGCAAGAATTGCATAATTCTTAAGCCTCCCGTGAGAATTAAGGTAGCCTTACGCAATCATCTTGATTTGAGTGTGGTATTAATGAAGTCACCGCCGCCCTCGCCCGAGGAATACTCGAGGGCTAACAAGGAGTTCCGCAAGTGGAGAGCACCATGGAATTGATCAAGGAGCTGCGGTCAAAACAGAGGTGATAATCACATTGTGTTGTATAATATTCAACCTATGGTATGAAAGATTGTGAGGAGGATGCCTATTGTTCGAGGAAATTGAGGGTTTGAAATCTTTGGTGACAAACTCCTTGAAGAGAAAGACATGCATGAGATGGCAATGAGGAGCTCCTTGAGGTCGTGGAGGAGGAGAAACGATCGCATCATGCACCGCATCATGCTTCCAAAAGATTGTAGCATAAATACTGTTTTAGCATCAATTGCTTCCATAAAGATTGTAGCATAAATCGCTTCGCTGTTGATGTCCAACCGAGCAATGAGGACTTGAGAATTGATACCTAAATTTTGGTTTGATGCAGGAGGCCCGCCTTGAAGAATACAAAACTTATTGATCAAAATCGACCTCCGTGTAATTATATGCAATAAGGTGCTTGCAAACGTTCCACTCAAGAACGAGAATGCTTCCTTAACCTGTCTTTCTTTTCTTTCTTTGCTTTTTGAAAACAAAATTAAACTAAATGACCATCTTTACCACAATGAGTGCATGGATACTTTACTTGATGAGTGGACATATTTGATGACTTTACAATACCCACTTGGTAGAGGGATTCTTTGCTATACCAGCAGATTTAAAGACAACTTTCTTTTGGTTCAGATTCTACTTTGAATTTTCCTAGTTCAAGAAGCTTAACAACCTTAAGAGGATTATTCTTAGCATGCTCAACAAAATTAAATCCTAGACCATGATTTTCACACTTGTTTTTGATTGATCTAGGATCATATTCAAAATTTTCTTGCCAAAGAAAAATCTCTCTAAGGTGTTCTTAATATACTAATTTTCTTTAGCCGATGAAGGACAAGATGTGCACTTAGCAGGTTCATTCACTAACTTCTTGGAAGCACAAGACTGAGCCAATCTATCCTTTTCAGCAAAATCATTCAATTGCCTAGTTAAAGCATCAATTTCAATATTTAACTTAGGACAATTTGAGTAAGACAAGTTTTCATGATAAAGCATTTGCTGAATAGATTTTTGAGATGAATTAAGTCAAGCTTCTAGCAATTTATATCTTTTACAAAGAGAGAGAGAGTTCGCTAGACTTAAGGTTCTTAACCTACAAAGATTGAACTAGTGAACTAGCAGCAAAAGCAACTTTCATCTTTTTCAAATTCTTCTTGGTAACAAGCAAATCATTCAGAACATAAGTATAGACAATTGTACTAGTAGCAAAGCACACATGCAATTTCTCATATTCAGTATTAAGAGAATCAAATTTATCCATGTAACTTGTATACGTAGATCTAACATTGTTAAGCTCAATTAACAGGTTAGTGCATGAAGAACATTGTAACATCCCAAAATTTGCTTTCTGAAAAATTTAATTTTAAATTAATTATTTTAAAGTATTTGAGTTTTATTTGGATTTGCCCTGAATTTCTGTTTTTGAAAAAGCTAGATTTGAAACGTATTTTAAGTAAAACCTAAAATTATTATTAAATAAAAAGATATTTTGAATTTCTATAAAAATCCTAATTCAAATTAATTATTTGGAGTTATTTGGCTTTTATTTGGTTTCCTGGATTTTCTAGAGTTTAAAACCTATTTTTAAAAGTTAAAAAGTAATTTAAAATATGAAAATTAAATACCAACAGTAGTTGGAAATAATTTTATTAAGTCCAAAATATGTCCAGGAGCTTCTGTGAATTTTTTTAGAATTTTTGGAGGTATTTTCATATTTTTCTGAGGCCTAAATAATTTCCTAGCCTTTTCTGAAAATATAAATCAAATTCTAAAATTAAAAATTCCTCCTCCCCACCATCCGACGCGTGGACGGCCCAGACCGCCCACGCCGCCTCGGCCCCAATCCGACCGCTTTCTCCTCTTCCTTCGCCAAGCGGCCCGCCCACCACCCGCTTCCTCCTCGCCGACGCCGAGCTCAACAGGGGAGATTGAAAGCATCTAGGCCCCTAAAAGTGTTAGTTTTGGTAATTAATGAATTTATGTGAATATGGGACTAATGTGTTCATTAAGTGTTTGAAAGGATATGTTCAAATAGCAAAGAAAGAGGCTCACAAAATATCCCATGAAGATTCAAGATCTCTAGGCGACAAGGTAAATAGTTTAGGTATCTATTTTGTTTTACCGGTCTTGGAGTTAGGTTGGAAGACCGGATTATAGGATAGACGCCGCACTATTAAGAGGGATCATGGTGATTGCTTGATCATGTTCAAATGTGCCCTTTGGATCAATTTAGGATCATGCATGCACTTAGAAATTAAAATTAAATCAAATCTGTGCATTGTCAGAAAATCCGGTAGTTCCGGCGTGTGTTGGGCGGAACTACCGCAGGTCCGGTAGTACCGGGCGCCCGGGCGGAACGTTTTTTCCAGAGAGCGCCCGGACTAAGACTTAGTCTTTCGGAAAATGGAAGTACCGCGGTTTGACCTGCGGAACTACCGGATCGCCAGAGTACCGCACCGAGCGAACTTTATTTCCGAGAGCGCCGGACTTTAACTTAGCCTCTGAAACGGAAGTACCGTGGTTTTACCTGCGGAACTACCGCATGTGCGGAAGTTCCGGACACCCGAGTGGAACGATTTTTCCCAGAGAGCGCCGAGAATAAGACTTAGTCTCGTTGAGATCGAAGTACCGGGTCTTGGGGCGGAACTTCCGGACGTCCGGAAGTACCGCAGTTTCAACGGCGGTAGTACCGCACTCATTGACCAACGGTTACTTCGACTCTCGACATAGCCGCTCGACCGGTCATTAGAGTCCTGTAGTACCGCTGTTTTGCTGCGCAGTAGTACCGATTTCCGAATTTTCGTGATTGTTTATTGTAACGGTTATTTGAGGTTGGTGAGGGTATAAATACACCCCACCGAACTTGGACATGTTGTTGAACATCCATTGAATACATTTGAGCCTAGTGCAACCTCTTACACCTCATTCACTCACTTGTGCATTCATTTGAGGTAGTTGACCCAAAATTCAAGTGCATTGCATTCTAGTTGATCCATTGAGCACTTGGGTGAGATCTGCCGCGATGGTCTATTCTCTTGGTGCTTGCCGGCACCTAGACGGCTTGGCGGAGTTTCGTGATCTTCTCAAGAAGATTGTGAGAAGGCCCTAAGATTGTGAAGGCTTGGAGCTCGCCACCCGAGAGGAAAGGGCATCCAATAGTGATCGAGGTGCTTAGGCTCATTCGTGGAGCCGGTCCGATTCGCTCGGGCTTACCTCAACGTGGACTAGGGAGACCGCAAGTCTCCGATCACCACGGTAAAAGTAATCGTGTCAATTGTGGTTTGCTCTCTTGTGATCATTTTCATTCAAGCAACGCTCTTCATTTATATCATTTGATTGCTTGTCTAGTTAGAGTAGCAATTGTTGTTCTCTACCATTCGTTATTGCTCTTAGTCGATTACTTGTGCTAGTGTTAGTGTTATCTTGCTCTAACAACCCATCAAGTTTAAAATTGCTAATTAGAATTAGACGAAAATTTTAAAACCTCCTATTCACCCCCCCTCTAGTCGGCCTCCTCGATCTTACACCGTGCCACCTCTCTCCCCGAGCCCCGCCGCACTCCGACGAGCAATTCCCGCCGCCCCGGTTCTCCCCGGAGCCCGTCGCCGCCACCCACAGCTTCCCCGTGCGTCGGCGAACCTCCCCGGCACCTCGGTCGTCCCTTCCCGCCGCCGGAGCACCGTCGCACCGGAGCACCCGTACTGCGCCACCACCGTCCTCGTCGCCGGCCACCTCCACTCGTCCCCGAGCCTCGCCGACCCCTCCAACCGAACCCACTCCGCACCGGGATCGCATTTTGCGCATCACCCGACCCTCCCCTCTCCGCCCGCCGCCGGCACCGCCGCCGCCCACCGCTGCCCGGCCCTCCAAAGAGGTATTTCAAGAGGGTTACCTACCCTTTATGGGTAGGCAACGCCTCGCCCGATCGTTACAGCGCTATCTCTTTCCCGGCTCCTCTGCGCGTTCGAGCCCCGGCTCTGCACACTGAGGTTGAGCCTTTCTCTTATTTTTCCGCGCCGATGATGGGTCTCACCTGCCGCCGCCGCTGCATCATGGCCTGGCCATCGCCATCCGGCCCCACTCGTCTGCGCTGCTCACTGACATCTGGGCCCAGAGCCTAGAGGGGTCCCACATGTCAGAGGCAGGGCCAGAGGGCTCACTGTCCAGTGGGTCCCACCTGTCATAGACTCAAAATAAAAGCAATAAAATAAAGATTAAAAAATTAAATCCTGCGATGGGCTCCCACCATCGAAATTTGGGAATTTCGGATTTATTCAATTGAGATTTTCAAATGAGCATAACTTTCTCATTTTAACTCCAAATTGAGCCATTCAAATTTATAAATTCTTCTAAAATCATAATCTATCCAAATATGGCCTCTATTTGAGTTTTTGAGTTTATTTTAATTTTTTTATATTTATTTGTTTTGTTTGCTTCGTCTTTTCGCGTGTAGATTCCATCGTTGTCGATTTATCTCTCCACTCGCAAAGAAGAAGACCCAGAGAGCGTGCAGGAAGGCAAGTCTCCTTTGATCATCTTGAACCTATGATTTTGAAATATTTTAATTATTTTAAATTATGTGCATTGCTATTTACATAAAATATTAGTTCAAATCTTTAGGTATTAGTTACTCCAACTTTGTTATATCCTCAATTGAAGTTGATTGCCATGTACCTTTGTAACCTTAGAATTCCCTTTGACTCAATAATGAGAGTATTATAATCATTTTTGAATAATAGAATGGTAGTATAATGCTTAGCCACGCTATTTAATACCTGTGAAATCTTGAAAATGGGAAATTATGATTTGTTGTAGTAACCTTGTGTTTATAACTTTAGTGGTGATTGGAGTTGCCACTGTTCTTTTAAAATAAAATAAAATGTGGAAGTTGGTTTAGATTAGGGTGGATGGTTAATTGGGTTGGTGCGGCAAGTACGAGATCTTGTAAAGTGTATGTTCCACCCTAGTCAACTAAGGACCGACGCTTGTGTTTGTCCAGACGGAGCACTACCGTACAACCCTAAGTCTATATGGGTACGACCTAGCTGAGTAACTCATGATAGTCTAGTTTAGATGCCACCAGTGAAAAGTGGGTGCCAGGGATTTACTGGTTATTCACAGTGAGGGACAGGATTTATCAGTACTCATATGGCGCAAGAGGGGCTTGGATTGGCAGATTTAACCCTTCTGCGGTGAAACCTCAGCGGGTGGTGTCTAGCTAGTCTAGAGTGAGGTAAAGGCTTTGTGATAATTTATCTATGTCTCATGCCAAAGGAAGCGTAGTGACTGTTAAGATAATTTATGTCTTGGGGGTAAAGTTGTACAACCTCTACAGAGTGTCAAACTATTCGAATAGCCGTGCCCACGGTCAAGGGCGGGCAAGGAATGCATTCATATGGTAGATTTTTGGTTTTGGTTTTAAAATCAAAGTTTTTGTATTCCGAGAGTGGAGGGAACTCTCGGAAGGGTATCCTGGCAGTTGGAGCCAGAGAGGGTGGATGGAACCCGCAGTTTTAAACTTGATCAATTGTAATTGGTTAGCTAGTGTTGGTAGATGGAACCTTCACTATAAAGTTAATGATAGTTCTGTTAAAACATTTACTTTATTAAATTTATGCCTTTGAAAATAATTAGTAGTAATTGAAATTAAAACATTGCTTTGTGCAAAAGAACCATATAGCCCTCCTTTGTCAAGCCTTGCATCTATTGCATTTTCCCAAGACTTGCGGAGTACTTTATGTACTCACATGCTGCACTCCAAAAATAATAATCAGAGGAATACAAAGCTCAAGAGGGAGACTACAACTACTTCGCGGGTGGATTCGACGAAGGATTCCAGTTCTAGGTCGCGCTTCCCCAGTCAATTGCTTGTAGCGTATTGATGGGTCTTCGATGGATTTATTTTGCTTCCACTGTGTTTTATGATTGTGCGAGGTCTTGAAACCTCAAATGTAATAATGATACCTGTTGGTCAATACTCTTTATAATTGTAATAATGCGTTGTTGGCTATGAATCATTTCTGTTTAACTGTGTGCACTAGCTTTGATCTGGGACTAGTGCGGTAATACACAGAGGGTCCGGGTTTGGAAATCCGGGGTCCCGACAAACATGAATCATCATCTGCAACCAAAGTTGTTAACGCAGCAATTTTTGAATTAAGATTTTCAACAATAAAATTATTTTCTTTCAATTTATTTTTTGTCTTTTTAATTCAATAGCAAGTTTAATCCAACCATCTTGAAGCTCATCATATGCCAGTCCTAGCTCATCATCGTTGTTGTTGTTTGCCATGAAGCACATGCTTGTGAAGTCATCGTTCTTCTTTTTCTTACCTTTAGCATCATCGTCGTCGTGGTTGACATCGTCACAACTCTCATATTCCACATCACTCAAATCAAGACGCTCAAGAGCCGATATGATCTTTTCAGCAATTTTGCGATGGAAATTTCCACCCTTGATGTTGATGTTCTTGGATGGCAGACGACGATAATTCTTGTCTTCCTTGGTCTCCTTTCCCTTGAGTTTGGGGTAATCCATCTTAATGTAACCTGACTTGCACCACTCAAAGCATCTGATCGAACGTGATCACGCCTCCTTGCCTCCTCATCCTGACGTTGATGAGTGCCTTGATTGCATGTGAGGAGATTAACACCAAGTCATCTTCAGGGAGTTGATTGAATTGTTCTTCTAAAAACGAAGACAGAGCAGACAAAGAACCGCAAGACAAAGTACTCGATGAAGCAGCCTACACAGGGTTAATTACAAGTACTTAAGATGAAGATTTCTCAATCTTAGATAGCAAAGTTTCCATCTCATA
Organism: Dendrocalamus sinicus; assembly: GCA_036346575.1. Lineage (NCBI taxonomy): Eukaryota > Viridiplantae > Streptophyta > Magnoliopsida > Poales > Poaceae > Dendrocalamus > Dendrocalamus sinicus. Next base: position 21,407,915 of record CM070655.1, on the reverse strand, counting down.
GATTTTTAATCTAGAATAAAGATCATCCGTAGTTAAAGTATCTAGATCAACAGTTTGATTAATAGTTGTGACAATCACCAACCACTTAGAACCTAAAGATCTCAAAATTTTAGTTGCATTATCTTCATCAGTAGGAATAACATTAATACCATGCAGATCACTCAAAATTTTCTCAAAACAAGCAAATAGATCATCAATAGATTCACCAGACTTCATAACAAAATCATAGTACTCTTTTTGATATAAATTCTTATGCACTTTATTGATCTTAGTGGTTCCTTCAAGATAATCACAAAATTTTTTCCATATTAAGTGAGCTGAATTAACATGACCTATACAATTAAATTCTTTGCGTAACAATAGCAGGAACCTCGTAAGGTCTATAAACCTTATTCCAAACATCACTACCTGGAGCCTCAATATATGCTTGCATACGACACTTCTAAAAAGCAAAATCAGTACTATCTAGCATAGGGGGACAGTTCACATATCTCTAATAATATCACAACTGGCTTTGATACCACTTGTAGAATCAAATACTGTAATTAGAGGGGGTACATGATTATCATCGCTTTTTGAAGTCTCCTGGCAGTCGGTGAATATTTCGACCGCTCGTCACATGACTGGCCGAACGGTCGCTTAACTTCAACTACTCGCTTAGCTTCACCCGTTGTCATAAGATCCAATTCACCTGTGATCATCAACGCTCTTCAAGCAAATCACGAACTAAATCCATTCAAGATGATCTTTATTGCTGATTTTCTGTGAGTTTACAAAGTTCCCTCACAAGCACCCCTAAAAACCCTAGCCAAACAATAAAGCCTCTTCAATCTCTCTGCCAAAAACTTTCTAAAGCCTTCCCGTCGAAAGCCCCCAACTAGTTACTTTCACTTTTGACCGGTTCACTGAAGCTCACAACCCCAACCATCCTAGTCGAAGCCTACCGACTATCGACCATAGTCCATAGTATCTTGTTCATTATTTAGTACAACTGATTCCCCATAGCATACGACTGATTCACAGTAGTTATGACCAGTTACATTGAAGCATACGACTGATTCTTCTTTGCTTACGACCATCAACCGGTTTACTGTAGCTGTGACTGGTTCGCTGTAGCTATGTTGGACCGAAATGGCGACAGAGGGGGGGTGAATGTCGACTTCTAAAAACGACCCCTCAAATGAATCTCCTTCCAATAGCTATGGAAGCTATGAAATGGAGTTCAAAAGATCTCTGGAACCCTATACTTACTGAGATCAACACCCAGGAGAAAAACCAAGAGAAGGATCACAAAGCACACAGAGGCCGGGATGACTGAAATGGGCTGGGCGGTCTGACCGTAGAGGGGAGGCCGGTTTGACTGGTCTTACTGGGCCGGTTTGACCGGTGAATACAGGCCAGTCTGACCGCAAGCCAAATAGCGGTCTGACCGCTCCCCTGATCCCAGTGCAACCCGAGAGCAAATTGGAAAACAAAAACACAGGAAATAATCCAGTTCTTCCAAAAGCTGGGAAATTGGGGAATTGCACCTAATCTTTTTAGCCCAAGGCAACACACAAACATCGTAAATAACAAGAAGAGTCTAGGGACCAAGAGAATCCATCTCAAAACCAAGAATTGAGGGTATTCCCTAAAAACTGAAAATATTCAGTGCTCTGCCCAAAAATCCAAATTCCTCTCCAAACTTTGATCCTTTGCACATGAAGCTTTGAGGATAGCTACTTGATAGCTTCTGGACTCTACATGCCAAGTTTCATCCCATCTCAAAGAGGGAAACAAGAAAACTCTCCAAACCCTAGAACTGAAGAAGAAGAACAGTCAACAGAGAGAAATGTGATTCTTGTTATTCGATTAAATTGCTCTTGGAACTAGATGACCAAAGTGTCTAGAAATGCAATTCCATCATAGAGCAACCCATTTTGCCACTTCCCAGCGAGAATCAACTCAAAACTCAAAAAGACAAGAATCAAGCAAGTGAAGCATCGAAGGGAAAACAGGCACGAACAGGAGAAATAAACTTCAGAGCTTCCATTCCCATTCAAACAAGGATTATAGAGAAGTCCCGATACCCCGATTACAAACAGAGGAATGATTACAAAGAAGCTCACTTCATCCTCTCCCCCTCACATGCCCAAGAACACCAAGAACTCTACATGCTTCCTGGGAGAACACACACAAAGAGAGGATGAACGAAGGGGACACACCCTATGCTATCTCACCAACCCTTAACCACTAAAGCTTAAAGCAAAACAACCTCTCCAAAGGTTCTTTGACTCAAGCAAACCTTAACTCTCTCCCAAAGCCATGGAATGCATGCAGCCACAAGGAGGCATCCCCTCCTTATATAGCCCTTGGCTAACGGGTCTCCAACCCGTTACGCTCGCTAAATCCAACAGAACTCGCTCCCGCTTGTGCAGCCTCGCGAAATTACCAATTCGCCCCTCCTGCACCTTCCGGGAAGCTTCCGCGTTTCTTGTCGTCCAAGCCTCGCAACCACCTCGAGTCTCCGCCGTGTTCGACACATCCCGACCGTTCTGACCTCAGCGCCACCTGCGCCAAGTTCGATCACCTCGTGTCTCGCCACGACTCCGCTTCGACGTCCTGCAGCCATCACAGACAAGAAACACATCAAATAGCACCGCTCGACACATGTAAGCATAAATGCGTTAATGAAACCACATTAAGCATGGAATAGCCCAACCTGACAAATCAACATAATCCTTTTGACCAGGTTTGACCAAGTCCGACCGAAGCCGATTGCACCACGCAACGACATGGTCCGAACCACACACACCAAACTCGACTTTCCTAAACCAATGTCAAATACTCATCACAAACATGGGGTCATAACCACATGGTCTCTCAAGCTATGATCAATTTAACCAAACCCTCTAATTCCCGGGTCTTTGACCTCCCGACTCCGAATTCTTCAACTCTTCTAAAAGCTCCAAACCGAGGTCATTCCTGATGTGATCGTTCACCTATGGTCATTTTGCCATGCTTGACCTGCCATTGTCGAAATGCCGTGATCGACCTACTGTGGTCTATATGCCATGGTCGACCTACCATTATAGAAATGTTGTGGTCAAAGCCTATCGTGGTCGAGGCCTATTATGGTTGACCTGTCATAGTCGTTCAGTTGTGGTCGAAATCTGCCGATTCCGGTGTTGCAAAAGAGCACCTATCGAAATTTTCATAAATACAAATTTCAAAGAAACCAAAATGTCAATTATTCATCACTACTAAATTCATGACCTATCCACATGGTCTAACAATTGTCCTCCTAACTTCTAACCTCCGGGATCCAGGGGTAGATTTAGGAAAAAAAAATCATCGGGGTCACTCTTCTAAGCGTAGTGGTGTCATTTTCTATTTATAAGTACTATTTGTTATCTTCAATGATAATTTGTACTAGGTTTAGCAAGAAGTCATGGGGTCATATGACCCCAATGCTTGCATGTTGGATCCGCCTCTACCTAAAACATCAGGTGAGGATGCAGTAGATGTATTTTTTCAGGACTAGGTGCCAGAGGTGATGACCTCATACACGGTGGCAGAGCTAGGATTTTTCCAAGCCTCGGGCTAAAAACTAACTTGTAGTAACTAAGTCCAAATACTACTGACAGCAAGGTATGCCAAAAGTACAACACAAATACACAATTGATATGAAATTTGAGCATGAAAGAGGAAAGAAAATGACAAAACAATGTAGCACAGTAGAGAAACACAAAAGGCAGTACCTAATAATGAAGATTTGGTTCATCCGAGCCTATTATGTCTTCATAAAAAAGGTATAATACCTTGAACCTATAAAGATGAGCATAAGAACATCGAACGACAAATAAGTCCCATGACATGTTTAAAAAATATATCATGTGTAATGCAACAATGATAGCAAAGATATCAACAAAGAAAAATGTAGTTGTTGTGGCTACAGACCAAACAGAGAGAGAGATGGTAGTGGAGAGTGATGAAGATAAGTGTCATGGCATCTCCCCATGGCTTACTCTCATATATATATACACATGAGGAGTGCTTTTAAAATTATACCCTTACATCGGGTTATCCCCTCTGGGGGCAGTTATGTCATTACACATGGCCTATTCTGGGCCTTATAATCTCCTACTGTGCTCGCTGGTTTAGGTGGGGCCATCCCTACGACAGGAGCCTCTCATGGTAAAGGGCTTCACAAGGCCGAAGCCATGTTGCCGAGTCCTTTGGCCCCCTCCGTCCCCGCGGCCTGTGAACTTTTCCAAACTTCCGGAGCTGCGCTATAGCCGAAGCGGGCGTGCGCAGGCTGCCGCGACGCTCGGACTTCCGGGCGTCCACGTGGTGCAGTATGCTTGGCGTGGTGCGGGCGTTGAGGCGTCGTGACCATTAATATGGCGGCGGACTTCCGGCAGCTTGGACTTCGCCGATTGGCCTTCCGCCGTTGGCTCCCGCGACCGAGGTATATATATGGCGCCGTGAGGCGTTGCTCTCGCGTGTATTATGATAGAAGCCGTTCTCTAAAATGGGCTCGCCATGCATCAACATTCCCGGTGTCGCTGAGCGGCTCGGGAATGTTGATGCACGTATGAGGTCTATTTTTCCCGGAGCTTGATCGCCGGTTATCGACACCACCGCGCTTCCCGATCCTCGCACCGCGATTCAGAGGGCGGCGCCGAGGTTCACTGTTTTTCTTAACAGCCTACCTACGACCGGTGTTCCCGAGGAGCCCGCCGGCATTAGCTTGTCCGTTGATGCACCGTAGGTGGCCCGTTAAGGAAAACGAGGTAGATTTCGCAGGCAAGACCCCGCCTTGCCGCGCCGCCGAAGTGGACTCGCGCGCTCCGCCCCCACCTCGAATGGGTGGCGCGGCCGGGCGCCTAGTCGGTAGACGCGCGCTCCGCCCCTACCGAACGGGTGGCGCGGCCGGGCGCCGTCGGCAGACGCGCACACCGCCCCTACCGAGCGGTGGCGCTGGCCGCGCGCCAGTCGGTAGACGCGCGCGCCCGCCCCTACCGAACGGGTGGCGACGGCCGGGCGCCAGTCGGTAGACGCGCGCTCCGCCCCTACCGAACGGGTGGCGCGGCCGCACTGGTCGGCGAGACACGCTGCGTTCGCCCCTACCGAACGGGTGGCGCTGGCCGGGCGCCGTCGGCGAGACGCGCGCTCCGCCCCTACCGAACGGTGGCGGCGGCCGGGCGCTGCCGGTAGACGCGCGCTCGGTCCCCTACCCCTCGAACGGGTGGCGCTGGCCGGGCGCCTAGTCGGCAGACGCGCGCCCGCCGCCTACCTCGACGGTGGCGCGCGGCCGGGCGCCTGCCGGCGACGCGCGCGCTCCGCCCCTACCGAACGGGTGCCGGCCGGGCGCGCGTCGGCGAGACGCGCGCCCGCCCCTACCGAATGGGTGGCAGCTGCCGCGCGCTCGTCGGCAGACGACGCGCTCCATCCCTCACCGAACGGTGGCGCGGCCGGGCGCTGGTCGGGAGACGCGCGCGCCGCCCCTACCTCCAACGGTGGCGCGGCGGGCGCCGATCGGCAGATGCGCGCACTCCGCCCCTATCCTCGAACGGTGGCCGCGGGTGGCGCCTCGCCCAAATAGACGCGCGCTCCGCCCCTACCCTTGAACGGGTGGCGCGGCTGGCGCCAGTCGGGCAGACGCGCGCGCGTCCGCCCCTACTCAAACGGTGGCGCGGGCCGGCGCCGTCGTCGCAGACGCGCGCGCTCCGCCCCTACCCGGTGGCGCTGGCCGGGCGCCTCGTCGTAGACGCGCGCTCCGCCCCTACCGAACGGTGGCGGCGGCCGGGCGCTGCCGGTAGACGCGCGCGCCCGCCCCTACCGAACGGTGGCGCGGCCGCGCCGTCGGCGGGACGCGCGCTCCGCCCCTACTCGAGCGGTGGCGCGGGCCGGCGCCTAGTCGTCGAGACGCGCGCTCCATCCCCTACCCCTCGAACGGGTGGCGCGGCCGGCACCTAGTCGGCAGACGCGCTGCCGCGAACACCGCCGCGCGGGCGGTGACTTGGGGTCTTGTGATGTGGTCTTGCGCCGTAAGGTTCCCGAATCACGCCGCCTCGGTCCGCCAGGTTAGGTTCCCGTCTTGCGCGACCCGACGCGCCCGGCACGCGCGCCTATGACGGGTGGGCGCGGATGTGGACGGTTGCGTGTTTGCAGCCGCCGCCTCTTCCCTAGGCAAGGGGACACGGGCGGCAGGAATGGCGCGCGCCGAGCTGTTGTGATCCTCGCCCATCGGTGCGCCTATAATAGCGCTAGGTAACGCCGTGTTGTGACGGTCCTGGCGCTCGTGGTGATGACCTTCCAACGTTGGGTACGATCGCGTCGCACTCGTGACACGGACCTCGCGACCCTTCGCCTTCAATTACGGAATCGCGGCGGGCGGGCCTTTACACCGCCGCGTTGCATCCGCATGCGGATCGCTGCGACGCCGCGGGCGGTATGGGCGAGGTGACTTGATATAGCCCCGTAGAGCGCGCCCCACACCTTTACGCCTCTTTGCCGCTCGCTCCGCTTTCTACACCTTCGCGCTATCTTCACCGCCGCAGCCCTTCTCGGGAAGCGATGGCCTCGAGAGCGGCTCGACAGCGTTGGTGGCCTCGACGTCGCCGACGGTCCTCGCCGTTGATGGTGAAGCACGCGCCCACGAGCGCGACCCGGCGCGCGGACCAGAGCGGCCGGTGGCGGAGGAGGAAGGCACGTTCTCCGGCGAGCTAGGCCTCGCCGTGACCGAAGACGCCCAAGGGCTCTCGCGCGGGAAGTTGTCCGGCGCCAGACGCACGATTGCCCGCCGCCGACGAGACGGAACCGCATCTCCGAGAGGTCGGAGGCGGTCGCTCGTTGCCTTTTCGACGCTGGGCCCGGATCCCAGCGGAGGCGGTGGTGGGCGACGTGTTGCGGACCTTTCGGCCGAGCCGCGAATCGACCAATGCCGTGGCCGCTTGCGGTGTACACCGGGCCTTGCGCCGGGGCTCATGGCCCAGCGCCGCTGTCGCCTATCTCCACGAGGCACGATGCCACCGGCGGGCCGAAGGACGGACGCCGCAAGCTTCGTAGCGCCACTTTTATTCTTCGCCGTCGTGTAAGCTCTCTTCCTCGCGAACTCAACTCGCGGAAGTGGAGTCTTCTCGATGAAGTGGCGTTCTACCACCCGTGGAGAGCGGAGTGGCCTTGAGTGCACAGGCCGACCAATCGTGTTCAAGCCCTCGCCCGGCCGAATGCTCGATGATGAGGACAAACGGAGGGTCAAGCAGCTCGTAGGCGTGGCCACCCGCCTCAACATGCGCGACCTCGCCGAGGAGTACGTAATGTACGGCGTGGCGCCGCTTGCCTACGACTGGCGTCTTGCCGCCGAGAGGCGTCGAGACGACAATGTTTCGCCATGGGTTTGCTCGCTGCCAGCGCCGCCCGGTCCTCGTAAGCCTCGATCGCGTCCCTCCTTTGTTGACGCGAAATGCGTTGTATACAGATGCTATTCTCCTTTGCTTCAGGGATTTCCTTGGAGGAGGCGGAGCAAGTCGCGCGCGTATTCCTGGGACCGTACACCGCCAGGGAGCATGAGCAGCGCGCGTCTGCTATCGCCAAGGCGGGGCTGGGGCGAATAAACCGCGTGTGCGAGGTCCTGGGCCTTGCCGTGCCGGACCGTGTCGCTCCAGGCGATGGTGGAGCGAAGAAGAAGAAGAAGGCCCCGTCTCGGAAGAGGGGCCGCAGCGGCGCCGCGCGCCGCCGCTAGTGTTTCGAGCGCGCGACGCAGAGTCGGACTCGCCAGGTATGCCGACTCGACTTGGTGGCGCAGCGCCAAGGCGAGGTGTCTTCGCAAGTGTCCCGACGGCGGTGTAAAGCCGGCAGCCGGGGAAGCTTCACCGCCGCCGGTCGCCGAGGCGACTCGCGCGGACCGGGCGATGCCGGGTGGAGCCTCGACCGCGATCGCTGTGGTGCCGAGGCGCCTCGCTGGGCGCACGAGCCGCGGCGCCTTTACTAGCAGCAGCGAAACCGAGGTGGCCCCGCGACAACCGCCACCGGAACCTTCGCCCCGCGCGCGGCACCGCGGGTCTTCTCAACCGCGCCGCGGGCGGTGTCACCGCTGGCTGCCGCCAAATGGCCGTGGTGTGCGCCGAGCTCCACCGACATCGCGGGGTTCGCGTGGCCACGGCATTAGAAGCTCGTGGGACTCGGCCGCAGCACCGGGGCCCCGCGCCTGCGCGCGCCGCCTCTCCACGCCGCGCCGCCGCCGCAGGACAGCCGCCGCCCTCCCGAACGCGAGGCCTCGCCGCGGCAGACCATTCTCTCGCACGGAGGTAGGCGCTTAGCTTACTCGTGTATGCTTTATGCCTTGGGGTGCTCACCAGATCCTCGCATGGCGCTGCTCATTCCGAGGGGGAGCACTCGGCGAACACGGGCCTCCGAGCACGTGGCCCGCGGACTTCGTGCCACCTCCGAGACGCCGAGGCGTGGCGCGAGATTGTGAATGACGCGCCGCGAGCGCCGAGGACTTGTTGCGTCGGCAAGACGAGTCGGCCGCGCACCGCTGAACAAAAGTTCGCGGCGGAGCGGGACGGGCTCGGAGCAGTCGCGCGCTAGAGAAGGAAAAAGGGAGCTTGCCTTGACTCTAGCGGAGCGCAACCGACGCCGGGCGACGCCGGTGGTTGCGTGGGACGCCATGCAAGCGCCGAGAGCCATCTTCAAGGGTGGTAGCCGAGGTGCCGGCCGCGCTTCGCCCGGAGGAGTTGTCTCAACGCTCCGCTGGTCGGGATGCCGCTAACGCCGTGCACGACGCGGCGACGCCCTTCGCACCCATCGCGCTGCATATCGCCAAGATGCTTGGTGTGCGCGCTGCGCAGCACCGCGTTGTACGATGTCGCCGCTGATGGATGATCCTCGGCCGAGATGACCGGCGGGCCGGAGTAATGTCCGCGCCATCCGCTCCGCTCGCCTTGCCTCGCCCTTCTTCGACCGGATCCGAGTCACGCCGGGCCGGATGTCGCATTTAATCGAGCCCGTGGTCGCCACGGGCGGGAGCTCGCCATTTCGGGACGGGTCCTCGACGCGACGATGATGGCGCTGGGCCCTCCGGCGCCGGAACCCACTGTGTCCGACGCCGTGGTGCCTAGGTGTAGGCGTGTCCGCATTTTCCTTGTCTTTGCGAATAAAGTACACACTTGTCGCTCTGATTCTCGACTTTCACCTATGTCCCGCAGCTTCCTTGCTGGGATCGCCGTCGCGGCCGACCTTTCAACCCGCGACGCCTTCGGCGCTGGCGAAGGGTCAAGAGTCGCTGACTTTTGGGCGACCGGCCTTCTTCGAGCGAGGCCCCAACTTTAGCGCTGTTAAGGACGAACCCGCGGTAGCGCTTAGAGCGCCGGATGTCGCCGACCTTTGTGCTGTGTGATTTTTCCGATGCGAGACTTCCCGCATTTTAGGATATGCGCGTGTGTTGACGCCACGCGGCGAAGCCGCGCCGGTTCCTTATGGCGATACCGCAGATCGACGATGCCGAGGCGCACTCCGCGTTTGCCGTGCTTTTATAGTCGGAGACTCGCGCGCGGAGGCGCACTCGACGCCACGCCTTATTTAAAGTCCGTGGATCGAGTGCGTGCGAAGCGACTTCGACGCCACGCCTTCTTTATAGTCCGAGACTTGTGCGCGCGGAGGCGACTCGACGCCACATCTTATTTATAGTCCGAGACTTGTGCGTGCGGAGGCGACTCGACGCCACGCCTTATTTAAAGTCCGTGGACTGGTGCGTGCGGAAGCGACTTCGACGCCACGCCTTCTTTATAGTCCGAGACTTGTGCGCGCGGAGGCGACTCGACGCTACATCTTATTTAAAGTTCGGGATCTGTGCGGCGGAAGCGACTTCGACGCCACGCCTTCTTTATAGTCCGAGACTTGTGCGTGCGGAGGCGACTCGACGCCACGCCTTATTTAAAGTCCGTGGATCGCGCGCGCGGAAGCGACTTCTACGCCACGCCTTCTTTATAGTCCGGAGACTTGTGCGCGCGGAGGCGACCACGACGCTACGCCTTATTTAAAGTCCGTGGACGCGCGGCGGAAGCGCGCACGAAGCGACTTGCGCGCGGAGGCGACTCGACGCCACGCCTTCTTTATAGTCCGAGACTTGTGCGCGCGAGGCGACCTCGACGCTACATCTTATTTAAAGTCCGTGGAGCTGCATCTTCTTTATAGTCCGGAAGCGGACTTCGACGCCACGTCTTCTTTATAGTCCGAGACTTGTGCGTGCGGAGGCGACTCGACGCCACGCCTTCTTTATAGTCCGAGACTTGTGCGCGCGAGGCGACTCGACGCCACGCCTTATTTAAAGTCCGTGGATCGCGCGCGAGGGCGCCCTGCGTGCGTCTTTTGTTTATACTTAGCCCGTCACCTTTGGCTACGGCGAGTGCACACGCCGAACATGCGACTTCGATGATACTCACCCGCACTGCCACGGCGAGTGCACACGCGAACGCGTCTTTGTTTATACTGTGCCCGTCACCTTTGGCTACGGCGAGTGCACACGCGAACATGCGACTTCGACTTATACTCAGCCCCGCACTTCGGCTACGGCGAGTGCACACGCGAACGTGCGCTTTGTTTATACTCACCCCGCACTCGCTACGGCGAGTGCACACGCGAACGCGCGCTTTGTTTATACTCACCCCGCCACCTTTTGGCTACGGCGAGTGCACACGCGAGCATGCGACTTGATGATACTCAGCCCGTGCACACGGCTACGGCGAGTGCACACGCCGAACGCGCGCCTTTGTTTATACTCACCCTGCACTCGCTACGGCGAGTGCACACGCAAATGTGCGCCTTTGTTTATACTCGTGCCCGCCACCTTTTGGCTACGGCGAGTGCACACGCGAACGCGCGCCTTTGTTTATACTCGTGCCCGCCACCTTTGGCTACGGCGAGTGCACACGCGAACGCAGCATCTTCGATTTATATCGCGGAACGCGCGCTGGCTAAGCTCGCGCGCTTCACCGCTGCATTTGCGCGTGATAAAGAAAGATTAGCGCAAACGGCGATCTTCATTATATCCCCGTTTGCGTGGGTGAGCAACTACAAAGGATAGATATACTAACCGCTTGCCCTTGTGCGCGCCGGCCTCTAGTCGCTAGACGTCTGCGGGCCCTTGACTCTAGAGCGCCAGCTGGCCGGGCGCGGGCACCTAGTACCGCTCGAGCGCGCGGGCCATGTCTTGGTCGCCTTGGACGGTGATGATGGTCCGGGACCCGGATCTTCATGCATAGGTAGCCGTGATATGGTACCGCGCCAAGGAGTTGAGGATTGGGCGCCTAGTATGGCGTTGTAGGATACGGAAGATCGACCACGCCGAAGGTGGTATCTTCGGTCCGCACATTGTCATCTCGGCCGAAGGAGACTTGGAGGCCGACGGCCTCAAATACCGCAGGGCTGTCCCTCGGCCCCGCAGCTGGGATTCCGAGAGCCCCAGCGGCTTCGAGGATCCCCCCGTCGTCAGGGCCGCAAACAATACGTCGCGGAGCTACCACCGCCCACCAAGGCGCGCCCACGCCGCATCCCGCGATGGTGACCCGATGACCGTGGGGTCCCGATGAGGAAGTCCACACCGGGCGCCGTCGGTGTGAATGTAACTGCGTCCGCGCCTAATCCGACGGTGCTTGCGCTGGGTATGCCGCCACGCGATGCGCCGCGCGTAGGCCTTCGCTGCCGTGGCCGAGGCGAATTCCAGCGCAGAGCCTCCGGATATGACGCACGACCGCGGTAGGTCGCGCCCGGCTCGCAACGGCAGAGGCCTCCCGAGGCCGCCAGACGTGAGCTTGTATCCGTAAGGTGCCTTCTCGGGTTACATCCCTTGCGCTCGCATCGCATCCCTTGCGCTCGTATCGCCGGGGCCTCGATGGGAATTGGACGTGGGCCACCGCAGCGGGCGCGCCCGGTTCTCGCCCTAGCGGCGATTGCCGCGAGCGCCGCGATGGAGGTGCGGTGCGGGTATCATGATTGCCGCGCCGTGGACTACGCACTACGCCCCGATGCTGGTCATCGAATTTCCACGACCCTATCGCCGCGCCTCGCCACGCCGCGCCGCCACGGCGCCCCGACCGCTCGGCTCGCTGGAGCACTCGCCGACCCGCCGGCGTCGAGGACGCACGGTTTCGCCGACTCGCCGCCGTGCTTGGGCTGATCGGACGACTTATGCGAGGCGTCCTCGCGCGCGCGCGCCCTGGACGACTCGCCACGTTTTCCCTTTGAAGAACCGCCTTTGGCGGATCTTCGCTTTGCCGAGGCTCCGCCTGGTTGGTGTCTGAGTCGCCACCTTGCCTTCGCCATGCGCCTTCCTCCGCCCGGCATATTCTTCCATCTTGTCAAGAGCTTCGCCACCGCCTTGATTGGCTTTCGCGATTGTACTCGCCATCGGGCCCGACGAAGGCCCCGTATGGCTGCATTAACGATGGTGGTTTCGCTGACGCCTTTCACTTGGCATCGAATCTTGGTGAAGCGTTTGAAGTAGTCTCGAGCTTCCAGGGTTTTTGCTTCACGGCAAAGAGTTGGTCGCGCCGACTCGGCCGACGTAGTTTCCTGGAAGTTGTTGTGAAGGCGACGCGGCCGCTGCTCCCACGCCAGATGGAGCCCGGCCTATGGTAAAGAACCAAGAGAGCGCCACTCCTGCAGCGCGAGGGGAGTCCTTCGCCGTGATGTCGCCTCGCGCCGCGCTTTGATCGCGTTTCGTATACGCGCACGAACTCACGGGGTCCGTGTCGCTTTGTACGAAGTCGATGGCGCTAGGAAACTTGAAGTCTTCGCCATGCCGCCGCTGCAGCCCCGCCAAAGCGGGACTCGGTCCACGCGCCGCAGCGCACGCGGCTAGACGTGGGGCCTTCGCGATCGCCCGCCTCTCGGCGTGGGCTCGACGCGACATCGGGCGCGGCCGCGACTCGAGCCTCTTGCATATCTCTCGACAGCCCGCGAAGGTCCCTAACTCCCGCCGAACGCGTTGAGAGCCGCCGCAGGGCACCTTCCATCGCCGGCAGGCGGGTTGCCGGTGCTCCCGCCGGGCGGATCGGGCGGAGACGACCGCCGCGGGTCCCGAGCTGCCGGTCGCCCGTCGTGGCTACTCGACCGCCGGTCGCGCCGCCCGCGAGGGTTGCGATGGGGCGGCGAGGTCGGTTGTCGTTGCGCCGGCGGGTCCGCTCTCGCAACGCCGGTGGCGGGTGGGTCGCCGCGTGCCGGTGATGGGGTTGGTCGCCGCCGCTGACGCCGACGTCTTCGCCATCGCATCGCGCCGCTACCGCGCCGCGCCGCTGCCGATGCCGGGCCCGTACTCATACGATGCTCCGCCCACCGCCTTCTTCCCCTTCGCCGCCAAGAAGCTTTTTCGTGCCATCCTTCTTCTTCGGTCTTCAGCTTGTTCTCATCCTCCCCACGGACGGCGCCAATCGCTGTGGCTCTGCATCAAACAGAGAGAGAGATGGTAGTGGAGAGTGATGAAGATAAGTGTCATGGCCTCTCCCCATGGCTTACTCTCATATATATATACACATGAGGAGTGCTTTTACAGTTATACCCTTACATCGGGTTATCCCCTCTGGGGGCAGTTATGTCATTACACATGGCCTATTCTGGGCCTTATAATCTCCTACCAGGCCTGCTGGGTTTAGGTGGGGGTCATCCCTACGACAGTAGTGTTTCTTGCAGGAAATTGAGGGAGAAGAACATCCAGCCATCATTTTGGGACTTGGCTTGCGCAAATTGCCAATTAGTGAGCCACAGCTAGTGCAGCTCTGTCCCACTAAAAATTCTATGATCTTGTTGCATTGATCAAACCAAACTAAATTGAGTCAAACCAGGCGCTTGCATCAAGAATTGGAACCACTCAACAAAAGAGATCAATTGATGCAAGGAATTGGTGTTGCAGAGATGTATCGTCTCTCCTGAAGGAGCCTCACAAGATCTGTACTCTCCTGCAATAGGCATGAAATTTCAAAAAAGAAGAGCGATGTTACACACCAAGAGGAGCATCATGGTGGAGACTTGTGGCCTGTGCCCTGTGAAACACAAATTCACATCGTGTGAATAAGACATTACACCCTGTAAAAAACAACATTCAGTGAATAAGACATGACACCCTGTGAAAAATACAAATTCCCTCTATTACAAAGAAAGTGAACAATAGGAGTACGTGGATATACTAGGTAGCTATATGGAGAAATAACCCTGATCCTCTACGAATAATCATAACATGCCATTTTGCAAGCCCTAGGATGAAACATAAATAATTGAACTCATGTCATGCAGCCCAGGTTAGGACATTACTTCCTCCATTGTAAGTCAACTTAGCTTTACTAGCCATCAATTTTCTGTTAAAAATATGCTGGGAAGGAGAGAAATCTGGAGAGATGTCTCAATTAATTTGTTATCGATGAAAATTTCAACAATCATTCAACTAAGAAAGATATAATGGAAAGAAATAGGATGTTTTTCATTGACTAGGACAAAATCTCATCGAATTATGGGAGCACATGAATCCAATCAAGTGATTTAAGTAGCGATTTACCTCATCCTCCGCCACCAGCCCACCATGCCAGACACGCGTACACTGGCTGGCTCACCTCGATACCTCATCCGCTCATCGATCGCTGCATCGACCTGCACAAAGCCCATGTAAATGTAAACCCTATCATCAAACCAACAAATATGGCCAAAACCAAAACTCCACTCACCAACTCATGCATAGTTCGATGTCCATGATGCGGCACACCACGTGCGGCGATAGGGGCCCTGCCACCTCCCCTCCATAGCCGCCGGCCACCGTGAGGTGCCCCTACGCTAGGCAGGAGGGGCGGCATGGGATGGGATGCGGGGCCTGTTTTGCGCTAGCACGAGTCTAGGGGTGGGCTGGGGTGATCGGGAGAGGAGTGGGCCAGAGGAGTGGGGTAGGCCGACGAGAGGAGTATGGGCTAGACCACTAAACTACTCCTCAAGCTGGGCTGAAATTATCTAAGATATAGCCATGAAGTTTTTGACATCCTAAGCTGAAGCCTACATTGCTATGGACGTAAATCCGCCCATGCTCATACAATCATACTACTAGCCTCATAGGCGCAGCCACCGTGTGTACCGAAGTAAAAGGGGCGATAATTCGTGAGGAGTTTTTAAAAAAAATCCAGGGCACATGTGTATTTTCGAAAAAGCTAGAGGTTTTTTTCGCAAAAATCCAAGGGCCTGTACGTAACTAAACGAGGACCCGTACGTAATTTAGAAAACCGCGGGGCGCCATCCTGTAAACTGGAGGGGTGTTTTCAGAAAAAAAAAGCGTAAAAAAACCGCCAGGGACCTTTTCGCGAGGAAAAAGACCTCTTTGCGAGGAAAAAGGACCTGTACGTAATTTTCGGAAAACAGAAGGGATTTCCCTCCCCCGGCCGTACCGAAATCCCTGCGCCACGCGCCGGCCGGAGCGCGGCGCGGGGTGACATGGCCGAGCGTGGGCGCGGCGTTCCCCCCGCTAATAATAGGGGTAGTATTAGTACATGCAGCACGAAGCATTTGGGCGATGCTGAACAGGCGCTTCCTGCTTCATAAAAGGTCCCCTTGAGCCTGGAAGAAGAACAACTTTTGGTTACTGATGTTCATGTTTTTTCACTGAAGCCCTCTTCCATCTATAATTAGTCCGAACATTTATTTAAGTTCATCTTGTGCGAAAATTAATTACTACTTTCGGAAAAAGTAATAAAAAGATCACTAAGAGCTCGTGTGAAACATGGGAATATTCCAATAATCCTGTACAGATCAAACTGTTTCTAGTGAAATTGTTGTATTCCAAACACGCCCTGAGGGTTAGGGGAAAAGGAAGTTCAGTTTTCTCTGTCCAAAGCATATCCAGGCACAACTCTTACATACCGTCTTGCACGTCAAGAGGAAGCAAAGAAAAATCAGCATGCTTACCTTTCATCAACAGATTAATAGTAGTTTGTTGAAAGCGATATGACGATCGAACATTTAGAGGTGTTATCATCGCTGTAACCTCATCTAATATTTGACCATGTGGATGGAAATCCTTAGCAGCTGGAGCTGAAAATGGCATGCAACCAAACACGATCAATTCCTGCATAGCAAACCACTGTGAGCAGGGCTCACTGTCTTTTCATTAAACAGGACACTGACTATTGTGCAACATAACATTTATGAGTAGTTATATGGCATATTGACATATCAAGATGCATTACATATTTATTGTTATGGATAGATTTTTTGGCTGTGACTTTTGTAAATTATAGTTGTTCGTAAGAGAGTATGGAGAGATACTTACATGTGATTTTGACCGATATAAATAAATTCGATATAGTGCCTATTATAATCGACTTCTAGACCCTTATCTTAAAAAACACTGTTTAAAAGCTAGTTACTATCAGACCTGTATATTTATCTAGTCTTTTCGGAGACATTCTTTACTGTCACCTGAAAACTCACTGGTCTTAACTCCGACGATTGATTGATTTGAGTTGGATGAGTTTGGTTTGGTTCATAAGAGCATAAGATGATTTCCATCATTGCAGGTAGAACCTAGAACTGCCCTGTTTAAGTCATCGGCTCCCTTCAAAAGAGCTTGGTTTTGATTTTTAACTTATACATTTATAGTAACTAATTTTTAAATGATGTATTTTTAAGATAAGGATTAACAAAAAAATTATAGTAAAAAATATACTGAGTTTAGTTGTATCGGTCAAAATCGTATATAATTATTTTTCTTTATGTATTACTTCTCACGAACAACCAAAATCTAAAAATTTGAACTATAAACTATAGTTCAAAAGAAATCACTATCACGTAAGGATCACTTGCCCTATCTAGCAACCTGTGCTAGCTATGGGAACAAAGGAGTAAACTGTAAGAAAAGTAGGGATTAGTATTGTCCCATTTCCAATCATCACATGCTATGTTTTAGCCTTTCTGGACGGGTTGCAATGTTTTTGTGTACTTGCAGGTGTTGCTTCCAATTGATGTCACTTAGGGCAGGCCTTCGCGACCAAATCACGTCCACAAAATGATCACTTCACGCTAGTTAGCTACATCGAACCTAAGCATCCTTATCTCCCCAACAGAAGAGGAAAAAAACCCAAAGTATCATCGGGAAGAATCGGTGGCATACTGCATGCAACAACCGGCCGGAGGACGAAGACTGATGGCAATCATAATGGGGAATTAATCTATCATCTAGAAAACATAAAAAAATCCAAGAAAAAACTATATGAGCCCGTACACCCTCCAACTAATACAAGAGGCAAGCTGGTTTCTTAAGATTACAATGGTAAATACATACAATACGCATACACCAACATACACTGCACTTATTAGCACACACCTAGAATTACAAAAGAACAAATCTACACCCTCGTAAAGTGCGAGCACTCGAATTTTGGAGATTACCCCCTTATCCACTCCATGTCTCCATGTGAGCCTTTTTTAGAAGGAAAGGTTGAAAACTAGTTGCATTTATACAATTAGGTGCGGAGACACCTTCACAATTTTCTCTCCACATTTAATTGTAGTGGTGTGACTTGTACATTGCATTTTCAAATATTTTATCTATAAATGCAATTTTCAGTGGCATGGCAGTCTTTTTGGGTGGTGGCATTGCATGACAGTTTTGCCGAAAGGAAAAAAGAACGTCTTGTTCAGTCAGAATCAGAAAGGGACCCATCCAAAAGCACATCCATTCCCCTCCATCGATCCACACGTCAGATCAACAGTGAATCTGCATATTTGTCAAATGCCAACCACTGGAGCCAATGGGACCGCTCAGGCCCAGATTATCACAGGGCCCGCAAAATTGCCCCCACGAAGACGCTCCATTTTATGATCTGCACGTGCACGTCACGAGGAGACATCACGCTACAGCCCTGGTTTGCCTTCGGCCACTTTGTGACTTTAACAGTGATGTTTTTCTTTCTTTAAAAACATTGATGTTTTTTTATGGGAATTAATGTCCTTATCTATCTAAAATATTAGCCTTTTGATCTTACAAATATCATGGCCTATTTTGATAGATGCTGTTTTGGAGTTTCCGGATGAAACCGTGCTATTAATTTTTTTTCCTGGGTGTTCGGTTACAATTGGTGTAGATGAGGATTAAACAATCCATTAAAAAAACTACTTTAATACGTAAGCAAAGTTTTTAGACTAGTGTTATAATAGCTTATGCTATAACACGTCCCGAGTACCCCTGGAAGTGAAGCACTGTTTATCTATCTGACCATCTACTACTCGGAAGCTCTATGACCTGACGTATGGGCCTCCTCTTTGTCGACGATTTGTGCAGTTAAGGAGTAGAACATGTACGCTCCCACTCGTTTGGTCCTATGCCTTTGACAATAACCACAGGACGATTGGTTCCTGAGACTCTCCCTCACCGATAACAACCGATCAACGGTTATTATCAAGCTTTTCTCACCGCTAACAACTGTTTATATATACGAACGGAAGGAATCTACAAGGCGACTGTTCATGCAAACAACTGACACCTCTTCGGCACTATTTAAACCTAACCTGGGGGAGACAACGAGAAAAAGAATGGAGAAAAAGGAGAACAACAACAACACGTTTATTCTGTAGTAGTGCAAGTAGCATTCTTCCCTTGTAATCGTTTATCAATAGCAATTGTAATCTTATTATAGCAATAAACATCATCTCATTTTTCCTCTTCATCTTTCTTTAAGGCTTAGATTTTTCTACTATATAGTCATATCGATGATTCAATAGTCGATATGTCTTATGATAGGATACTATGTCCATACTCCTCTCGTCCAAACTTTTTATTGTATACCTTTTAACTCATAACGACAACCAGATAGCATCTCTCTCGTCCAGAATACATGCAATGGCAACCTATGAACACCTTCGACGACTTTGGATCACTTGGGCCTGTCCGACCAAATAAGCCTGTCTCATTGAGGTACGTGTATTTTTTGTTCTCGAAGAAGTGTAGTCGGTCAAGGAGTTATCCGTAAGGCTTAGAATGCAAGACGTCACGGATTAAATTCCGAAAAATATATAATAAACCACCTAGCATATAATAAGTTGGATTTAAACCATAACGTTGGACTAGCCTTCGGCCGGTTTCATTGATTGAGCTACATTGAAACGACGAGAGCAATCAATCACTCCCTCCATATGTCAACATATATCTTGTACTCCATTTGAATATTCAATTTGTCCATTAGGTTTTGTTTAGGATATCTGAATCAATCGAAGTTGTTATAAAGCACATATTGCGTGGAAATCTCTAACGATGACTTAAGTGGAGGCATCATGCATATGCTTTTAAACTATCATATATAAAGAAAAATTTTCGATTGAGAACATGTGAATGTCATGCTTATAGAAGTACAAGTAAATAAAAGTAGAACAAAGGTCGTGTGCTACCCAACAACTGTTGACCATAGAAGGAAATAAGAACATGTTAGCTAACAAAAATGCACCTTTTGCAAATCAGGCTTGTCGCATCAATAGCTACTTTTATATTTTTCATGTGATAGATTATATAAATTCATTCTGGTGGTAACATGAATTATTGTATGTAGCATGGTTATCACAAATACAATTAAAAATTCAATCAGACGAAACTTTTTTTGAGACGCAATCAGATGGAACTTAATTTAGTTTAAGTTCGACCTATGAATGGCAGGCAAATGTTTACTAGTATGTATATATGTCTTCGCTTTCCAACTCATGTTCCGATCTCAAAAGGATCCCAAAGAGCTATGGACATTTTTGTCAGCGATAAGCAAGTAGTATACATTATGAGTACAGTATAAAGCTGGAAATATATATGAAATTGTTTGGATCTATCACCAGAACACTAGCTATATATTCGAGTAGCCATCACATGCAGTCATATGCAGGTGGATCGAGAAAAACATGGTGGATGGGTAAAAGAGGAATGATCGGTCACTACTATAGAAAAGTTTATCATAGATGGTTCAGAAATATCACCACAGATGATTTTCTGAACTGTCTGTATTTATGGGTCAGTAATACCCTAAAGCATTACAGATGATTTTTGAACCGTTTGTGATAACCCTTATCACAGACGGTTCTTAATAGAACCATCTGTGATAACAGTTATTACAAATAGTTCTTACTATGAATTGTCTATGATAGTCTATTATCACAAATGGTTCTAGTTAAGAATTGTCTGTGATTGCATTCTTGCAATATCATAAATAGGTCTCTTTTAGTTCATCAACGTTCTCTAATTGCACTATAAAATAGTGCAATCAGAGAATACAAATGAACCAAAGCAGCCCTATTTATGATTGGTGCCATGTCTTTGGTGGCTCGTTGTTTAGGTTATAGGTGTTATTGTTTTGTTGTTTTGGTATGATGTGGTCGTAAGCCGTGGTCATATGCCGTGGTCGTATGCTATGGTCGTAAGCTATGGTAGTACACCGTGGTCGTATGCCATGGTCGTAGAAACACGGTCGTAAGCTATGGTCATATGCGCCTAGTCTGTTAGCAACCATATACGTCACATCAGCAAATTTTGTTAGTAAATGGAGGAAACGATCTACGATGCAAGCAGAGACAAGTTTAGAGAGCCGAGAAAGTAAAATGCAAGTTCTCTATGTAAAGTGGTGGAGGATATATAACTATTGATGCAAGTTTAGGGAGGCAAGATTTACATGGCTGAAACCCTAGCTATCCAACAATTTCGTCATTTCATATCCAAGCATCAAGGAAGAGATGGGAGGGGTGGGGGATATATAACTGACGATGAACGAGACATCGGCAGCGGTAGCATCACCGTTGTGTCACGACGGTGACGCTGCACAAGACACTCTTACGACAGAAGTGCCTTATGCAGTGAACCGTGGCGTCAAAACCAGATGTGGAGGAGTTAGGAAAGGTAGTCAGCTAAGCCTTCTATTTTTAAGGGAAAATTTGGCGAGAAGTGAGAAGAGAGAAGAGGAGTGAAGTAGGAGAAGTGAGAAGAGAGAACAGGAGATGAGAAGAAAAACAGCCAAGGTTTCAATTTTAAAAAGCAAATCCAGCGAAATGAGCGGAAAATTCAAATACGGCAAGAGCAGGTAAATTGAAATATTATCACAGACGATTCGAAAACCGTCTGTGATAAGTACAGACATCACAGACGGTTTTTGTTATGAATCGTCTATGATGTATCATAGATGGTTCGGAATAAAAATCGTCTATGATAAGTACAGGGCATCACAGATAGTTTTTTCCATCACGGTGAACAGTCTATGGTAACTTTATCACTGACAGTTTGTATTGAACTATCTATAATGAGGCGTCCAGAATGACCCTTTTTAATTATAGAAGTGGGCATAAGCCTGAAAGTGGTTTTTACACATAGCTAATGTACTATTATCATTGTCAAATGTTTCTCGAGATTGACGCACACTTTCAAAATTTAAACAACCATCATATCTTCTAATAGTTGAATGTCTTTTGCCCGAACTTTGAGACATTCTTAGGATTAAGATAGTGCATGTACTCACATATACATGTTGTTTTGCATTTTTGTATTAACCCTAAAGAAAAAATTAATCCCACACGCACAATTTGATTTATATATTTCAAACCGAGTTTAAATGTGGATCATCAATTCCATGCTACGCACGATAGTTCGTGACTTGTACAGTCTTATTAGACCCTGTTCGTGATTAGCAAAATTCCGATAAAATTGCCGCATTCCAACTTCCAAGAGGGTTGTATTTGTACAACAAACAATGAATATGGTAAAATAGATAAGGCGTTCAGTTTGAACAAAGCAAACCGCCGCAATAGTACCGAGAGTACGGGGTTCAATGAATTTCATGTAAAAATAATGTGATAGTGATCCTAGGTCCTCATATAGATCGAGTCGGTGGTGCATAACATCAAGGCATTGTTCTACATGTGCTACGTACAGTCCCCTCACCATGGACACACGAGAACACGCCCGACAGTTAATAAAGTAACTGGAGCTGCAACTGTGGATGAACAGTAATAGACTATTAGCGCACGCAGTGCTTGTGATCTAGCATGGTTCTGATCCTAATTAAAACACATTCGTTCCACTAAGGTTTTTCTTGTCTGCATCAATTCCTTCTTCCTAATCGATAATCATGCACGCCGTACGTCCGCTTTTGCATGCCCAGCTTAGAATCATGGCATCCATGCATGCATGAGCTCAGAATTCAGAAAACACGATCTGATGATGAGATAAAAAAAATTCTGGGACGATCCTGCCATTGCACTTGATCTCTGATCGACTCCGCAGAGAGAGGGAGGGAGGGGCGCCAAGGAAGAGAAAGACGCGTGTCAAGTGGGTCCCACTACGAGGAATAACGGTAGGACTGTGCAATCGGTTTTTTCGGTTTAATCGGTTCGGTATATACGGTATATACAGTAAATACGGTGTTTGTAGTTCGGTAATATACGGTATTTTTAGAAGTACGGTTCGGTATCGGTAAATCCCAATTTATTTCGGTGCGGTATCGGTAAATACCATATTTACCAAAGTTGACGCGAATTGCAAACGATATAACGACTAGCGAGACGAGTAGGCAATAATATCGCATGGACTAGGAGAACATGCTGAACAAATTGTTGCGTTAAGGATTAGGAACCGGCTCAAAATTTTCATTTTGCTAACGTAATTAAGGAATGTGCAAAGTTTAGAAGAAGATTGACACACTGCAAGCTTGTGGCATACTGCAAGCAAAGTTCATGAATGTGCAAACTTTCCATCTTGATGCTTGTTCTAGAAATTAGCATATAGCAATAGCATGGCGCCAGAGCATGTGCACAGACTGAGGCTCAAACTTTCTATTTTGTTGACCGACCAGAGAACCGGCGGGAGGTGCATTAATGCACTGCCATTGTTGCGTCACTTGCGTGGAGTATATCAACTACATTAAGCCCGGAGGCAGAGCTGACTGCTGAGCCTAGCTCAGTTGGCAAGGGCCTAGCTCAGTTCGAGTTCGTCTTTGGCTCTTTGCCTCCCATTTTCGGAGACTACAACGCGCTGGCCTACGCGGCTCACTCAGCGCCTTCGGTAGATCAGTTTTTTCGGTTTTTAACCGGTTTTTCCCGAAAAAACCGAATACCAAAAAAATCCAAAATTTGAAAACCGAACCGAATACCAAAAACCGGTCAAACCGAGTTGACCGGTTCGGTTTTTTCGGCTCGGTTTTTTCGGTTCGGTTGAAAAATGCACACCCCTAAATAACGGTTCCATCAATTCCGAACAGTCCCTAGGTTTTAGATTTTAAAAACCGGTTTTTAAATGCAGAGATTTGTTAAGATAATTTATATAAGTCGTTTGTAAGAATTACTGTAGGAATTATTTTAAACAAAGTCACTTTTCAATGCGAATATCCCTTACTCCCATAATAATCAGCTAAAACTAAAAGTCATAGTACTTTTGAACAGGACATACACTACTACAAAAAAGGTCATCACAGACGATTTAGAACTATCATCATAAATGGTTTTCTGAATCGCATGTATTTATGAGTCAGTGATAATCGAAGATTATCATAGACGGTTTGTGAGCCATCTGTGATAAAAACAACACATGCGGTTTGTAACTAAAACCTTTTGTGAAGAAAACTATTACAGACGGCTCGAACCAAAAACCGTCTATGATACTCACACATCACAGACGGTTCTAGTTATCAACTATCTGTGATTAGCGAGTATCACAGACGGTTGGTATATAGAACCATCTGTGATAGTCCTTCATAGGTGGTTTATACCACAAAACCGTCTGTGATAGTTCACTCTATACCTATTTTTTTTGCTAGCCTCAAGAAATAATGTTACCTATACCCTTTTGAAAACAAGCAAATACAGTGGCAAATTAACACAACAACACATTCCATTTTCATTAAGATTAGAATCCACCATTACAGCATAACAAGATAACGAACCCAACTCTTTAACACAGCAAGAATATATAAGAAGTAGAGATCCTAGCAGACAGTAGAAGCTGGATGCATCGGATGACGGCTGGATATCACCGACAATGAAGAGGCGACGGTAGCGCCACCTTTGTGGCACAACGGTGAGATTACACAAGACAATCTTACGACACTTACGACAAGAGTGTGTTGTGCAGTCGACCGTGGTGTCACAACGGATGCGCTAACTCACGGCGGTAGTTGACGAGGTCGAGGAACAAGCTGGATGCATCGGATGGTGACTGGATATCACCGGCACTGGAGAGGCGGCGATAGCGCCACCTTTGTGGCACGACGGTGAGACTGCATAAGACACTCTTACGATACTTATGATAAGAGTGTATTATGCAGTCGACCGTGGTGTCACAACGGAGGCGCTAGCTCACGGTGGTAGTTGGCGTCGTTGAGGGGGATGCAGGAAGTTATATAGTGGATGGACTCACCCGTGACTACCGGTGGAAAGGTAGATAGGGGTAATTAATAAGGGCCGAGCGATGAGAGGAATCAGTAGCAGCCATTTGATGTGGAAAGAATGGACGGGTGAGATCGAAATCCTGGGTGACACGCCACGGAATGGACGGGTGAGATCAAAATCCTGGTAGACACGCCACGAATCATTGACGTGTCATTATCAAAGACGGTTTGTTATATGAACCGTCTGTGATAACACATTTCAGAGACGGTTTGTTATACGAACCGTCTATGATAACTCACATATCAGAGACGGTTTGTTATACAAACCGTCTGTAATAACGCTTAAATATGTGTGCCCTAATCCAGCTCTTCTAAACTGTCCTCTCATCTTCTTCACCAGATTTCTCAATAATGGCATCTAATATTATTTTAATCTCTTTTCTCTCATCTATCCATTATGAGTTGTTCGGCCGCAACCTTACACAGACGTCCAACAATTTACGTCTGGAGCAGCTCCTCCACTCTCGCCCTGCTCTCCTTCCTCAAATCGCTTTCATTTGTCAGCTGGACCTCATCATCCGCCGTCGACGGAGGTGTTTCGTTGCCGCTCAGCAAAGGGAAACCGCCCTTAGCCTCGTTCTTCTCTGCAATGTGCACAAAGCAGAAGAAGCTCTTGCAGCAATGGAGAGACACATGGATAACATTGCCAATCAAGCAGAAATGATCAATTCTGATGAAACTTATCATGGCATCCTCTATGAGATTATGGACCGTGCTAATGATTTGCCCAAGCTGGAGGAGGAAGTGAACAGAGCAAGAGCAAACTTCACAGCATTCGAGAACCCAACGGCTGATCCTCCAACTCCAAAAGTCGAAGAATAAGCATATGAAGCTCAGAAGACTAAGATCTGGGAATATATTTTTTGGGACATTTGTAATAAATTTGCCTTGAATTTGTCTCTCGTCTCAGTAGCTTCTGTAGTTCATATGACAAATGACAAAATATAGACGGTTTTAAATAAAAATGTCGGTTATAGTTTCATAGACGGTTCTAGTTAAAAACCGTCTGTGATAATTCGTACATCACAAATGACTTTTAAATCTAACCGTCTTTGATAGTTTCATAGACGGTTCTAGTTAAAACCGTCTGTGATAATTCGTATATTACAGACGGCTTTAAACCTAACCGTCTGTGATAGTTTCAGATACAGTTTTAGCCATAAACACAGACGGCTCCACATGAACCGTCTGTGATAAGACGTCCAGTATAACTTGTTTTGTAGTAGTGATAGTCTAAGGCATCTTTTTTGTACGGCCTGGTAATTTTCAATGGAAAATAGTTTACACACTATACATTTTTGTAGTATATATTTACAAACGTTTGATTTTTTAACCTAATTTTATTCGTGATCTACACCGTCTAACAGATGTTATATACATGTACCCAAAAAAAAAAAAGCTGATGCTTACAGCATTGCCGTTTTCTATGTGCTTATCCCACTCCACGCGCAATCTTTTCAGAAGGATCCAAGGGCCTGTTGCTTATGCTAGCTTGAGATTTCCCACCAGCCAATAATTTACTCTGCAAACCCTAGGGAAAACATTAGTCTACTAACAGTGCGATCAACTCTCCGTTTAGTACAAATAATTTTTTCCTGGTTTCTATAGGAATTAAACTATTTCCTGTAAAATCTATGTATTTCAAACAGGACATAAGGTTCGTTAGATTCCAGACATTATTTCAGCAAGTATTTATATTTTTTTCTTGCAAATGCAATTAAATTTGATCTTGCAATTTTTTAGAGATATAAAACATAACCTCTCCTCTATCTTATAATTTTTAAATAACTCTAAGTTTGATTTTCACGGAATTTTTACCAGATACACACCACCATGTTATATAGCATGAAACTTAGAGAGGCACCTCGCTTGCTGTAAATTTTATGAAAATAATATATTTTTTAATGCACGTGTAATCTGTCGTCTGACACCATTGTGTGCGTGTGTGTGTGAGTTCTCACCGCAAGGTTACTTCATTTTTAATGGAATAGCCCATCCTTCAGTGAGAGAAGACATTATAAGGTCTCTGTAGACACTGTGCAATGCATAGTAAAACTGTCTGAAAATCTTGCAGTCAGTAGTAATTCGAAAAAAATAAAATAATGTATTTATTTATTGACATAAAATAATTTATTTAAAAATAATGTATGTTTTAATTAGGAGTAGACCATAAATATTCATAGCACAATTTACATGTCGCAACATTTTCATATCAAAATTAGATAGGTCTCCATCCATTGTAGAGTTTGATGTTCATCTGATTAATGCAAGGCTTCAAATATATACTTTGGGTTATACCAAATAATCTAGGTGTTTCCTTTTAAAGAGATGGTTCCTAAATCTCGTAATGAACATGGTTTATTCGAGAACTTGCAGGTGGTCACCATAAATAAGTTGGATCAGATCTCACGTAAGAAAACTGAGGGTGTCTGGCAGGGAACTCACCACTTATTTCAATAGTGCACATCTTAGATGCCATTTGGTTAGATTAAAATAAGCTGGTTTATAGATAAAATTATATTGTAACTAGCTAAAATTATACTATAGCTGATGATGGCTTATTTGGCGTAACTAAATTTAAAAATAGAAAAAATAGGTTAGCCCATCACGGATAATGCAAACGAATAGAAAAATGAGAAAAAAGACGAAATTTAGGAATAGTGAAAAATAAGCCAGAAGTCATAAGTTCAAGCCGAAATGAGTGGGGACTTAATCATTCAGGTGCACACAGGCAAGTGCATGCTTTTAGTATTTAATAATGACGTATTTCTTGTCAAGGAGAAACTAGCTGGCATGCATAATTCGGATTCCATGACTAAACTAAAGGTCGCCCTAGGAGATGTCGAGCTACTTTACAAGTTAGTAGTAGAAACATTGGAGGAACTAAATTAACCGAAAGAGTAGGGTTGCAAATAGGTTGGGTTAATCTCGACCGACCTAGTACCGAATCTGGAAAGAAAAACGAAATATCCGGTCAGATTAGGTAACGGTACCAGATATTGCTTGTCGGGATGGCTATTATCTGACTGAATTGCTTCAGTAGCTGGATACTCAGATAGTTACCAAACGGATATCCGGCACCACATAACCCTAATATTAATATACCGGTACCCCAATCCCCAGGCGGCTGCCACGCACTTTCTCAGTTTCCCCCATGAGGCCGTGACCAGGCCTCAAATCTGAAATCCCCCATTCCTCCAAGTGACCAACCGGAGCATTCGGCCAAGTGGCTTCGGCCTCTACGGCTCCACTCTGGGCATGCCACACCACACGCCTCCACAGCTACTAGCACTGCTATGCTCTCCCACACTATTCATACACGCCTCCCTTTCTATCGCCGAGCACCACCCCCGCCCCCGACCAACACCGCCACAGAGAGAAGGCGACGCCTCCCCTTCTCGTGCCCCCACCAGGTCTTCCCTCTAGATCCCTCTCCACCCTTACCGTTGGAAATTTTCATGTATCGATGCACAGATTCTTTAGCCTTTTCCTTTATAATTTCATGTTTGGATAGTAGCCTTTCCACTTGTGCTGATCAGATCTTTTGGAGACTGAAATTTTACAATCTTCTATGCTACTTTTGCTCTATTTTAGAGTTTTGTGATACTAATTCTTGTATTTAGCTGCTTGATATATGCTTTTTTGCTTAGGGCTCATTTAGTTCTTGACCTGCCCCAACTAAAAATTTATATACTAACTATAAATTTGTCTCAGTCAAATCAAGAAAAACTAAAAAGAGTAAGCAAGTACTTACCCTGTAAAAGGAAATAGCTTCATTATCCGCTGATAGATAACCAAAGTTCCTTGTGTTGTCATGTACTCCATGTCAGTGTGACAACAAATGCTGCTGCTATGAAGTCCATACAAGGACAGAAGGACTGATGCTTGTTGTAATAGTGTTTTCACTAAGTATTTGTCTTTTTATTTTACAAATGGGATTGAGTTTGATATTTCTTATTTTCTAGCTAGGAGCACTCACTATTCCCCCCCCCCCCCCAGAAAACCATATTCTGATGTTCATGCTATGCATGGAATTTTGCAAGAGCAAGACAAAGTTAATCATGTCATCCTATATTCATGTGAAACTATGACTGAATGACTATTACAAAGGTTTATAAAGCTTTCCTGGAAAGCTACAATTATATGTTGAACACTCGAACTTGTTTATTGTATTTTTGGTTAACTAGTTATGGAACTTATGTTATGTACGAATTTACTACTTATGTCGTTAACCGTTATATTGAATTTGTGTCGTGTTAGACTGTTGGTTAATGAATTATATGTCAATGTACTACTTATGTTGAATTTGTATTGTGCTGAAAGCTTATGTTGAATGTATTGTTTTGTATGCGTATGATATCCGTTTATATTATCTATTGTCTAATTCGAATCAGTCAAGTATCCGCCCCGATCTTACCATTTTCGAAAATCCGCATATTCCGAATTCGTATTCGATACTGAATCCGAGTAAAAAAAATATAGGTTAAGATATGCTAACGGCAATATCCGTCTGAATCGGATCTGATTGCACCCCTACGAAAGTGCTCCCAGGGAATGGGCCAAACTGTGCTACTTAGGCCTCGCTTGGCCGGGCTCAACTTTTTAGGTTTCGAAGCAATTTTTTCGGCCAAACGCTCGAACTTCGAAGTCCAAAACTGAACTAAAAATTTGAAGCCAGGCCCAAAATGAACTGCAGATTTGAAGCTTGGATTTTATAGCTTTTCTTGGAGTCTGACTTTAAAACCAAAAAGGGAGAAGCCGAGTTCGGCCAAACAGTACCTTGAATTCCTACAGGGTGTTGAGTATGGTAGGCCAAACCTAACTTTAACAAAATTCCAAAGCTAACGATTGCTATCAACAATGTTCCCTTTGGTAGGAGCTGGTCATGTACAAAAGCCAAAGAGTCTCTTGTCTCCCTTATCATACTAGATTGTTATTATTCTCTTTTTTGTAGGTTCTGGAATTGATGGGTTGGAAAAAAGAAGCTAGCGGTGTATAATTTTACATGTGATCTTTTCATGAGATTTGACTACTAAAATCCCAACAATATATATATATATATATATATATATATATATATATATATATATATATATATATATATATATATATATATATATATATATATATATATATATATATATATATATAGGAAAATTACATAAGGCACCATGGTGCCTAGGCACCAACATCCGATACAAGTGTATGATTGATATTTTTTTGAGTTTGGGTATGAAAATGTTTTATACCCTTGATATATTTATGGTAAGTAAGTTTTGAACTCAGTTCAAACTAGTTTGAACTACTTTTGAGTTCAATGCAACTACTGATGAGTATATACCATAAAAATAGTTCAAACTAATTAAACTGAAGTTGAATTTAAATTTTTTCCGAGTTTGACATCTCAAATATACTTTTTTATGGGTATATGAAGATACCCACATCAAACGTTGCGAATCTCGAAGCAAATCAACAGATATTGATATTGGTGCCTAGGCACCTTGGTGCATGAAACACTCGTCCTAATATATATATATTGTTTAACATAGACTCACCACAGTCTATCATGACAAACAATACGAGTATTCATCTACTCCATAAGGCCCATTTGAAACGCGGGAAACGTAACCTTGCCAAATTCATACACCATGTGAAATCGTTGCGTGTACATATTTACCATAGCCACCCCCTTCAAAACCGTCGTCGTAAATGTACCTACTGAGATGGTAGTATGCAGCTCTCATGTACCTATCAGAAAAAGGTGATGCATAATCCTCCAGAAAGCGAAACCTAGTCATGTCTCCCACCTACAATGGCTAAATATTCTCCCCTGTTCCTCCTACCTAGTAGGAATAAAACTAGTGCGAGTTACCAAGCTATAAAATATATGGTGATAAAATGTTTTATGAGCTCCGAAGTTCTTTTTTTGGCGGTCCTCGGCCAATTCGTCGCAGCCAGATCCATGACCAAATTTTGTAACGGCACAAATTGGAATTGTTAAGTGGACAGGAGGAAGCAAAGAAACCATCGCATAAACGAAGATCCGTATACTAAATTTCGGTTTGGGGTGCTAAAATAGTTTGTCACTTATCAGTCAACGTAGGGGTGCAAACGGAGCGGATAATTTCCGTCTATCTGACCGACTGAAGGCTTACAGAACAAATACGGAAGGGGTAGATAGGTATCCGGCACTATCTACGTTCAACTCCGACTTTGAGAAAAAAATATGGAATATGATACGGGATAAGTGATATCCGTCCGTATATATCTGTATGTCAAATGATATAAGAAAGCCTATTGTGACTTCACTTAAGAATAAGATAACATATAGACAGATTGCCACATCTCAACAGACGAGAGTACTGAGTGTTCTTCCTTCAATATCTCAGTAATTAGTCTCTTCATGTTCGTTCTGATTGTACCATACTATCCAATATCCTATACAAAGAAGCGGATAATTTTGGTCCGACCAACCGTTCGAAAGATTACGGAACAGATACGGAATGGAGAAATGGATATCTGGCATTATTCGTGTCCGACTCCAACTCCGAGAAAAAAATATAAAATAGGATACAGAAAAAGTGATATCCGTTCGTATCTGCTTCGATCGCAACCCTGAGTCAACATACATAAATATCCACTTCCCCTGTCTACAATATTCTTTTTCAAGATTTACATACTTTTTGCCTATTATCTTTACTTTTTCCGTGCCATTTTCCCCCAAAAATTCATGATGGTGTCTAAGGGACACTCGAGTGCTTTTTTGTGGTTCGGAGAACTTAGATTTTTTAGAGAGGTGCATATATATGAGAATGGAGATGAGTGTCTTTTGTGGTTGGAGCACTCATATTTTTTAGGGGGTGTATACATGGCGGAAAGGAGATTCAAGTGTTTTTTGTGGTTCGGAGCACTTATATTTTTTTAGAGGAGGTGCATACATGGGAGAAATCTGAGTGCTCTGAATCCAAAAAAAATCACTCGAGTACTATTTAGCACTTTCCAAAATTCATTGCAATTAGCGCGTATAATACGCTCCTACTTGATATTTAAAACTGAAAAATGCTTCAAAAATGCCATTGTTTTGGCCCATTCATCTATGAAACCGGGAATCCGAATCCAATGTTCTGTAAAATAAAAAATATGGCCTAAACCCGGAAAAATTTAACAAAGAGAATAATCATGCCGGTGTCCTCCTTCCTAAAAAACATCATAAAATTAAAAACGGAAACACCTCCCCATCTGTACCCCAGACCACTTGAATAATCACGATGCAGTACATGACAGCATCCTTAATTATTCTATTAATTAATCTATTCCATTCCATTCCATTGCATTTCCATTTCCCCCCTCTACTCTATTCTCTTCTCTCCACAGGGAACCAAGAGCTGGTGTTAGCTAAGCTAGTGAGGAGTGGGAGTGAGAGAGCAAGGTAGTAGCAATGGAGACGCCAATGGCGGCCGTGCCGCCGCAGCAGAAGGTGGGTGGACTCGCGCGGAGGTTGGCAAGGCTCCTCCGACGCAAGCGTTCTCCGGCGGGGGCGGCGGCTGCAGTGGCGTATTCTGTGGCCGGTGATGAGTACGAGGAGTCGCTGGACAGCTCCATCAACTCTCTCAGCAAGCTCAAGCTATCCGGGAACCTGGCCGCGGCTTACTCTCTCGACGTGTTCTTCAGAAATGCGGCGGAGAAAAAGAGCGCGCCGCAGCCGTCTCCGGCGCCGGCTGCCGATACCGCCGGGCATGCGTTCATCGCGAGCCTCTTCGCGGGGGTGTCCGCGGTGAAGGCGGCGTACGCGCAACTGCAGCTCGCGCAGCACCCCTATGACGCCGAGGCGATACAGTTGGCGGACGCCGCGCTGGTCGCGGAGCTCACCAAGCTCTCCGACCACAAGCAGCGGTACGTCAGGGACCCCGTCGGCGCGGTCAAGGACGCGGCTGCGGGGCCTGCCGCCCTCGCGGCGCACGCTGAGGAGCAGCATCACCTCCTGCGGATCTACGAGATCACGGCGCGCAAGCTGGAGACGGAGCTACGTGCGCGGGACGCCGACGCGGAGCGCTTTAGGGGCGAGCTTACCGACGAGCTCCGCGCTGCGCTCGCCCTGGAGGAGCGTGTCCACCCGGGACGCACCCTTGCCGCGCTCGACGACCTCCACCTCTCCGGCCTCAACGCCACCCACTTCCTCACCGCTCTGCGCCACACCGTCAAGTCTATCCGCTCCTTCGCCAGGTCAATGCTCGACGCAATGAGGCCGGCCGGGTGGGATCCCGCAGCGGCCGCCGCCGCCGTGCACCCTGGCGTCTCCTTGCGCCACCCCGGCGACGCCAAGTTCGCGCTCGAGTCCTACGTCGCGCTGAAGATGTTCACCAACTTCCACTGGAGAGACTTCGGCCTGAGCTACTTGCAGCACCGGGGCTCCTACGACCGGAGCCGCTTCTTCGAGGAATTTGCGGAGCTCAAGACGGCGCCGGCGGCCGCGTTCCTCGACGCGCGGAGCTCGCGGTGGGCTGCGCTCGGCAAGTTCTTGCGGGACAGGTACTTGTCCCTGGTGCACGAGCGGATGGAGGGGGCCTTCTTCGGGAGGCCGGCGCAGCGCGGCGTCGTTAGCGCCGAGGCGGCGTTCCCCGAGACCGCTTGGTTCGCCGAGTTCGCCGAGATGGCACGACGCGTCTGGCTGCTGCATTGCCTGTTCTTCGCGTTCGACGGCGGCGCGTCCATCTTCCAGGCGCCCCCCGGGGCGCGGTTCTCGGAGGTGTACATGGAGAGTGTCAGCGACGCGGACGGCGGCGGGACAGCGTTGGCGCCGGCCGGGGACGGCGTGGTCGGGTTCACCGTCGTGCCGGGGTTCAAAGTCGGCCGGACGGTGATGCAATGCCGGGTATACCTCTTGCGCCCGGTGCGGCAGCCGTGACGACAAAGACAAAGCATCGCATTTCCCGGCCTTCTCGGACACGTACGGCTGAAGCCCATTTCAGGCTGCCGCAAGGTCTCCGGCCGGCGGCCGGACAGACTGGGGGTTTAAGGGTGGCAGGAATGTACGTGGGCATGTTGCTACTTACGTATGTATCTATGTATCTACCAATGGATGTACTGATGTAGTAATATAAATCATAATATAAGTTGCAGTTTTGGTTATGATGGAATGTTTTTGGAACATCGATCGGTGCTTGGATTGCATGGTCCAATTCACCGCCTTTTTCACATGTTCATGAGCTGATCTAGATCAGAAATGTGTGTGTACATTCCACTTGATCTCGGCCAAAAAGACTGAAAAGAGATGGGCAAAAATGTGTAATGTACATTCAGGGAGAAATGGGGAGCATTAGTGCACATGGACCCCATAGGCATGCAGAATGGATCTGAAGTAAAGTTGGGATAAACAAATCTACATACTTTACATAACATAAGTGGTTTCTTTTCGGCTAGTGCCTATGGTTTTTGATCCTAGTATAAGTATTTATATGAACGAACTGAATGTCAATAAACTGATAAACTGCTTTGAAAAGATATATCAGAAGTCCTTTTGAAAAAACGACGAAAAATCGTTCTATTTATTTGTTCGGTGGAAACTCTAAGATATAAACTAAAAAAACTGGGCCATAGTTTTGGTTGGTGTAGTTGTCATTGCCGACTCATGGTAAAAGAAGTGTGGCGAGTGCAGTGCTACTTGATCTGATCTGCCCGATGGTGTCTTGGACGTCTCGGATTGATCACTCTAGAGCGGTCCGCCACCCGCATGTGCTACAGTTAGGGTTCAAAATTTCGTCAGAAAGGGAACAAAATTCAAAAATTTCAGCCCTTTCATTAGGTAACGAAACAAGAATGATTTGGCCAAATTTTGGCCGAATTTGGCCATATTTGAAATTTATCTAAGTTTCATCCAAAATTTGGTTAAATTTCATCAAAATTCAAATGCTATTTGAAAATTTCGTCAAAAAGTTTGGATGAAATTTCGAAATTTCATTGCTTTCGGTCCTTTCGCTGCCTGGTGAAAATTTTTCTCAGCCGAACGATTTTTCCCTGTGCTGTAGTACATCAAAAGAGGCTACAACAGGATGCTCGAGGGAGATCTGTGTATCAGTAATATTGTGGCGATGCAATGGTTACACAACTATTGTCAACCATGTCCAAAGGTAAGGCCATTCTTCACATATGTCTTGAGTTATCTCGTATATGTCTATAAATTTTAAGGATCTGTCTAGTCAATTCCCAGATGTTTTTTGTCCAAAAACATCCAAATTTTCCACCGTTGGATTAAAAACAAATGGCTCAGATGAAGCCCACCTCACCTCATGTTCCCCCTATCATGATAACGGGCCAAATGGGCTAGCCAGCTTTGTGGTTCTGGATATGTCACAAATATGAGTGGGTGTGCAACCCATTATCAGTTTGTCACATTTTCACCTAGCCCGCGTCTGGCCCAGATGAAGTACCGGATGGGCCACACATGTCGGGCCAACTAAGAGCAATAATTTAGCCCAAAAAATAGGGGGCCGGATGGACCTACATGTTAGTCCACATGAGAAATAGTAAAAGCTCTAGGCTATGGGGCCCACACACGCCAGGAGAAAAACGCGTGAGGGCAATCGATGGATCTTGCATAGGGGTACAAAAAAGAGAAGAAAAAGCTCTAGAAATCAAACATCGAAAGAGAATAAGAGAGAACAGGAGCAGAAGAAGGAATCATGGAGGAACAACTGAATTTTAGAGGTATTTACCCCAATTCCATTCTGATTTCTGCACCCAATGTAACTGGAAAATTAGATCTAGAATTTGTCATGTTCTCTCTTCCATGGATTCTCTTGTCCTGAACAACCAAAAATTCTTCTCATGTCGATGCTACTGATTTGAAGTTCAAAGCCTCAAGTCCCTTCAGTATCATAAGCTCTGCTCAACAATGTCCTCGTTCATCAAGCATTGCTCCAACAAAACACACAATCAAAGTTTTCTAAGACAACTCCGGGCACTACATGGCTGGTCACCAGCTCCATGATAAATGTATTGGTCCGTAGTATATTAGTTGGGTTGGTCAAACATGCACTATCAGATATTGGTCTAGGGCATTCTAGAATACCCGCACCACGGAAAAAAAAACATTGGTAAACGTGCTAGGTTGGTATTAACAAAGAGTAAAGTATTAAAATGCTTACACTCATTACAAAATAATTTCAATTCAAAGTTAGCACTGATATTAGTAGAGATTTCTATGTGAGCAAGTCAGCATGATACCACTAAGGCAAGCTATTTATTTTCTGAGTTTCAACTTCCATGACACATATAAGCTATTCTATTTTATGATATGAAAATATTTTACTTGTGTCATTCTGAAAATTCAAGGAAGACATTCTGACAAAACATTAGATTTAGTGAACAAACAAAACTATAAACAAAACCTTTACTTTAATAGTGCTTCTCTTACATTTAAAGCAAATGAGATGGTAGTAGATCTTGAATTCGTTGGTTACGACGATTAGGCAACGATTTTAGAATCCTAAATACTGTCACTAGTCTAACTGATGACAGAGCACTATAAAACCAGTTAAAATTGGAATAAAGAGCAATTCCAACCATTTGACACTGTAGCTCAATTCCCAAAAAAACTGAAGATCCATAATAATTATTAGGGGAGCCATTAAGCATTAGGAATAATAACTTTAGCTGACAGAACATTAGAATTAGTTACGATAAGATAACAAAGTATTTTGTTGAGACATTCTGACAAAACATCAGATTTAGTGAACTAATTTTCTACCTAGCAATGAACAAACAAAACTATTAATAGAGTCTTTAGTTTAATAGTGCTAACAAAACAATTAGTTTAATAGTGCTAACAGAACATGCTCTCGTGTGCTAAAATCCATGGATGAACGCACCACACCTACTGAGGCCATACCACGATAGAATTATGTAATATGAGGTACATGCTACTATTCAAGCATTAGGAATAATAACCTTAGCTGACAAAACATTATATTTAGTGAACAAACAAAACTATTAACAAAACTTTTAGTTTAATAGTGCTAACAAAGCCTTTAGTTTAACAGTGCTAATAGAACATGCTCTCGTGTGCTAGGACAAAGCAAAAAAAAAATACAGTGGGGTCACAGTTAAAACATGCAAAACTAATAACTTCGCCTCATTACACAGATATGATTTCATGTGTTTAGAAATCAGTACAAGACATTAACAGAATAAAACTGAACAATTATGGCAATGAAACATCAACGAGCACTTCCCAATCCAGTGGTTACAGTGATTGTGTTTGCATACCTTGTGTGCAAGCTTCTCCAGTTTCTCTTGTTCCATTTTCTGCATTAACGATCAAAATTCATTAGCACCAAGAAATAAGCTAACAAAACTTACATAAATAGGATATATTATTCCAAAGTCAGAAACAACAAAAAACTAGTTAGTAGTAACTCAGAAAGGATTTCTATTTTCAAAGAAGCAATGCCAAAACTTTTCGGACATTTAGTTTAATAGTGATACATAACATTTGGATTTACTAAGACATACAAAACTTTAATTCTAATCTAAAATGAGTGCTAACAAATATGATCATGGTGAGGGAAAAACATTATGGTGAGTGCTGACAAAAATTAAACAAGTGTATATATTTTGGAATTACACTAAATGGTAAAGAACATGCCTGACCTCCATATTAATTTACTACTAAATTATGCTTAATCACACATAAATACTTTGCTTGTAACTTTATGGTCAACTTGTCACACATATAAAACTCATTTGTATGCATAGACTTTTATCACACAAATATATAGAAAATCAGACAATCTTATATTTTTTTCGTGTTTATATGCAGATTTGTCAAGCGAGATAGTTTGGGCGACATCTAACTAGTTGTATGATGAGGTAACAATGATGAATCAATCTTATTGGAGTAAGGTAACACTAATTCATGTTTATAAGACTTTTTGTTCCCATCCCCCACTCCCAGTGCACCTACACCCCCAATTACATTATGGCTGAATCTCGGTCACAAAAATTTGCAGATTGCAACAATTGGTGCAAACTCAAAGTATGTCACAGATGTTCAACCAAATCTATAGAACATAGGATATATAACTAATGACATCCAACAATGTTGGTCCCATGGACATTAGGAGGGCGATCAGTTGCCTAAAATCAATCAATCAATGTTATGTACAACACATAACTTATTGTTCCATTAACATTTTAAAAATTGTTTTGCTTGTCACACAACTAAGCTTTGAAATTACATTGATATGAAGAAAATGATCCTATCCCATGGATGTCAACAATGACAAGTGAGGGTTGCAATTATAGCAGCAACAACTTCCAGGTAATTACACAACCATTTATATATTTATGCATGGTTATAATGTAAGAAACCAAAATGTTTTTGTAGCAGTAAAAATGAACAATAAGGCATTTAAGTATCATTCACACTAATTAAAAACTGACTAAAAACATTGTAATATTTTTCATGTTAGTGGGAAGTAAACGCTTACTGTGGTGCTGGAGACATGATGAACAACAGCCTAGTAAGCCTATTGCAGTCAATGGAGTCTGCTCAGAATCAGTTTACCCATGTGCAACAAGACCCCATGAGAATGATCCAAGAACCGTTACTAGGGCCAGAACAAGCAAGAACAGACCTAGAGGGCATACAAACAACACATGAGATAGTAAGTTGCAATGATCGACTGAGTTTGCTACGTAACTAAAAACAAAAACTAAAAATATTCATCTTGGTTGTCAGCTTTTACATATTCAAACAGAGGTTTCAAAAGATTCAAATGGTGAGACCTTATCAACATAATACATGACAGGAGGCTATACTAACACAATGGAAACAGATGGAGGTAGCGATGAAGATGGATGCCATGAAACAATCAGATGGTCACTTTGAGATTGACAGTAATTTAAACTAGAAGAGGGAATGACATTTGAGACAGCAGATGATGCACATAGATTTTACAACTTTTATTCATTCCTTGCTGGATTTTCAATAGCAAAGACCAAAAATTACCGCACACAAAACAACAAAAAGGCAGGAGAGGTTAGAAAACACACAATAAAATACAACAAGTTTGGAGAGCAAAAATAGCAGACAACAAAACCACATGATGACACAACCAAAGCGACTATCACAATCAAGAGGAGGAACACGTAGTGAAGACCAAATACCCCGCAAAAATGGTTGTGGTGCTCAGAAATGGTCATGTTGGAGCATAGCCATGAAATGTGTCCCCCAAATGGGACAAGGTTTCTTAGGTCTCACAAATTCATGACAGATGAAAGAAAAAAAAGCCTTGTTCAGACATTGAACCAGTGCAATAACCCAACCAGAAAGATGATGTCCATTCTCTTGTTCCTAAGAGGTTTGAGGTTCCCACCGTACACAAAACGTGATGTGAGCAACTTGAGGATATCTATTAGACATGAGAGCTCGTCAAATGACATGGTTCAGCTACTAACTCACTTCTGCTAAAAGCAGGCAGATAATCCAGGTTTCTTCTTCTCCTTTGACACTAATGAGAACAACATGGTAAAGAATAATTTCTGGTATGATGCTAGTGCAAGGAGATATTATGACATGTATGGGGACTATATTAGCTTCGACACGACCTACATGACCAACAAGTACAACCTTCCATTCACTCCATTTGTTGGTATCACTTGGTATAGACAAAACTGCCTATTTGGATGTGTACTACTAAAGGATGAGACTGCAAAGATATTTAGGTGGGATTTTAACACATTTCTGAGCAGTGAATGGCAAGTCACCAACACATATCATCACATATTAGGACAGGGTGATGAAATCAGCGCTTCCATCGGTGTTCCCGAATGCCAAACACAGGAATTGCCTCTGGCACATTACACATAAAGATGAGGAGAAGCTTGGTCCGTGCTTCAGGGCAAACCCTGAGTTGTACCAAGACTTCATTGACATTGTTATGAATTGTCTGATGGTGCAAGAATTTCAAACATTATGGGTGCAAATGGTAAATTACTATGGTGTAGCTCATGTGAAATACTTTCAGGGCATGTAGGCGTCTAGGCACAGATGGATCCCAGTGTTTTTCAAGAATGAGTTCTACCCCTTCATCCACTCAACTGGTAGAAGTGAAGGGATGAACGTGATATTTAGGGATGATATTGGTCCACAACATAACATCTTGAGTTTCTTCAAAGAGTTTGAAAGGATTTCTGACACAATACTAGACAGAGAAGAGCAAGAGGACAACAAATCATGGACGAAGCCACAACTTTGGTCTAGTTACAAGATGAAGGATCAAGCATGGAAGGTGACAATCGAAAAATATTCACCAAGTTCCAGAATGAACTCAAGGATACAACATCACTCTACATGGTGGAAAGAGAAAGAAACAAAATCTATGAGGTGTACCAGGTAGATAACCACCCCAGATCAGAATATAGAAGGAGAACATGTGTAATGTTGATTGACAAAACTGAGGAAAACTATAACTATATCTGTGCCATGTTCTAGAAGAATGGCATACTGTGCTCACATGTACTGAAGGTCCTCATAAGCCTTAACATCACAGAACTGGCGAACAAATATTTCTTGGAAAGGTGGAGGTTTGGGTTCAACAAGTCAAATGCAATACACCCAGCACAGATAGCAGCAGAAATAAGAGATGCTGATAGCCTATTTAGATTTAACATACTATCAAGGAAAATGGTTTTGATAGCATCGGACGCCTCAAAATCGTGGAGCTTATTTGGCTATGTTATGAATGAGGTAGAGAAGATGGAAACAAAAATGAAGGCAGCTGCTAACTCAAAAGAGAAACCTCACCTACAAAAGACCACTAATTGTCTGGAAAAAAACTCATGAAACCAAAAACAAATCTTAGCAAGAACAACCAAACCTAACAAAGGAGCCACGACCACTGCTTGAGCTACTAGATCCACAAAAGGCAAAGACTAAAGGCATGATTAAGGGAAGGTACAAAAGTATAGTTGCAAGACCTTAAGAAAAACTGCCTATACCTAGTGCAATCCTAAATGTGGATGTTTTTTTAGAAAAAGACTACAATGTACAATAATATAATTTACAAAACATTTGTTCTATGTACTTGCAGGTTGACTCCACATGAAAAAGGGATGGAAGAAGTAGAAGCTGTAGACAAAAGAAGAGGGCAGTAGGAAGATCCATGAAGAAAAAGAGAAGAAGCATGAAAGTTCAGAATTTGGAGGGTAAAAAATAGAAGAGCCATATTATTTATGTGTCTAGTGTGAAAAAGAAATAGAAAAAACAATGAGTAATAACTCAATTGGAATATTGTCTGTTGAATTCTTGATCTATTTTTGTTTAGAATGAATGAAAAATATTAACAGTGATAAATTAACATTTAGAATTACCTTGACAATTAACATTTGCGGGTTATAGCCAATATATTGAGTTATTAAAGCATGTACCCTTCCATTCATTGCCTTAACAGGTTTCTTTGCCTCCGCTTATGATGAGTATTTAACAAAACCAAGTCTCTTTGGCCTTTTAGTTACGCTCTCTAGTTGTTTCAAAGCCCAACATTGAGCTAAGGTCTTTCCTGGGTTGCCAAAAGATTGCTTGCAGAGCAACATCTCCTCGACCTCTAACGACACATAACTGAAAATAGATAGCAATAAACACTAATTAGATTGCACTATAGCTAATGATGTAGAACACCAACTATTGATGAGTGCTATGCAATCATGTTCCTCTGCAACTACCATCTTATAATTCTAAACGTGTTGCTGCAAAATACTTGCATCGATAAGGAATAAAATTCCCTTGAATGACTATCTTTCCTTTAGCAAGTCTCATCCGTAGTTTCCTGAATACAAAACCCAGCTCATAATCAATGAATAGTTCAAAATAAACGTCAATAAGTAACAATCAATGAATAGTTCAAAATCAATTAATACCAGTTCATGATTCAAACTGTATGAGAACTATGTACACACTGAACTATTGCACTGATTCAAAATTGAAAAATAGAAAGACATTCATGGAAACTTAACAAGTTTGAAAAGCAACATCAAATAACAAAAACAATTTGGGTTATAGGACACTATTATTTGCCTTTTATGGCCGATCCAAGTAGCAAGACAATTTTTCTACAAGAAAATAACAGTGATAATAGGCAAAACTAAGCAAGTTATAGAATTGATATATGATTCCATGTTGTGAGTATTGACATAGAATTGGCAAGCTCTTGCATTATTTAATTTTCAATATGTCCCACAATACTAGATCAGATTCACCCAATTCATACTGCAAACTGTCAGTTGAATTTTGACCTCTAGTTAAAAAAATAAAGATATGATCAAAATAAATATGCCAATTGCCAAATATGTAAGATAGAAGGTGCAATTTCATATGTAGTGTCACACAACAAGAATATTAATTCTACCTTGCTAGGGCAATGCAGCTTCTTGAACTGTTTCCTTTAGTTCATCCGCATCCTTAAAAATGATTTCAACACAGAAAATTAAAATCACATATGCATAGTTCAAAGGAATCAGCTCGAGCTTAAGGAGATACAACATCAATCTCTTAATATAGATGAATAATAGGTCACATATACCTAGAAATTGGGAGAAGTGTGGCCAAAAAGTGCATGCTAAGATAAATAGGAGACATGATAACCAAAGTAACACCAAGAAGAAATGTATCATGGTAAACAAAAATATTTAGTGACCAATGTTGCATGTTACCCTAGGAATTATGTAAATAGAAACATTGTGCTACTCAACAAAGATAATTTTGCTTGTATATAGAGAATGTGTCTACAGACAGCTGAGCAGGAAGATCTTCAAAATTGAGGAAAGTGATCCATTTAGGTAATCTAAGAATAAAAGCAAAGCAAATCATTGCACAGTTTCTATTTGATCCAAGATGTAGAAAATAGTAAAAAAAAGAACTAACAAATGTAACTGATTTTGCGCAGAACTTCTAGAAAAGTTGAGAGGATGAATTAGATATGGGCACAAATAAATAAATGAGGAAAAGACCAAGATGAGGTCTTTCCTGGGTTCCCAAAACCATAATTCTAAGGGTACAAAAATAGTTGGAATTAAATGAAGTATAATGGTATATAATTGTCAAAGCTACAATGCGCATATACAACATACAAAAATTGTGCTTGTATTCTTGCAGTCACCCCCCTGTAGGATAGGTTTCATTACACAAAAACTACATTAACACTTAATGACAAAAATGATGAGTAACAGAAATGCCCACACCACATAAAGGAGGGTTTTACAGAGGTGATTGTTCATAAGTAGTGAGCTACTACTTTACTTTATACACTTTTTTCAATTAAATTGAAAATCCACTAATTAGCCAAATGAAAAAAGCCCTGCAAATGAGGAGTTCAAAATCCACTAATCCCCTTGTGATGAACATGGTATATTGACAACATCTTGCACCAAACACACACATGCTCTAATACAAAAGAACAATCCACTTTGTACAAGATAGGGAACACCATAGACAGCAGCAACAAGCTTCAATTCCGTAGAATATAAAAAAAGGAACAGGTACACATGGTAAAGAAAATGAGAGATGACTGAAAAGAAATATATATATATATATATATATATATATATATATATATGTGTGTGTGTGTGTGTGTGTGTGTGTGTGTGTGTGTGTGTGTAATGCAAAAAAATTGTGACTAACCTTCTGAACTATAGAATTAACTAAACTTAAGCC
Source organism: Dendrocalamus sinicus (assembly GCA_036346575.1). Classification (NCBI taxonomy): domain Eukaryota; kingdom Viridiplantae; phylum Streptophyta; class Magnoliopsida; order Poales; family Poaceae; genus Dendrocalamus; species Dendrocalamus sinicus. Next base: position 21,364,790 of record CM070655.1, on the reverse strand, counting down.
TTTCAAATTGTGTTGACTATGCAACATGTGGTTAAGAAGTTGTATCCTTACCTTCGGTATGTCATCAATGGTGAACTAAGCTTCGAGTGCAACTTTAGGGTCCCATAGATCCATATATTTCATAACAAACACACTTGAGTCTTTCCTGGAAAAAATGAAAATGTAAATTGATAGCCATCATAACACGCAAAAGAGTGGTTGGAAAGGTATCTATGTGCATTGACTAGGTAAAAACACATGGCCAGAAACAACACACATAATAAAAGAAAGGATTAAAACAAAACATAACTTACTTCATCTTCTGTTGATGAGGTGATAGATCATCAAAGTCAAAATCGAGAGGGTTGATTGCTGACCTTTTAGCAGTTGCAAAAAATGATGTGGTAAAATTCCATATCTACAATACCAATAAATAGTTACAAAAATATTAAATTAACAATAAGATAACATTTCGGATATGGCACACGTAGAGAGAAAGCGAGTGTGAATTGGAGGACAAAAAGAAAAGTTATAGCACACGTACTAAATTCATCCTCATGTCTTCGTTGTAAGACCTCCCCTCCATCGCTAAATCAAGGAATACAAACTTTTGGTCTTTGATGTCCACAACAAAAAGAAACCACTGATCTTTGTGTAAAATAGGGAAGAAAATCCAGTACAGTCCATACAATCATGGGAGATCAATTAGCAAAGAAGGTACATGGTTGGAAAATTTAAAACAATTAAAGCACTTACCAAAAAGATATATAAAATCTGAATAATAATAAGAGCATGTTAAAAATACTGACCGGTTCACAAGATTGCAATGACTTTACTTTATGGGAAATTTCAAATTCATGTTTGACATTTGCAAACCTGAATTCTGATTCAGGCTTCAATATTTGTTGCTACAAAAAAATTACCACATAATAGTATGAACAAAAAAATCTAGACAAAATCTAGTAGGTTCACTTTAGGCACGCAAAAAAAAGTATACTTCTAACATAAGAAACCGTTACTTCTAAAAAGGAAATAAATGACAAAATAAAATACTCCATAAAAAGATGGTGACATACCCCAACTGTGTTGAAAAAAGAAATGCTTCTTTGACTTGGTGGGATGACTATCCTCAAATAGAAGTTGACAAAAGCAGTTGACCAAGAAATTGTCAATTTTGCCTTTAAGCTTTAGAGAGTACCCTAAACAACTGTATTTGACATAACTGTTTCCATCAAGCTTCACTGAAACTGCCTTGCAACTGAAGAAAAAATACTACCTACCAAATTAGATACATAAAAAGACAAGACAAAACAATGAGGAACGTGCATGCATAAGGATCTATCTGCGTACAATACTTACCCACTGTGTTCTCCCACTGACATACTGATCACTGCTTGATAATATGCCATGTCTAAGGTGGGTAAAATGAATCTATCCTTACCGCTGGTGTAGGGATGACCAATGTATATACTACCCCTCACTTACCTTTTCTTTCCATAAGCAGGCATATTTTAAGTTGGTGAATTGGCCCCCACACTACCCCCTGGGTTTAGAACATTGTCGTCAAGTGGCTAAAGGATATTAAGTGTGGTCTAGTCGACAGGGGTTTTGTGAAGTGACATATTGCTGCAACCTACCCTATCATTAACAAATGAGTTATTGCTGTTGTATATTTACTCAATTTGTTTACACAAAGCAATGCATCTCCGATCAAATCTTTCTCTTGAAGAGATCACAATATCTGGGGGGTCCTGGAGACCCAAAAAAGGATGATAGCATGATTATAATGAAGGAAAAAAAGGAAAAAGATATAGATATATGAAAGCACGTTAAAAGGCGTACGACAAAATAAGATGTGCGTAATCAGATAGCAAAGTTGATTTACTAGATTGATGACATTTGGAACAGAAACACCTATTGCGTGTGGGGTGGTCTCTACAGGATCCTGTGACTTAATATCAATAATAGTAACTCCCCCATGTTAAAAAAACCAGCAGATTGCATTAGCAAAAAAAAAGACGATGATAGATAAAAAAGGTACACAAATAACATAATTAATAACTCAACTGATTATACTGAAAGAAAGGGCTATATTCTTTTTACACACCTGATTATACTGGTAGAGGTTATCCATGAGTTGGACATCATTGTCACTATCAATATTTAAAGTGGTGATATCCTTCAAAAAAGATAATAATACAAAAAGTGTAAATGAGATATTGAAAAAAAGTGCATTATGTCTAATATAGGTGAATACTTACCTGTTTTGCATTAGTGCCCCTGTGACACTGTGACCAGAACGTGAAAGAACAAAACAATGCGGATTGTCATGTACAGATGGTGCAGCTTCCATAACATTCACTGACACTACTTCGATTGGTCCTCTGGATTTGCAAATTGTCTCTAGATGATCACTGCGTACATGTGGTACAACGTCGTCAACATTCCCAAAGTTTGCTTCGCTTGCTCCTATAGGTTGGTAGTTGGTCTTTGACTAACACTACACATCAGGTTGATCATCGTCGTCGATGCCAAGATCAAATGAGGGCCCCCAATTATACAATGCCATGAGTTTTTGGATTGTACGGGAATTTAAAGTGTTTGTTGATGTTATCACTTGCCCCTGTTATAGCTTGCTTCAGACTTAATATGCACGAAATTATAGTTCCTTTTTGCACTAAAAATTTTGAGTAAAAAAAGGATGGCACATGCACAAGCCTTTGCCACTTGCATGAGAAACTTGATTGATAGGAATATGAACTTGGTTAATTCCTTTTGACCCACAATTGACAACAGGTGGTTGAGCTTCAACAATATCGACTTCTCTTGAGCTTGAGCCTAGGCTCCAGAAATATGATGCCAATGATACAAAACTACAAACCCATTGCTGTTAGATTTTTCACTACCAAATGTCCTCTTTCTCTTATTGTTAGATGGACAATTTGAGAAAAAAAGAGGAAAACGAATAGGTTATCTGAAATAAAAAAGTGAGAAAATTGTTCATTTCTGAACATTGTTTGTCAAAAAACCCTTTCAGTTCGAGACCATGCTAAGAGATGTGCTTATCAATTGCTCCTTGTACATCTGCTCCATCCGTATGGATAGGGTCATCCTTTCTAGCCATGTTTGCCTCTTACATTGTACCATGGACCCCTTCACAAGAGTTCCTAATGTCAGTAGGGAAATGCTTTGCTATATCCACAGCCAAAGGTTCCAACCTTGCTATAAAACTTGTGGTATGTTCTTACTCAAATTAAGCAATCATTGATGATATGGCGTCCTTAACCTATAGAAAAATGAAATTGAATACCTAATCGAACATAAAACTAATATAAAAAAAGGGATATAAAGAATTGACCTAAACATATTAGTAATTACCTCATCAAGCAACGGTTCCCTGACATGGTAATCAAGAATTGATCTAAACTTTGACTTGTTGTGAGAGGCCATTTTTGATGGAGGTTGAGCATGCCTACAAAAGCTACCAACCAAAAAAATGGTTAGTAAACACAAATAATATGATCCTCATCTACTTACATTACTGATATGAATAAACACATAAAATAGTAAGGATTGCATCCACCACAAAAATTGCTCTCTGGTATTCTTAACTACTTTATCAATCTTACATTATACAAGCATCAAAAAAGTATTACATTATATGATTAGGAAAACAACAATGATAACAATATTGCAGCTGTGAGTAGAGCATAATAAGTTTTAGACTATGCCTAAATCATCAAATCCAAAAGCAAATTACTAAAAAACACCAAATCCTGAACACAACCCACAAAATGTTAGTAAAGGCCTAAAAAACCAAACCTAAGTAGCAAGCTTTGTTTCTGCTCTCTCCCCTCCAATTGCCCTCATGCAAAACAACTCTACCTTCGGGCTCTCCATTACTCACACCATGCATGCATCAAGGACTTCTCTCTCTGACGCGCGTGGTGTTCTAGCCAAGTAAAAAAATTCAAACAACAGTAACGGTGCATAAGCTGGAAAAAAATGGTTTGGTTGCTAGACCCATTATCCACGCGAACCCATTTGAAAGGACTAGATACTCACCAATCTCAATAAAGATCTAATGCTCTCAGATTTGGATGATTTTAGCAAATGAAACATCCAGGTGATGTTTATCAAAAAACCAAAATTTAAATAGTATTATAAATCTCAATATATAGTTTAATAAATGTCATGTTCCCATTTGATCATCGCTGTTGGTTGCAATTTAGCTCTCAAAGTACGTGGATTAACATAATAAATTATGGCATGTAGGCAGCTTGCTCATCCTTTTCTCCCCTCTGTTTGGTAAATGGTCCAGTTTCCTTTTAGCTTATGACTTTTTCGAACAAACAAACGAGGTGGCTTTTTTTTTGTTGTCTTTTCGAAATGGTTTATCGATTTATCGTCATTTAGTTCATTTGCACAAGCTCTTGTACTAAGACTAAAAGCCATTAACCTTAGCTATAAACCATCAACCGCATCCTAAAAAAACAAAGCCAAACCATAGGAGAAGCTGCACAACATCCTTTGCTTGATCAGTGCTGGTACATTTTTATCTCCGATTCCCTTGATTTTCTTTTGGCCAGCGAGTGAGGGCAAGAGAGGCCATTATTGGTGGATTTTCTTAATGTTTTGTTTCAGTGATGATTCCATACACACAAGCACGCGCGTAACTATGCTAATGTTCTTATTTGCATACACTCTGTTTGGCTTTACGATGGATTATGATAGTTATATTTTTTTTGCGATTACAAAAAAGACACATATAACACACACTTAAAAAGATGGAGGCCGGAAAAATTCTGTGATCTTATACAATTCCTATTGAAAATAAACTCACATGAGCATAAAAGTGGACATCAAGATTTAAATCTTGGTAGGTAAAGTTATATACCTATAACTTTACTATCTATAACTCTACTATCTCATTAAGAGATGGTTTCCATGATAGTCTTATTTTATGGAACCGCTTTAAGATATTTTGATGTTTGGTCAGATTTTTTTTAAAAATAAATCATATTTCAAAGGGGATACTGTTGTGTTTCAAATAACAAAGAAAGGAGTAACAACTAAATAATATATCAATATAAGAGAAAATTGAGAATAACCAACCATTACATTACATGATTTATTAAGCTATAGTCCGACTTAACAAAAATTATGCTAGATTTTTCACAACTTCTTTTGCATACCAACTTTGAAAAGTAAGTGCGTTACAACCCGACGTCCACAAACTGGCCCATAATCCTGTAGCAAAATGAACATACATGGTTGCTTACTTATCTATTTTACTTCACCCGATTTAACGTTTTGTAAAATGAAATATAGATAACTTCCTCCCTATCTCATCTCTATTTCTTTTTTAGGATGTGCAATTTGATGCAATTGTTTTTGTCTGCATTTTGTCGTACTGATCATTGATGAGAAACCCAGCAAAGGAGTTGCACTGGTTTGCTGGAAAAGAAAGACAAGATTGGGAAACGGTCGATTCCAGCCTCCCAGTGGAGTCCTTTCGTCCCATCTTTCATCTCTCCCTTTCGAGTTCATTCCTTTTTCTTTTCATGAGGGGCATACCACCCAGCTGTTCTTGTTCTCCTTTTTGTTGATGGGAGGAGGCCCACATCTACTCGATTTTTTTTTGCTACACGAGGCCCATCGCCTCATGTGATGATGCAGTGGGCCTCAAAAGGCCAATCTATATTAAACCGATCTTTTTCCTTACGATAATATTTACAGTAAAAATGATAAAAAGTATCCCCGTTGTCGGAAGTACTTGATAATTGGGGTCATCAAGTCAAAACTCGAAAGCATCGGGGATTAGATTAGTATAGCCGCTACTGGATGACCGGGCGCTCGACTCCCCCTACGCCTCTCGGTGCAGCCGTGCAGTGCAGCGCTGACACCGACCGAATCCAAAGTGACGCAGAGGGATGCGATGGCAAGTGGGACGGTAAACGAGCCGAGTTTGAGCGAGTTTAGCCTTTCAGGTTTGAGTTTGGTAGATATTCGAGCCGAGCTTGAGTTGGGGTCCGAGTCTGAATTTGGGCTCGAGTTAGGCTCGGTCTAAGCTCGAGTAGGCTCAAACTCAGCTCGTTGAAACTCGAAAACAATTAAAATAATTTATTATGCATTATTTTTCAATAATAAGAAAATTTTAAGTTTAAGCTCGGCTCTAATAAGTTAGATAACAGTTAAAATAATTCAAACATACACTAATTTAAGCTCGAGTAAACTCGGTAAGAGTTAATATGTATCACTATTTAAGCTTGAATCAAGGCTCGTGAACTATTCGACCTCGACTCGGTGAAGCTCGTGAGATCGAGATCAAGCTTGAGTTCGGCTCGTTTAAAGTTCGAATCGAGCTCGAATCAAGTCTAAAACGAACCGAACTTGAATAGTTCGTGAACTTTAATCTTTTTTTACATCCTTAATGGCAAGTAGAGCTGGCTAAATGGGTTGTGCATGTCGGATCGGTCCGAAGCACGACACTGTTAATCTGGTTTAAGTATAATAAGATCTACGACAGTAGTAGGCTAGGCTAACACTGCATGATTCTGTGGGCTGTGCTTGGGTCAAAACTCTGGCCCAGCGTCCTTGCCCGGCACAGCACGTTAGACATATCTAGCATATTTAGCCTGTTAGGCATGTTTAGCCCATTAGATATGTTTAGCCCATTAGGCATGTTTGGTCTATTAGACATGGTAGGCACGTCCCATTTAGCACGATTTCAGCCTGTTAGGTATGGTAACATTCGATTTTTTTGAATTTTCTAGTCATTTGGGAGTTTAAAATTAAGAAAATAATTAAAAAATATCAATTTTTTTTCTATAAATAGCCAGCAAACCCCTCTCATTTAGCCACCATCCAACCTCCACTCTCTTCTTTGAATTCTCTTGTAAAAATTTTGATCCACTTTGCAATAATTTGGTGAAATTCAAAATATATTTTTTTTGCCAAAAATCCTTCTATTCAAAATCCAGCTATAGTCACGAAAAGATGTAACAATACTAATTTTCATAGAATTTATTGTTGTTATTTTTCTTTGTTATGATGTAAAATAGATAATAACATAATTTTTATTTGTATTTTACAGTTTCTACTTTTCTCCATGCAAAATTTTGATAATTTTTCTATAAGTGATTTCGGAATTTCAACGGACTATCTTGCATCCTACGGGAATGAAGTGGCTCCGTCTTCACCTCAAATAGGAGAGCAGACAATATAATTGTTAGACTCTACAAGTGCCTGTGTGTTTGCAAGCACTAAAGCTAAGAGATCAATGCCAAGTAGATTGGAGATGTGGGTCGATTTCGATAAAATAATGATACGAGACGAATATGGAGCTCAGATAAGATTTGTTGTTTGTAAAATTTATCATCATGAATTATCTGCAAAAGTCTACAGATGGAACATGGCACTTGATTAGACACGTCTAAAGATGTAAAGAAAAAAAGGGATAACCATCTGGTAGACACAACTATAGTACAATCCCGATGGTACAATATATAGCTGGGATTATAGTCCCGAGACAGCTCGAGAATCTCCTTGTCATTTAATTGCTTTACAGGATCCACTTTTAAACTTTGGTGAGTCTAAAAAGTTTGAAAACTACATTGGAACTACATTAGACTACACATAATCCTAGATTTTCTACATTTTCTAGACAAACGACAACTTGAGATTTACTTAAATACTATAATAATGGTTGTACTAAACTAAAAGAACTTTTTGAGACCAGTACATTTTCGGTGGCCTTGACCTTAGATATAGGGAGTGGTCAGATTAAGGAGGATTATCTTAGTGTAGCTGCTTATTATGTTAATGATGACTGGGTAATAGAAAAAAGAATTATAGGTTTTAAACTAATTGATGTCGCACATACGTGTGAGAATTTTGCAGAATATATTATCAAAGTTGTGGAAGATTTTGGTCTTACAAATATTTTTTTTTGCAGTTACTTTGGACAATGTTGTAGCAAACTCGAGAGCAATAGATATTCTCACTCCGTTATTTAGTACATACATTGAATCCTTCTTGTTACATCAGTAATGCGTCTGTCATATTATTAATCTTATAGTTAAATATGGTTTAAAGAGGCTGGATCCATATATATTAAAACATTTCAGGATGCAATACCTTTGCTAAATCATTTTAACCAACGAATAGTAGTATGTAAGAATTTTTAAATTACGATGAATGTACATTTAAGAAAGTTTGGTTTGGATATACTGGTAAGGTGGAACTATATTTATATGATGCTATAGAACCTTTTACCCAACAAAAGAATATTTTTTTGTTTTTATTCACACGCACTACCATAGTCATGATGATAACACAGTATTGACTAAGCAATATTAGTATGTCACGAAAAAGTTTCTATCATTTGTAGTACTCTTTTATAATTCCACTATTGCTTTACCCTGAGTGTATTATCTAGTATCTCTTATAATTGTATATCATATTCTTACGATTCTGGGTCACTTGAAAGCTAATGAAAACAAGATAGTATTACGAGAAGCCATCTGTGCTATGAAAAATAAATATTTCAAATATTAGAAAGAGATTGTATATTTATATTTATATGCATTTGTATTTATTTTAGATCTTAGAGCTAAACTTCATGGATTCACTCATGTTCTTGGACTTCTAAGTGACGCTACAGGATAGATTATTCTAACTATTTTTCAGATGTTCATACTAAATTGTTTAATATTTATTGAAAGTACAAACTAAATTTTCAAGGAATTCACTTGCAACGACCTCCAACAATATCCATCAAAGATAAGAAGAAAATTATGTGGGGCAAAATCTTTGGTGCACCAGATTCCTCCGGAGGATCAAATTCTACAACGTCAAGTACCGGAGCAATATACAACTACCATAACAGTGGGGAACTATCCACCTTTCTAGACAGTGATTCCATGGATCACCAGGAAGATGATTTCAATATTTTGGAATGGTGCCCCAAGCATAAGATAACATATCCGGTGCTATTCATATTAGCACGGGATGTGTTAACTATTCTTGTCACAACGGTTTTTTCCAAGTCTGCTTTCAGTCTTTGTGAAAGAATATTGGAGACAAGAACAAGTCTAACGAGTGAGGTGGTGGAAATACTTATAACAGTGAAAAACTGGAAACAAACTGATTTGTGAGCTCAACGCTTTGTAGAGAATACAAAGTTGCTAGACACGTTCAATAATCTTTATCTAGACGACGACACTTAAGAGTATCGTTGAGCATTGCATATTTTTTTCATTTTTTACATGTACAAGAGAGTTGTAGACTGTACCTTTTTCTTTATTAAGGTTTTCTCAAGTTGACTTTTTACTTAACAAAGATTTTAATGAGGCGGTCATTGCAATATTAATAAATCTATTATTACATTTCTACAATTAATTATATATTTTTTGAATTCTACATATTTTTGAATTATTAAAATTTTCGAGCTAAAATGGTCTAGACAAGTGTCCTTGGCCTGTCGAGTTAAATGGGACTAGGTTAGCACGACACGGCCTATGAACTTAGTGGGCCATGCCTAGGTCTGTGATTTAGCCCACGGATCAACACGATACGGACTGTCCGTGCTAACGCACTAAATGGACTGTGTCGAACGGCTCGTGCCGTCATGTGGCCAGCACTCGTCAGAAGACACCACGAAAGCATGGGGACCGGCTCGCCGATGCACAGATAGAAAACACTAACAGTGGAACATGTTGAATCACACCGACCGTCCGTGTTTCTTCCAACATTCAACAACCAAGCCCAGCATCCACCGACCGGCCGTGCGTGCTAGTATTTGTGGGGGGCAAGCACAATATGTTGTTCATAACCAAAAAAATCATAACGTGCGTTCAAATACGAATCCAACCTTATCATTTTTGGTCAAATTTTGCAAAGCTTGAATCTCGAAATTAAAATCGGGGGTGGTGGGGGGGATACCATGAGTCCACCCACGTCAGCCAACCTCTGGACGTTGTAGCTATCATTGTCACTGCCAGTGTTAGTTGCAGTGATGAAGCCACCTCTACCACTGCTTCCCTGAAGACTTTTGGGCCGCCGATAGCCACCCTCCGACTTCACCATCCACTTGCTGCCATTCCTACGGCTAGGGATGCCGTTGTTACTATTTGTTGAGGTTTCTATTTCACCCTTGCTTGTTTGATTCTCAAGACAAACTACTAAGGTGGAATGCACACCTGCGCAAATCATACCTAAATTATGTTTAAATGGTTTGATAATAACATATGTGATTGTGTTTTTCTGACACGTGTGGGAAAGCACTATACATGGAAAACATATGGTTGCAATGTTTAGAATATTATCAATTTGATTCAATTTTCACGAATGTAAAATTTGGTTTTATTTGTATTACGATAGAGAATGTACATATTTCTCATATATATATATATTATATGTGTGTGTATTGTATTGTATTATATTATATCTTTGGAGGAAAGAGTTGTCAATATTTTCTTTGTACTGAAGCAGTCCTTTCATCTTTACAAAAGAAGGCATCTTTATTAGATATTAATTTAATTTGCCAAACATGTATAAACTTTTTTATGAATTTTAAATAATCAATCATGGTGATATTCATATACTTTCTTCCCAGACATTTGTACTTCTTTAAGATTGGCACTTGGAAGCTTGAAATATTCACATAACACCACTTATTACCAGACCACAACTGCGACTGTTGCATCCCACCGTCACCACCTGTCCTGCCATGGCTGGCACTGATGGCAGCCTTTTCAAGCATGCCCCCAGGTCACGCCACCACCACGAGAGATTCCTCAGGTCATGCCATGCTTGTGTGTAACATCCCAAAAAGAGACTTTTTGTATTTGTGAAAATGTAAAATCTTTTATTTGTTTTTCCAGTGTTGGTTAAAGTTTTTGGTGTTGATTTGATTTTCTTGATTTGGGTTCCTTGCTAAAAGTCCAAATTAATAAAATGTACACCTTGATCAATAGCCAAGACCGAGAATCAAAGCAAGGAAATCTCAAATTCCCGGGGAAGACCTAAACTCAAATTATAATAAATTGAAATTCGGATGTCAAGAATGGCAATTGAAAACCAATATAAAATCTTTCCCACCCAATTTGCACACCGAAAAATTCAAATTAAAACTCGGAGATCTTAAAGTTAAAGTGATAAATCCAGATTTTGAAATATGCTATCAAATACAAAACCTAATTACAACTCCAATATTTTGAAATTCCTAAAATTTCCAAAATACTTCTTGGGCTGCAGCCCATCTTTCTTCCTCTCCCGGCCCACTCCTTTTTCTCCCGGCCTTTTCTCACCCGAACGCTTTCTCCTTCCCCTCTTTCCTTCTTCCTCCTCCCTCTCGCTCTACTTCCAGCGCCCGGTCCAAAAATCCGTCGCCCCGCGTCGCGCCAAGAGCTCGCGCTTGCCCGAGGCGCTGACCCCGTCATGTCACCGTCCCCTCCGCGCGTTGCACGAGCCATTCCCGACAGCCGTGTTGTGTGCGCCTGCACCAGCGCCTTGCTTCCGTCGGCTTCAATCACCTCACCATCTCGTCGCACGGTCCTGCGCCCGTCTGCACACCCGTGACACCCTGCAGCGCGAATCCCGCCAGCCCTGTCGTCTTCGCGCGCAGCTCACCAGTCTGCCGGCTATAAGCCCGAGTGGCTGAGCCCCCCTGAGCTCGCACCCGCCGCTGCTGCCTCCACGCCGTCCCGCCGCTCCGGTAGCACCCTCGCCGGTCCAACCGCGTCACGGCGCGCCCCAGGAGGCCTCCTCCCTTCTCCCGCAAGTAATTGCACTCCGGCGTCTTCGTCTCGCCGCATGGCCGCCCCTCTCCACTTCCAGCCACCACCGCCATTCTCGCCGCCATCTCCACCTCAGCGCATAGCAGCTCAATTCCTCGTGCGTGGAGCACCATCACGCAGACCTGGAGCTTCCCCAACGGTCGCCGGAGCTCCTCCCTCACCGCAGCTCGTCGGCACCGTGCCCCTACCCGCGCCGCTGTTTGCTCCCGTCGCCGGCACGCCTCGGTCCGTCTCCGGCCCTACCGATGCTTACGGTGAGTCCCTCATGACCCCCTCATGCTCGTGCACGCCCCACCCCTGTTCCCCTCCCCTTCGCCTGCCGGCGTTCCTTTTCCCCATCACCGCCGCCGCCTAGAGCCACCGTCGGCCCGCTGCAGTGCCCCCTGGCCGGAGCCGTCACCCCCAGGGGAGGCCTTGCCTCGTGTAATTTCCGTTTTGGCCACCGCCGGTGTCCCCCCGACCACCCTTCGCCGGCGCCGCCGCCCGCTTCCCCTGGTCGTGCGCCCCTCCCTGTCTCCCCTGTTTTCTGTCCGGCTGAAAGCCGATCCCAGTGCTTGTGTCTTTTAAATCAACTCCCCCATTCCAATCGCAAGTGAGAAAATGCTCAGTCGGCCAACGAAGCGCCGCGTTAACTCACAGACGCGAGTTCGATTCCAGGCCGCGCATCTTTTTCTCCTTTTCTGTTTCTTTGTTCTTTTGACCCAATTCAAACAATAAAGTTTAGGAAAGATTTGAAGATAACCCATAGAAGCTAATAAATTTATTTAAGATTTAATATTAGAATAATTATCATGTATGGGAAATTAATGTGGCTCAATTGTTTATTGAAAATCTAATTGTTAAACAAGGGGCTCTTGTAATTGAAACCTATTTTCTTAATTAAGTTCATGACAACAAAGAGCAATGAAATAATATATTAACCCCTATATAAAACTACGACAAGAATATGCATGACATGCTTTCAAATGGCAAGTAATTACCTTGGAACCAATAAATGTAAACATCAAAGTTGAATGTTAATATTAAAGTTTAATATGTGGAACTAATTGAAGGAGTTTATAAATTAGTAATTCCTAAAACTTAACCCTAATTCATTTCTAATTGAATTAGCAGGATCATTGCTCTGAAATTAATTAACGTAAGAAGACAAAAATGCATGTCATCATAACCTAGGACTTGAAGCCTTATAAAGATAATATCAATACTCCCAAACTCTACCTTCACACAAATCAAATACTAAAGTCATCCTATCGAAAGCCCGATTAATCTAAACAGTATGTCATGTCTTTATCTCCATACCTAAATGTGTTCAAGCAAGATCAAATCTCGGTATCTTGCAATCGGCTACGTCTCACCACGTTTCGATCTACAAGTGGGATATTCTCGTGAATATTCTTTCGACGCCGATCCTTCTTTTATATCCTTTCCCGGCAAAGTTACTCCGTCACTTTGCTTCCACCCAAACATTCGTTTGACCCCGTCTCTATCCGGCAACTCACTACCCACCCTCAATCATAAACAAATTATATTTAAACTCAATTAAGCTTATTTGGATTTTTGCTGGATTTGTTGAATTTGTTAGTCGTTAGTCGTGCAATTAATCACTGGAGCCACGAAGAGACGACAAGTTCAAGCAGGATCAAGACATGGAAAGAGACGAAGATCAGTAATCCAAATAATCGACTGAGAAGGCCTTGAATGAAATCGAGGCCATGGTAAATCGAGCAAGGCAAGTCATCACTTTGATCATGTTGATCCTACATTTTATGCAAAATTATGTTATTTTAAATTATCAAATTGCATGCTTACTTTACTATGCAAATATATATGTCAAAGCTTAAGATAGTTACATTCCTATTTGATGTTTTAAGTACTACTATGCCTTTCCTTGACACTTGAATCACCTGACCATTGTCACCTTAGATGTTAATAATAACTTTACTAGCTATACGTCATATTACTACCATGCCGGTCTTGTCGAATCCAGGGCCTCAGTAGCCCTGCTGATCATTCTTTAGTCATGAAAACTAGTTTTGGGACAGTCATGGAATGTACGTGGCTGAGTATTTATGTTAAATTGTGATATGCTTCTCAAAACCCTAAAAATCTGCTAAACCGTTTGGGCGGGTGGAAAGAACGGTGGGTGTGGATGTAACACAGGGGATTGTGGAATGAGCCGCCCGGACAAACTAAGGACTTAATCCTGTGTGGACCCTCCGTGTAAAACAGTACAACCACAAGCTGGCATATTGTAGGCTTGGCTGAATAATTTACTAGACTCTCTAGCCATTTCACGGAGAATGTGTGTAGGTGGGTAATGGAAACCCCACGTGGAATGGGACATCGGATGTAGGTGAAGTCGCCAATGCTAGCGTATGTGGAGAGTGGAGTCCGACTGCGCTAACCTGTGGTAGACATCCCGCACAACTTATGGGAGCAACCCCATAGGAGTGAGATGCTAGAGAGCGAGGTATTGTAAAGGCCTCGTGATATTCTCTCGATCTGTATGTCTAAGGAATCATGTAGAACCATCGGGACGATTATCTCTTGTGGGTAAAGATGTACAAACTCTGCAGAGTTTAAACTATTCGAATAGCCGTGCCCACGGTCAAGGGTGGACACGGAAATCCTCCTCGAGTTAGTTCTATTTCAAAACTATTGTGGGTGGGGAGAAAATTGCCAGGCGGATGTAACCTGACTTTCGTAATTTTTCCTGAAGGGATGTACTCCTGTGTTGGCAATAAGGTGGAAGTAACCTGTTAATCAAAAGTAAGCATTAGTGGATGGAACCTACACCGCTATAATTACTGTGCAATTTCAAACTCCATAAAGCATGTTTGTAAAATGCTGTGTCATAGGAATTTTAATTATGATTATTGCAAATGTCGCTTTTAGCAAATAAAAGAACCTCAAGCCTCACTTGACAGCCTTGCATCTATTATTATTTACATTCTGTGTGGTGGCTTGCTGAGTACCGTTGTACTCACTGTTGCTCAATTACCATCATTCAGTCAATAAGGAAAGAAGTACAAGCCTAAGGTGCCTCAAGGAGATCAAAAGAGCTGGAAGATGATGAGGCCAGGAGCTAGGTCGCGAACCCCAGTTGGCTGCCTGTGGGAAAGTCCTGAGGGTCCCATTTGAGTGAAGGTTCCGCTGCTGCATTTTATTGTTTGCGGCCTGATAGGCCCATAAGTAAGTTGTTACTATATTATCTACGCTTCTGCATAATATGTTTTGATATTCAGTAATGTAACTGTGAGCACTATCTACTGATCCAGGGAATAGTGCGGTGGAATCACAGGGGATTCCGGATGGCTAAATCCGGGGTCTTACATTGTGAGCCCACCATACCTACCAGGAGTTCGTCGGATTCCGCCGCCGGCCAGCTCTTCCTTGCGGCCACCACCCTCATCTCGCCCGTTCGAGCCGCTATGATCATCCCCATCCTCCACACCACCAAAAATGGGTTCCCCACCCCTGGAAACATACTATGCTCGCCGCATCGTCCCTATTGCAATGTCGGAGCATCACTGTCACCGTGCCCTAATCTGTATTGTCGAGCCTGTCCTAGTGACTGCGTGGGTGGGGTGGTCACATGAAGTCACGTAAAGGACAGAGGGAAGGGATTTATTTCCTTTTATATTTAAATTATCTCTAAGCAATAGAAGATCAACATAGATTTTTTAGATCAATCTACCAAATTAATGGCTAGATATTTTTTTGTGAGTTTTCTACTATATTTGTCTCTCTTTCTAATAACACCCAATACTCGGATGTTTAACTTTAATTAAAGTTCACCAGGTTAAGGCTGGATGTTTTTTCATGAGAATTTTTAGCCTATTTCTCTTTTTCTTAGCAGCTCTAAGAAACTTGTCATTAGTTTCTCTGTGATTTTTAGGGTTATTGTAGCCATCATTTGTTTCTAGAATTTCGAAATTTAGGTTATTGTATACGCCATTAGTTTCTCTGTGATTAGCTTTGATCAGTTTCCTACTATTATTGCACGACAATTTACAAACCTATCATATTATGGGGCAATTTATTATACGTGATATCACCCAAGTTGTGTTGTATACGGTATATGTGCATATATTTATTTTCTCTTCTTGTATTTTTTCTCTCTCGCATGATGTATGCCATACGAAGTAGGCTTCCCTTCACGTGTTTTAAATTAGATGTAGGCTGCTTTAAATTAGGTACATAAGTATATCTTCGAGTTAAAGCCTGATTTGGCATTTTTTCGCACCGTATTTACAAAAATAGCAGTATGCGGATCGTATTAATAAAAATATCGCTTATGCAGTCCGGTGGGCGGGCGGTAGCTCCTGCCTTGACAGGTGCCTACTGTCCCTCACCAGACGGTAGGCAGCCTGCCGCCTGGTGGGTAGACGGCAGGCTTGCCTGCCGTCTGGTGAGGGGGTGACAGGTAATTAAGCCGGCTAATTAGCTGGCTTAATTACATGCCATAATTTTTTGTTTAGTGATTGTTTGAATTTTTAAATATATCAAATGAGCATCAAAAATTATGAAAATTTACATACATCCTGTTGACATAATGTACCTTACAGTATAATTTTTAGGTAATTTTATCCATTGTGAATGTTGCTCAAAAATTTATAAAATTTTCACATTTTTATGAGTTTTTATATATAGCAAATGAGCTCTGAAAATTACAAAATTTTATGTAAAACCTCCTGGTATAGTCATAGTTATTGTAGTTTTTTGGGAATTTTATGTGGTTTGAATTTGTGACGTTTATTCGGGTTAACTTAATCATGAATTTAAGTTATATGTACCGAATAAATGTTGCAAATTTGGACTACATAAAATTTGCAAAAAAAATTATGCAATAACTATGACTATATTAGGAGGCTTTGCTAAATTTTATAATTTTTGGAGTTCGTTTGCTATATGTAAAAACTCACAAAAATATGGAAATTTTATGAATTTTTTAGCAACATTCGCACTGGATGAAATTACCCAAAAATTACACTATGAGGAACATTATGTCCAGAGATTGTGCATAAATTTTTGTAATTTTAGATACTCATTTGTTATATTTAAAAATCCAAACAAATACTAAATAAAAAAATAGGGCAGGTAATTAAGATAGCTTAATTACCTGCCGCCCCCTCACCAGACGGCAGGCAAGCCTGCCATGTGCCCATTAGGCGGTAGGCTGCCCGCCATTTGGTGAGGGGGCGGCAAGCGCTTGCCACCGGCGGCCACGCCGCATGTTGCCTCGCGGGCGCTGTCGCCTGTCCAGCAGATGGCATAAGCGATATTTTTGTCAATACAATCTGCATACTGCTATTTTTATAAATACAGTGCGAAATAGTGCCACATCTAGCTTTAACTCTATATCTTCTCTCTTTTTTAAATACACGTAATATATATTTTTGAGTAACAAGATCTAATGGTTGATATAGTTCATTTTTAATTAGGGTCCATCAGATTGATGGCTATATGTTTTTTTGTGAGAATTTATAATATTTTTTTTACTTTTTTTAATAAAATCTAATGGTCAATTTAGATCAACTTTAATTAGAGTCCACCAGATTAAGGGCTGGATGTTTCTATTTTTTAATAAAATTTCTAGCATATTTATTTTTTTCTTAGTAACTCTAAAACACATATCATTAACTTTTAATATATAATATGAGTGTAGAAGCGAGTTCGTGGGATACAGAAATATGATGCACACGCTTTGGAACACCCACTAAATTTATTTTGGAATTAAGTTGTTCAGAGACTTAGTAGCTCATGATGCTTTAATTTAGTTTTGAGTATTGGAAATAAATTTTGCTAGAGAGTAGAGATGGATAGGTATCATATGTTGTTGATCATGCTTTATTAATTCAGATTTTGTTTGAGTTATTCTTGGTTACTTGTCTTATGAAAGGGCAAATGGTGGGGTTGTGTTAGCAAAAGTAACACCACACTGCTCGCAGAGGTATGGAGTGTTGTTACATATACTACTTTCATGGGTGTTACACTGTGATACCTTTTCTTATGCACAATAGCCCCTAGATCGAATTAGAGTTTGTAAGATATAGCACAAGCATGCACGGTATCAAGAACGAAGAAGATGAATCTCATAGAGAAAACTAAAATAACCATATTAAAGCAACAACGATGATAAAAGATTTCGCGAAGTTGACCGCAAATCTTTAAGCACAATCTCAAAAGAGTACCATATACAACCTTCACGAATCTTTTAAGACCCACAAATCCTTACCCTATACAAGAATTTAAGTGCTAAAGAATATCCTAGTCTTTAGTTCTCTCATGCGCCCTCTGCTTTTGTAACATCTCAAAATTTGGATGTTCAAAAATATATAATTTTTTAAAATATTTCATGCGATTTGTTGGTGTTCAAAATTCCTTTTTGCACATTTATTTGAAATGTCTCGAGTTTCGTGTCATACAAAGTAATATACTAAGAAATAATAGCCAAGCAAAAACAATAGAGATATTAAAAGAAATGGGAAACTCAGGGATATACACACAAAATTTAAAACTTAAATATTAAATAATGGGGATAATGTAATACCATGGATTGCAAATTTTAAACTAATTCCAAGTTGCACCCAAATCCAGAGATCAAATTAAAGCAAAATCTACCTTCAATCAAATTGACCAAAACAAGTACAAATCTTGGCTTGAGCCTTCATTTTCTCTTTTCTCTCTCACTGCCAGTGGGCCTAGCCCCACCGGTCTCTCTCTTTCTCCCTTTCCCCTCTTTTTCCCTGGCCGCTGGGCCCTCCTCCCTTTCCCACTGCGCATGGCCCCGATTTCTCCCCTTTCTTCTTTCCCCGCACCGCACAGCTGCCTCCTCCTCTTTTCTTTCTCCTCCCTCCTCCTTCCTCTGCGGCTGAGCTCCATCCACGTCGCCTTCCTCCCTCTCTGCTCTGCGCGAATCCTGCCGTATCTTGCGGCAGAGCTTCGCCCCGTCTTGTCGCCATGCCCCGAGCCCCGCGCCTTCACCCGCTGAGCCGCGCACTCGGTTCTTGCCCGGTGGTCTGCCGCCCCGGCCCGGTCTCCCGCCACCGCGCTCTCCCGCTCCCTCCTGCGCACGCACTCCCTTATAAGCCCCCGAGCCGCCTCCTTCCCTTTTCTCCCTTGCCCCCTTCTTCCCTCTCCACCGAGAGCCGCCTATGCCTCCATGCCGCTCTGGCCTCTCCGGCGAACCTCTCCGCGATTCCTTGGAGTAGAAGCACCACCCCACCACCGCGAATGCTTCTCCGCCATCGGCCGGTCCTCCCATCGACTGCAGCTCGTCGGCGACGATGACCCACCCCGCGCCGCCATAGGCTTCCGATGCTGGCTCGCCTCGGTGCCACCCCGGCTCGACAAAACCCGCGGTGAGCTTCCTCCTCCCTCGTTCATGCTTCAGCGCCGCCCATTTCCCCTCCCCATCCTCCCGGCCGCCGGCGCCCCATCCTCACCTCACCGATGGCCGCCCAAACCGCTGCCCCAGCCAGTCGACTTCACCTCGGGCTGCACCACCACCCTCATCGGCTTCCCATCCCCCAAGAACCCGTTTTGCTGGTCGCCCCAACCTCCCCGGCCGCCGCCTGCCGCCGGCGTGCGCAGCACCTAGCGCCGGCCACCTCCCCTGTTTCTTCTCCTCCCCTCTGTGCTGGCCGAACAGAACACCTCCCTTCCCCAATGCCTTGTCTGGTGTGCATGACAATGGGCCACTGTTTTTGGTTAATACATATTAGCAAGTTGTTTAGTACCAACTATTCCAAAACCAAATACAAGTATATATGTCTATATGTCATAATTTGAATACAAACCAGAAATGTATATAAAGTTTTAATTGTAAGATCAAAATCATGGATTTATGGGTAGACAATAAAACATGTTCTTGCAAATATAATAAGGAATAAATCTAATTGTGAAATTAGGCCAAGATTTTGAGTGAACAAATGTGAGTTTAACTTGCTCAAATGCATGTTTCCACATCCTGTTGCACAAGACTAAATTGTGAAGTGTAAATGAAAATGGGATAATTAAAGATTTAACATTTGATTAATTATCATATGTGAATAAGTAGTGAGCCTTTGTTATTGGTCTTAATCTAGTTATGAAGTAAAGGCATTCGTAAGAAATGAATTTAAAACTTAATTACTAATTAAAGGCATAGTGAGACATTGATTAGGCCTATTGCGTAGATTTAGGCTCTCAGGAAATGATGATTTGGTAAATAAGGATTGTTCTTGATTATAATATATATATATATATATATATGTGAAGTAACTATAATAAAGTTAACTCTAGGTCATCGGATGGTTAAGAGTAATCTATTTAATGCAGCTAGGGAAATAATAGTCATCACTAGTGTGTCATCGATAAATAAAACTCAACCGTAGTTTTAATCAAATATTACTATTAAAGTATAACCTGGTATGGCATGCTCGGTCTTAGATAAATAAGTTTAAATAACAATAGTAATAATATCGAAATCGAACCATATGTATGTGCTCTAGTCATCATAAATAAATTAGGATGAAGCTAAGTAGCGAGATAAAATATCAATATCATTAATTCCCATAACGTCTCAGATTAAAAGTCATATCAATATATAGGTACCAATATATAAATATTCTAAAGTAAACATTTAATTAATAACATGAATAGTTAGGGTTTCGTAAAATACTACCTATCAAATTAATGGTAATATGGATTAATTCCATAAGCTAAAATTGTATGCATTACGTATACAACCTATGCGCTAACTCCTAAAAGATAATACCGATAGAATGATGTTCGATACCCGATTAAAATCTCACCTCTAACTATAGGTCTAACCTAACTCATGGAACTTCCTAAATAAATATAAAATAATAAAACTAAATTAGATTTATTTGGAGTTGTTTGGATCTTTTGAGTTATTCGATTTTGTATGGATTCAGTCGTTGTCGCATAATTAGAAACGGGAGACCCGGAGAATCAACGGATCAAGCGTGATCAAGGGCAAAGTGAAGATAAAGGCCAGAAGCTCAAGAAAAGCATTGTGTGGGCACAAGACCGCGGTAAACCGTGCCAGGCGAGTCAATACTTTGATCATGTTGAACCTACATTTTCTACAAATTATTTCTGTTTAAATTATCAAATTGCATGCTGTTATTTTATATGCAAATCCATGTTTAATTTAAGATTTTAGTTATATGCCCATTGTTTGCTTGATTAATATTACACCTCCTTTGGAATACTTGAATATGCGAACCTTGTCGCCCTAGCAAAATTATAATGGTAACTTTTGAAAATAAGTCCCTAATTATAGGCCATGCTTAGTACTGCATAAATACTCAGGGGCACTAAAATGCCCCAAACATCATTGTCATTTTAAATCATGAGAAAATTTGGTTGGGCAGTCATGGTGGGAATGACTGGTTTATATTTGGACATGATTATTTTATGTTCCCAAAAACCCCAACTTGCTTAAATATCTGGGCGGAGGGTTCGAGTGTGTGTGTGTGTGTAAGTGGTGCAGTGGAAGCACAAAGTGGTTAGTGATAAATCCGCCCAGATACCCCTAAGGACTGAATCTTGTCATGACTTCCTGTGTAAAACAAGTACAACCACAAGTCTGTAAAGTACAACTTGGCTTAGTAAATTTACCGGACCCTGGAAGTCATCATCACGGCAGTAGTGCAAGTGGCGGCCTAGGTGGCAGGCTTGAATGGGACTCCCGCAAGTGGCGGCACGGTGGCGAGCTTGTGGGAGAAGTTCTCTTGCGACGCGCTAGCGATGTGGGTAGCCACTGCTAGGCGTATAGGAGGGGAACATCCCGCACAACGAATGGGTCCCACCGCAAATGGGAGCAACCCAGGGGGTGAGATGATGGAAGGGGCGAGGTATTTTGAACGGTTACTGTGATGGTTTGCTCAACCGCATGGCTAAGGAATCATGTGGGGCAACGAGTGGACTGTCTCTTGTGGGTAAAGTGTGCAAACTCTGCAGAGTCAAAACTATTCGAATAGCCGTGCCCACGGTCATGGGCGGACATGGGAACTTAACTAGATATAGTTCTATTTAAAAATGTTTGGAAAATGGGAATGGAAAAGTGGAGGGTAGTGGAAAGCTCTGATTTGAATTGTCCTGGGTGTCGTCCCAGTGGTAAGTTAAGCGGCTATAACGCTGAAAGATGTTATACGGTGTGATGCCGTATGTATGGAAAAATTATGGTGATATTAGGCATATGGTGTGATGCTATATGTATGGAAAATCATGTTAATATTCCTTGAACATTATGTTTTGTTCCAAAGCTGCTAGGTCTCTGGAAATTTTATGTATTGTATTTCAAATAGTGGCATTTCTATTCCTACAAAATAAAATATGGAAAGAATAAATAGGGTCGTGGGTAAAGGAAATAGATGTTTGTAGTGTATACATAAAGGTATTGGTGGATTCATGTCGATCTTAAATAGGAAATGATAGTATGGGTTCTGGGAGAAATAAATTGGTGGAGTATAGCTGAATAGATAGGCTAGATAGATGATTTAAATAATTTTTGGAGATTTTTAGGGATTGCACAGATAAATATAGGATTACGACACTGATAAGTAAATTCCTGGGAGCTGACAATATTGGAATTAATAGATTCGGTTACTAGATGAGTCAATTGAATTTTTGGGAATTTGGAGGAGTAATACAAGTATTGGATTATAGTTCCTGATTGGTGATTTACTTGGTGGGAGGATACTAGTGGATCGTAGAATTAATTAATGATATTCTTGGTGGATATATAATGGTGATTATTAATTCTTGGAAGATGTTGACAGTATGGGGAATTAATAGGAGTTGATCAATTACTAGAGGGATGAATTGAATTTTTGAGAAGATTGGATGATTCATAACAAATAGTGGATTATAATCTTGGTAAATTGAATTTTCGGTGGTGGTATATTTGTGGATTAGCTAGTGATAGATAATGGAAATTGAGATTGAATATTGGATTATGGATTTGAATCAATGACGAAAAAGATTGAATACGAATGATATCGGTGGATTGGAAAGTAATTATGTTAGAGAATCATTAGAATTCAGAGGTGAGGAGCTGATGAATAGTAATGACAGGATTGGATTATTAGTAAATCAAAATACAAAGTAAGATCGATGGATTAAATAAATGATGACACTTGCTGTTTGGAGTTTCAGATAGCAGTCAATAAAGAAAGTGCATTTTCGGTGGATTAAATTAATTTTGGCTATTGTAGTATGGAGTTAGGTAGCAATAGTAACACTTTGGTTAAACAATAGTAATAATGCTACGAAAAGCGATTTCTGGCAAATAAAATAACCCGAGCCTCCCCTTTGTTAAGCCATGCATATTATTTATTTGCATTCTGCGCATTGGCTCGCGGAGCACGGGGTTGGAGTGCTCACACTCGCTTTTGCGATAAAATTCAGAATCAGGAATCAAATCATCTCGCCTCAGCAACAAGATTGGACAAGCTGGCAGAGAAGATAAAGATGTCAGGGGCTAGGTCGCGAACCTCCGGTTGGTCGCTGTGGGCATGTCTGAAGGTCCCACACTGTGTGCTTCGTTCTTCATTGCTGCAACTTTTTGAATTCGGCTTAATCGGCCCATGAGTAAGTTTATTATTTTAATTATGCTTCCGCATGATATGTAATTTTGATCTCCATTACTGTAACTGTGTGCACTATCTACTGATCCAGGGAATAGTGCAGCTAACACAGTAGATTCCGGATTATAAAATCTGGGTCCGACAGCTTTGGATGAGTAGTCTATATTGTTTTGTTGCTTAGTTCCTCTATGGTCACTCCCCATGGTTTATGTAGTCCTTCCCAACCCTCCTCCAATTTAGAGTAAGAATCCTAATATAAATAGGATAAGGTGTTTTAATGAATACTTTTATAAATAATCCATATTTTATTCAAAATAATAGAAATATACCCGTGCGAACATTTGTTTTACACAAATGGGCTTCAGTTGCCGAACCATTGGGCGACTGGAACCTATCACCCAATGACCATGTGACACATAAGTTGTCCGTGGGCTGTTGGGCGACAGGTTCCACTCGCCCAACGGCTCGCCAACTGCAGCCTGTCGCCTAGCAGCTAGGCGACTACAATTACAGTTGCTCGGCTATGCAGTGACTACAACAAGCCATTCCTAGACACAGTGTGGGTTAATTCATTTCTGATTTTCATAGATTATGAATGGTAGATAATCTGTTAGATTCATAATTAGAGTTTGCGATCGTTGTATGCTGTTGTAGTGCAAGAAATTTTGTGAATTTTTTTAAGAATGATTGAAATAACGACGATCAGTAAGTACGAAGGTAAGTGGTATTGTGATGTAACGGGAATTCGTATATGGAGGAGAACTTGTTTGCTACATGAATAATTGAATGTGAAAAGATGAGGAAATATGCTTGCTCGAATTAAAATAGACTTCATAGTATATGTAATATCCCGGAAGAGTTTCGACCGTTAATCGTTTAATCGGAGGGAAGGACCTTAAAGGGAAGAATAAAATATCAAGTTTAGAGGGGGTTTTTCTGATTTTCCCTGGCAACCTGGGCCTGGGCCTTGGCCCAGGTGGGGATTTCGGCCAGCAAAGGGGGGCGCCACCTCCCCCCTCCAACCCTAGCTGCCCCTCCCCCTCTCCCCCCTTGCGCCGCCCCTGCTGCTCCCTTGCGCCGCCCCTCTGCCCTCTTGCGCCTCCCCTGTGCGCAGCTCCTCCTCCTGTTGAAGCCCTCCGCTGCCGGTGAAGAAGCCCCTGTGGCTGCTGTCCAAGAGAAGGACCGCTCGCGTGGTGGCGGCCATAGGAGGAAGAAGAAGAGGAGGAGGAGACCATCTTCGTGGGGAAATTCATCGTCTTCCGGCGTTCTTCAAGGGTAACGAAGAGTCTCTATCACCGTATGTTTTGTATTAGATGCGTTTATGAATTCGTTTAGTAGATCGATTGTCATTAGCTGCTAGATCGCGTTTCTGTCCAGATTATTGAACGGCGGTTTTCATGACTTTAGAAGCAGAATCTGGGGATCACTTCGCTTAGATAAAGTTGGGTTGTGTCGTTAGCTTTCCATGGCCGCCAAGAACGCTCAGATCCGATCAACGGTTAGAAAGTTATGAATTGTTTAGTGCCGCTGTCCTGTTAATCTGTCATCATCCTGACAGTCTGTAGAAATCTGAGTTAATCTATTAGGTAAAGACGAAATCAGAGGGTCTCGTTGTAATGAAAAAGATGGGTAATTTCCTCACCTTTCCAGAAAGCTAAAGAACGCACGAATTGCACTTTCGTACCAAAAGTTATGATAATTTTAGTGTACTGTCCAGAGAACCCGACGTGATAATTGATGTTCTGTAGATTGGCTTGGTAGGGGCAGTATATGGAAGAATCAGAAGGGCTCCCCAACTAAGTTTGTTTAGGCAATTTAATTATCTTTCCAGAAAATCTGAGAACGCCCTATTCGGACTTCTGTACCATTAGATAAGGATTTTTGAAGTTGACTGTCTGTAGAGGGGGACAGGGTGGCCGAAAGGATTAGGGGTTTGAGTCAAGTTAAACATGTTGGGATAGTGGGGGTGTTTTTGTTTAATCTAAAGACTCGTTACTGTTGCCTTAGCGATTATTAAAATTATGGTTCAGGAGGAGGACGGATTCCAGGGGCCGCGCCTTCTGCTCATCCCCCGTTTCCTCGCGGTTAAGGCAAGTATATTTATGGATATAATAGATATTATCGAATGGTATAGTTTGATAAATTCTATGAGAATTTGAGTTGTTCATGATTGTTATGGTGATATGATTGGTAATGTTCATGGTTGCTAATGCTATGAGTTATGTGTTAATCACGGATGTTTGAGAGTTATGAAGTCTATGAATATGAGCTTTTGTAGTATGAATATGTTATTCATATGCAATGTTGATGCGGATGCATGTTGTATTAATGAGAGAATTTCTGGTGCATAGTAATCGTGAATGCAATTTTATTTATTGAGATATTCACGTTTGTGCATCATGTTGATTATTGAAGTTTTGGTCACGAGATGACCAAGCGTCGAGGTCCCCGTCATGTTGATGTCATGACGGGCTAAAGGTCCCCATACTTGTGGAGTATGGGCAATTGGTCCCTGTGCCGGATGGTACGAGCATGGGTGTGCATTGACGGATGCACACTCCGCGTACGGTAAAATGCGAAGAGAAGAGATAAAGAGATTCTTTTGATCATATTGTATAGCATGATTTATTTATGTGATTGATGGTTGAACATGAGGAATGATGTTCACTTTTACTCTTGTTGCCACTATTTATATTTCTTTGAGTCGTTGGACTCACTCTTGTTGTTGTTGTGGTTCTTTGTTTGTTTTTAGGTACCCATATGGGACCGGCATGCATGGGGATAAAGATGGATTAGCTTGGTTGCACTTGCACGGTCCATTCCCTTGGAAGAAATAAAGAACCTTAAACATTATTTGTTGAATAACTTAAGTGGTAACTGATTAAAGATCATCAAGTTTAGACTGTAATAAAGGTTTAGAACTTTTACATTGCTTCCGTTCTTTATTTAAGTATTGTGGTTGCAAGTGTGATGGCAAACATAATTCAGTTTGTTTAGAATTGAATATTTATTGTTTACTATTATTCAGATCAGTTGTCTATGCATGTTGAAACCTTTGATTTACTCATTAAGCAAAGGAGGTTCTGCCGGAATTTTGTAAGGTGAATATAGGTTCGTCTTTAATATGTTGTTAGTTTAGTAGCATTCCAGGTCATTACTTGGTTGGGGTGTTACAGTTGGTATCAGAGCGGGCTTTAGGTCCGTGGTAATTGAATAATTAAATTGACACACAGTGCACAGTAGGATGGGATTAGGTGAAGCATTGCATTTACGTTTCCGTTATGTTGTAATGATGATTGTGGTTTGAGATGATATATTATATCTATATTATAAAACTATAGATATTATGGGTGGGGATAACCCATGTTGAGAGGTTGAGGTCGTGGTTGTGGCCCTGGGCTGTACCAGGTTACACCACCATTAGCGGTATGAGAATATGAAGGCGGTTACCTCGGATATCTTAGAATAGGCGTTGATAGTGAGTATCTCTAGAAGAGTTGTCCTCTTCTTTGACTTTGAATTTGGTCAACTCTAGTCCAGTTGGGCTCGATGAGTTTCTCTTGGGTTATTAGTTCATTACGGTTGATCGGTTGCTTTGAGAAAGGATAGTGTGTTTTGATTGGGCTGAATTTGTCCTGTAAAGCAATCATTGTTTTCCCAGCTGATGAGTTATTCTTACGACTGGTGAACTTGGTTGGTGGTCAAGTTTGACCTTTATATTGGAGTTTTGTCTCCTCATGGGAAATCTTGATCCATTTATTCGCTTGATGTTTTTGGGTTAATGAAAGTTTCCTTCTGCAAGTCCTTTAGTTCGTGGAGGTCATACTCATTGTATCTCTCTGGGGTATTTTGAGTGTTGAAGCTTAATGGATCTCTTTTATGAAAGAAGATGTTAAACCCTTTGGCGATGTGTTGTCATGATAAGATGAGAGGTTATAATCAAAGCACTTAATGAATATGATATGGATTATCAAGATTGGGTTGCGGTGTGTGCATGATTGATCTTAGCTAAGATCCTTGAAAGGAAAGTTGAATAAGTTGAGGTTGTTCTCTAGTAATTCTTGATGAGTGTGGATTGTGAGTATGACTATATTTAGGTGGAATCAACAGAGTTAATAACAAGTAGGGAACGTTGATTTAAACTGGTTTGATCACTATAGGTGATATATTTTGATAAGCTTCTCGGATAGAGGGGACCTGCGGGTCTCAACGGATTAATCTAACCCTTTGTGATGGATAGGTCCAGAAGATGTTAGAATATTGTCATAGTGGATATTAATCTTGGAGTTACCTTTTATGGATAAGTACTGATCATATGTAATTACTAGGTGCATTTATTACGTATCGAAGTATGGTTTTGAGCATCACTAAGAGATGAACTGATGGAATGTAATTGGTGATTTTTGTTACCTGATGGTGGAGTGGTAGGATAATAGTATGTCTTTGATGAGAAGGTTGATCCTTAAAATTGTTTAGTTTACTAAACTGGTTGGATTACTTGATCTCAATGGATTAATTTAACTGTGTAGGAAGGAAGAGTTAAGGATGTTTTTGGTTTCTTGATGGTCTTATGTTTGCTAGTTGGAACGCATAAATAGAGAAATGACCATAAATCCTTCCATGACGGTATAATCGTCAAGCTATTTACGATAACCATTAGATTGGAATTGGTGTGCACTAAATTGATGTTGAGCATTGCTAATAGGTTAATGATTGGAATTTAAGGGTGATCTAAATAGGTGTGTTGTGAGGATGACCTGGGCAGCATGCCTTAGTTAAAAGACGGTTTACTTCGATAGTGGGGTTTGTGCATTAGTTATCCTCTTGACCAGGTTGAGTATTGCAACCTTATGGAAAATATATGAAATAGGTTATTATGTTTCCCTGGGAAGGTTAATGATGGGATAGTGAGTTATGTTGGTTCATGCCAGGAGTGCATGATGTGTTGTTAGAAAGACTAGCAGTTATGGTTGCCAGAGTGATGTTGATTCCTTTAAGGGGAGATTAATTTGATTGCCTTTCGTGATATTTCGTAAATAAAAATGTTTCGAGTTTTGCGGCGGAGATCATTTGGATCTCATGATTTATTTGGTAGTTGAACTGTTCCGAGCAAAGTGAAGTGTGAAAGATCTTATTGGTTCTTAAGTGGTTCTTGTGGTTTGGTCTTAAGAACTTGTCTTGTTCGAGCTGACCAAGTGTTGTTGTAGTCAAAGAATTGTTTTCTATGTTAACGGAAAGAGTGCATTAGGAGTATTTGAGGTCTGAAGCCAAGTTTCGTATCTTGCGATTTGATATCCTCTTCTTGGGGGATTGTGCCTTCAATTGTGGACTCCCCTTATGTTTTCTGAGTTCATTGCCAATTGATTGTTCCTCTTGGTCTGGTGTTTACCGTGATTGGTAAACGTTTATCTGAGTGCTGAAACTATTATCATTATTCTTATTGGCCTCTTCTTTTGAAAAAGGATTAACTGATTCATGTTGCAAAGGCTTTAAAGATGAATGTTGGCAACTGGATAGTGGTGGTCGAGTAGATGATTCTGTGAGGCTTCAGGTGTCAAGATGTTTGAGATGCATGGTGCAATAAATCGATTTATTAGAATAATCCTTGGAAAGGATTTGATTTAAATAGAATGTTTGTCTTTGGAGTTAATAGGTTTCGTTGTCGCAACTAGTAGGACCTATAGCGAGATGTGGTCCAAGATCTTGTGTTCATCTTGATAGAATATTAGAATTAGCAAGTATGGAAATCTTGATTAGTTTCTTAGAGTATCACATTTTGGGTACTCGGTAAGATTGTGTAGAAGATTTATGATGAGAGTAGTAGTATAGAGGAATCTAATAGTCGTGTTAATTAATGGGATAGCGAGGATGGTTGAGTTATTGTTAAGGATGACTCGGCCTCAGTGAGTAACCCCTTTGGGAGATAGATTATCTCTAAGGATAACTTGGTCAATCAGTTAGAAATGGCTACTTTGTGGTCGCGTAGCTAAATTTGATTGGTGTGGGTTAGAGAAGGTCTAAGATTGGTGAAATGAATCGCCTTGGGCGGTTACTTGATTGGTGAGAAGTGTTGACCTTAGTGACCGAGGTTATGGTTGAGTTGTGTGAAAATTTTAGTCATTAGATCTGAGGGTTACCTATCAAGTATACCAGAAATTCATTGTAAGAGTCTTAAAGGTTGAAATGTGGGCTTTGCATTTTTTTATGCTAGCATCTTGGTTTTCCATGTTTAGATTCTAAGAGTTATGGTGATGTTTGATACAATCCTTGGGAAGCAGTAAATGAGCATGAAGGTGGTGAATTTAAAGTTGATCATCCTTAACAGATTTAGGTGATGTGAATGTGGTTGTAAGCTATATCGTGGTGTGTTGGGAATTATTTATCAAAGTAATTCCTCTGCTAGAGAAGTTGATCAGGGTATGTTATTGTGGATTGAAAGAGTCTCTTTACATAGGTGTGGAATTTGTGTTCAGCTTGAGCATAGCCATGAGATTGCTAATTTAAGAGAAAAGAGTTAGAATGTTATGCGACAATTTGGGATCCTATGGTTTAAGAGAAAGTTAAATTCTTAAAAGGAAGATGGTGGAAAAGAGCGTGATCTTGCTTAGTGAGATATTCTCTTAGTTTTATTTGAGCTTTGTGTTTATGACGGATGTCTATTACATATTGAGTGGGTTCTTGTCGGTTTGTCTGGTTCTTTCCAGTTAAGAAAAAAAAAGTTAATCTGGTTATTCGAGGGGTTTCGTTTTTGGCTTATGTGGCATTTATTTCTAAACTGTCTACTTGAAAGGTGGAAAAGTTTTCATGTTGAGTCTTTGTCTTTGGATTGGGCTCTTCTGAAGGGAAGATGGTTTTGAGTTGGTTGCATTAAGACTCTTTTGTTTTCAGTCGGGAACTGTTGTGCATCCCTGGTTAAAAGAGGTGCTCATTGTTAAAGTGAAGAGATCGATTGATACAAGGATCAAGAATTTTGTGTGTTTGTGCAGGTTGTGTGGTTTAGTACCCAAGGGAGTGTTGGCCCAAGGTATAATGGTTGTTTCTGAAAGTTGGAGAGACTTGGTAGAGAGCGTATTGCTAGAACCGTCTTGAGTCCTAGCGTAGCGCACAGATCGTTTTGTATGACCTAGTGTCGAGGGAGTACTGGAGGAATCTGGAGCATGAAGTTTCGTTTGAGCCGTTGACCCACGGGTAAGACCGTGCCTTCGAGACGTGTCCGTCAAGTGACTCTTGAAAGGATGGAACAAGTAGTAAGGCGTAACGCGTCAGTACATCAAGGTGTTTTGTCGCAGCAGACCGAGAGAGAGGCCACTTGGGAATTGGAGTCTCGCATGCGCGAGCAATATCCGGAGTTATTCACAGCAGGTACGTGGCAATGTTAGTAAGTTTTAGCTGTGATTATATTTCTTGGCGTAAGCGTGGCTAGAATTCGGGGTCGAATTCTGTTCAAGGGGGGTAGAATGTAATATCCCGGAAGAGTTTCGACCGTTAATCGTTTAATCGGAGGGAAGGACCTTAAAGGGAAGAATAAAATATCAAGTTTAGAGGGGGTTTTTCTGATTTTCCCTGGCAACCTGGGCCTGGGCCTTGGCCCAGGTGGGGATTTCGGCCAGCAAAGGGGGGCGCCACCTCCCCCCTCCAACCCTAGCTACCCCTCCCCCTCTCCCCCCTTGCGCCGCCCCTGCTGCTCCCTTGCGCCGCCCCTCTGCCCTCTTGCGCCTCCCCTGTGCGCAGCTCCTCCTCCCCTGTTGAAGCCCTCCCGCTGCCGGTGAAGAAGCCCCTGTGGCTGCTGTCCAAGAGAAGGACCGCTCGCGTGGTGGCCGGCCATAGGAGGAAGAAGAAGAGGAGGGGAGGAGACCATCTTCGTGGGGGGAAATTCATCATCTTCCGGCGTTCTTCAAGGGTAACGAAGAGTCTCTATCGCCGTATGTTTTGTATTAGATGCGTTTATGAATTCGTTTAGTAGATCGATTGTCATTAGCTGCTAGATCGTGTTTCTGTCCAGATTATTGAACGGCGGTTTTCATGACTTTAGAAGCAGAATCTGGGGATCACTTCGCTTAGATAAAGTTGGGTTGTGTCGTTAGCTTTCCGTGGCCGCCAAGAACGCCCAGATCCGATCAACGGTTAGAAAGTTATGAATTGTTTAGTGCCGCTGTCCTGTTAATCTGTCATCATCCTGACAGTCTGTAGAAATCTGAGTTAATCTATTAGGTAAAGACGAAATCAGAGGGTCTCGTTATAATGAAAAAGATGGGTAATTTCCTCACCTTTCCAGAAAGCTAAATAACGCACGAATTGCACTTTCGTACCAAAAGTTATGATAATTTTAGTGTACTGTCCAGAGAACCCGACGTGATAATTGATGTTCTGTAGATTGGCTTGGTAGGGGCAGTATATGGAAGAATCAGAAGGGCTCCCCAACTAAGTTTGTTTAGGCAATTTAATTATCTTTCCAGAAAATCTGAGAACGCCCTATTCGGACTTCTGTACCATTAGATAAGGATTTTTGAAGTTGACTGTCTGTAGAGGGGGACAGGGTGGCCGAAAGGATTAGGGGTTTGAGTCAAGTTAAACATGTTGGGATAGTGGGGTGTTTTTGTTTAATCTAAAGACTCGTTACTGTTGCCTTAGCGATTATTAAAATTATGGTTCAGGAGGAGGACGGATTCAGGGGCGCGCCTTCTGCTCATCCCCGTTTCCTCGCGGTTAAGGCAAGTATATTTATGGATATAATAGATATTATCGAATGGTATAGTTTGATAAATTCTATGAGAATTTGAGTTGTTCATGATTGTTATGGTGATATGATTGGTAATGTTCATGGTTGCTAATGCTATGAGTTATGTGTTAATCACGGATGTTTGAGAGTTATGAAGTCTATGAATATGAGCTTTTGTAGTATGAATATGTTATTCATATGCAATGTTTGTCGGGCCCCCGGATTACCAAACCCGGACCCTCTGTGTATTATAGCACTAGTCCCAGATCAAAGCTAGTGCACACAGTCAAACAGAATGGGAAACATCACCATCAACGATTTATTACAATAGATAAGAGTACTGACCACAGGGTCACATTATTACAAATGAGGTTCAAGACCTCGCACACAAGAAATAAAGCGGAAGCAAAGATAACTCGAGGACGACCCATCAATTCGCCACAGGCAGTTGACTGGGGAAGCGCGACCTAGTCCTCCGGGAAGAATCCATCGCAGCCACAAGCGAAGCAGTAGTCGTAGCCACCTTCTTGAGCATCAACTTCCTCTGAGATTTTTATTTTTAAGTGCAGCATGTGAGTACATAAAGTACTCCGCAAGTCTTGGGAAAAATGCATAGATGCAAGGCTTAACAAAGGGAGGCCATATGGTTCTTTTGCACAAAGCAATATTTGAAATCTCAATTACTACTAATTATTTTTGAAGGCATCAATTTAATGAAGTAAATGTTTTTACCGAATTAACTTTCTAGTGAAGGTTCCAACTACCAACACTAGCTAACCAATTACCATTGGTCAAGATTTAAACTGTGGGTTCCATCCACCCTCTCTGGCTCCATCCGCCAGGATTCCCTTCCGAGAGTTCCCTCCACTCTCGGAATACAAAACTTTTGATTGTAAAACAAAACCAGAAATCTACCATGTGAATGCATTTCTTGCCCGCCCTTGACCGTGGGCACGGCTATTCGAATAGTTTTATACTCTGCAGAGGTTGTACAACTTTACCCACAAGAGATAAATTATCCTAAAAGTCAACACGCTTCCTTTGGCATGAGACCCAGATAAAATACCACAAAGCCTTTACCTTACTCTAATCTAGCTAGACACCACCCGCTGAGGTTTCACCGTAGAAGGGTTAAATCCCCCAATCAAGCCCCTCTTGCGCCATATGAGTACTGAGAAATCCTGTCCCTCACCGTGAATAACGGTCCATCCACGGCATCCACTTTCCCTTGGTGGCACCTAAACTAGACTATCATAAGTTAGTCAGCTAGGTCGTACCCATATAGACTTGTGGTTGTACGGTTAATGCTCAGTTTGGACAAACACAAGCGTCGGTCCTTAATTGACTAGGGTGGAACATACACTTAACAAGTTCTCGTGCTTACTGCACCAACCCAAACAGCCATCCACCCTAATCTAAACCATCTTTCACATTTTTATTTTATTTTAAAGGATCAGTGGCAATTCCAATTACCACTACACTTTGTAAACACGAGGTTATTACAATAAATCATAATTTCCCATTTGCAAGATTTATGAGGTATTTCAATAGCATGGCTAAGCATTGTTCTACCATTCTAATACCAAAAATTTAATATATTACTCTCATTAGTGAGTCAAAGGAATTTCTAGGGTTGCAAAGGTACATGGCATTCGAATTCAAATGAGGGCATAACAAGGTTGGATATAACTAATGCCTTAAGATTTGAACTAATATTTTATATAAATAGCAATGCACATAATTTAAAATAATTAAAACATTTGAAAATCATAGGTTGAAATGATCAAAGGAGACTTGCCTTCTTGCAGGGTTTTAGGTCTTCTTCTTTGCTGTGAAGAGGTTAAATGCGACAACGTTGGAATCTACGCGAGAAAAGACGAAGCAAACAAAGCAAATAAATACAAATGAAAATTCAAATAAAATCCAAAAAATTCAACAGAGGCCATAGTTGGATAGATTATGATTTTAGATGAATTTAGAAATTTGAATGGCTGGATTTGGAGTTAAAATGAGAAAGTTATGTTCATTTGAAAATCTCAGATTTGAATAAATCTAGAAATTCCCAAATTTCTGACAGGTGGGGCCCACTGGAATATTAGATTTTAAATTCTATTTTTATTCCGAGGGACTGACAGGTGGGGCCCACTGAACAGTAACCACTGGCGGTCACTGACATGTGGGACACATCGACGATGAGCCCACCGACTCAACCTCGACACATGGGACCCATGGACTCGGGCCCACTTGTCGAGACAAAGCCTGAAGGGTGGGGCCCAGCGGCGGTGGCGGCGCGAGCCGCCGGCGGCCGACATGTGGGGCCCGCTTGTCGGCGACGAGATTTTAAAAGAATGGCTCGACCTCGGCGTGGGGCCGGGGCTCGAGCGCGCCGAGGAGCCGGGAGGGATGAGATCGCGCGATAACCGGATGGGCGGGAGGCTTTGCCTACCCATATAGGGCAAGCAATTCTTTTGAGTTACCTGCCGGAGGGGAGGCCGGGGAAGGTGGCCGGAGGCGAGGTCGTCGGCGGCGAGGAGTGGCGGAGGAGTGCGGTTGACGCGTGAAATGCAAACCGGCGGAGACGAGTCAGCGAAAAGTCGGCGAGGCTCGGGGGCGGGCGGAGGTGGCGGCGGCGAGGATGGCGAGGCGCTCGGGTCCTCCGGTGCGGCGGCGCTCCGGTGGCGGGAGGCGGGCGAGGTGTCGGGGAGGATCGCACGGGCGAGAGGGAGCTCGGGGAAGTGACGGCGGGCTCCGAGGATGACCGAGGCGGCGGCGAAGGCTCGCCGGAGCACTTACCGGACGCGCACGGGGAGCTCCTGGTGCGACGGCGCTCGGGGCTCATGGGGAGAAGTGGAGGGCGCTGGGAGGTGGTGCGGAAGAAGGCGGAGCTGAGGGGGGGGGTATTTATAGGGGCTGAGGGGAGCAGGGGCGCGGCAATTGCTCGCCGTTGCTGGCGGTCGGAGAAGGAAGTTTTGGGGGAGGAAAGGAAGGAGGGGCGCGGAAGGAAGGGAGGCGCGAGGATTTAGGGATTCGGTCGCGGCGGCGTCCGAGGCTTCAAAACCGCAGAGACGAGAAGGAAAGGCCGGTCCGTCGGGATTGATCGGCCGGCGAAAGGAAAGAGGGAGAGAAAGGAAGCGCCGGCTCGCGGGACGACGGCCCGACAGCGGGCGGGTGGCGGCGGAGCGAGGCGCGCGCGGGCGACGGCGGGGCCCACGGTCGATGGAGTGAGGCGGGAAAGAGAGCGGGCGGTTGGATGGCCCGTGCGGGACTCGGCTCATCCGAGCCGTCCACGCGTCGGAGCGAGGAGGAGGAAGGCGGCCGCCGCCGATGGGCCGGGCCATTGGACGAGGAGAGAGGAGTGCGGCTGGATCGGCCGAGCGGCGTGGGCGGATCTGGGCCGCCCACGCGTCGGTGGAGGGAAAGGAGGGATTTTTATTTTCAGAATTTGATTTTGATTTTGAAAAGGCTAGAAAATTATTTAGACCTCGAAAAATATGAAAATACCTCCAAAATTCCAGAAAAATTCACGAAGCTCTGGAGATATTCGGACTTAATAAAATTATTTTCAACTATTGTTGATATTAAATTTTCATATTTTGAATTACTTTTTAAATTCTAAAAATAGTTTTTAAACTCAGAAAATTCAGAAAAGCCAAATAAAATCCAATTAGCTTAAAATAATTAATTTGAATTTAAATTTTCAAAAGCCAAATTTTGGGATGTGACAAACCTACCCCTTAGAAAGAATCTCGACCCGAGATTCGGATGGAGTAGGAAAAGGTCGGGAACTCTTCTTTTAGATCCTCTTCACGCTCCCAAGTTGCTTCCGATTCTGAATGGTTGCTCCTTTGCACTTTACGAACTTGATAACCTTCTGCGCGTCTGACGCTCTGCTTCCTCCAATATCTTGATTGGATACTCGGATAGGTGAGGTCCTCCTTCACGTTTATTTCATCTAGAGGCATCTGCTCTTACGGAACTCGAGACACTTTCTTAGTTGAGACACATGGAAGACGTCATGCACCTTTGTGGTTGTAGTGGTAGCTCCAAGCGGTAAGCCACTTCTCCTCGTTTCGCCACAACAGAAAAGGTCCAATGAATCGGGAGCTAGCTTTCCATCGACTCCAAACGTCTCATTCCTTTGAGAGGTGACACCTTCAAATAAACATGATCCCAGTGCAATTCTAAGCTTCTCGTCAATTGTCCGCATAACTTTTCATGCGGTTTGTCTTGTTTTTAATCATCTGGATTAGGCGAACTTGTTCTTCTCGCTTGCTTCAGCACATCTGGTCCAAACACTTGCCCTTCTCTGTTTCCTTCCAATACAATGGAGTCCTACACTTTCTGCCGTATAGGGCTTCGAACGGAGACATTTGCAAACTGGATTGATAACTATTGTTGTAGGAGAACTCTGCATAGGGCAAACTTTGATCCCAATTATTCTTGTTTGCCAGTACACAAGCTCTCAACATGTCTTCCAGAATTTGATTTACTCTTTCTGTTTGTCCATCTGTCTGTGGATGATAAGCTGTACTGAAGTTTAAATTTGTGCCCAAAAGTTCATGTAGCTTTTGCCAAAATCTCGAGGTGAATTGGGTTCCTCGATCTGACACAATCTTCTTTGGGACTCCATGCAAGCACACAATTCTTGACATGTACAACTCTGCAAGTCTATCCCCGGAGTATGTGGTCTTTCTTTGGAATGAAATGGGCGACTTTTGTCAGACGATCTACAATAACCCAAATTGAATCGTGTCCTGATTTGGTTCTTGGTAATCCAGTTATAAAATCCATACCAATTTCTTCCCATTTCCACTCAGGTATCTGCAAAGGTTGTAGGAGCCAGTGGTCTCGATGCTCCTTTAATTATTGCACACATCGCACAAAGCTACATATTCTGCAATTCTCGTTTCATACTTGA
The DNA here is from genome assembly GCA_036346575.1 of Dendrocalamus sinicus. NCBI lineage: Eukaryota > Viridiplantae > Streptophyta > Magnoliopsida > Poales > Poaceae > Dendrocalamus > Dendrocalamus sinicus. The sequence goes on along the minus strand of CM070655.1, from coordinate 21,327,773 downwards.
CCACCAATATCTTTCCTTGAGATCTTGGTACATCTTGGTACTTTAGGGGTGAATTGAGTATCCAGATTCATGAGCTTCCTTCAGATTAACTCCTTTATCTCTTTCTTTTCGGGTACCATAATTCTTTTCCCAAACCAAAGGGTACCTTCTTCATCCTCTGAAAATCCCGAGGCTTTCCCTTTCTTCATATTATCCTTGATCTCCTGGACATACTTGTCCTCCTTTTGAGCTGCCTTGATTTGATCTTCTAAGGTTGGTTGAACTTCCAAAGTGGCTAGGAATCCTTTCTCCACTACTTCTAGGTTGAGCCGTTGGAATTCTTCTTGAAGGCGGGCATCTTGTCCTTAATCCTGACTTGGCACAATAACTCTTTCGGCTCAAGGCATCAGCTACCACATTAGCCTTTCCTAGGTGATAATGTATTCCAATGTCATAATCCTTTATTAACTCAAGCCATCTCCTTTGCCTCATGTTAAGATCAGGTTGGGTGAATATGTACTTCAGGCTTTTGTGATCCGTGTAAATCTCGCAGCGGTTACCAATCAAGTAATGCCTCCATATTTTCAGTGCATGCACTACGGCAGCAAGCTCTAAATCATGAGTTGGGTAATTTCCTTCATGGGGTCGCAGCTGCCTTGAGGCATACGCTACTACCTTTCTTTCTTGCATCGATTACAGCCTAGTCCTTGCCTTGACGCATCGCGAAGACTTGAAATCCTTCCTAATGTCCGGAAGCGTCAACACAGTGCAGAAGTTAACCTCTTCTTCAACTCTTGAAACTATCCTCACATGGTTTACTCCATTCAAACTTCTTTTCCTTCTTGACAGCGGGTGAGAGGTCTTGCGAGCTTGGAGAAACCTTCAATAAATCGACGATAGTAACCACCAATCCAAGAAAACTTCGATCTCGGATATCGACTTTGGTTGTGTCCAATTAAGCACATCATTAACTTTCTCGTGGTCTACGGACACTCCTCTGCCGAAATCACATGGCCCAAGAAAGCTACTTTCTTTAACCAAAACTCACACTTACTAAACTTGGCATACAACTGATTTTCTCGAGCTTTTCCAAAACTATCCTCAAATGTTACGCATGTTCTTCCTCATTCTTGGAATATATCAGAATATCATCGATGAATACAACCACAAACTTATCCAAATATTCCATGAACACCTTATTCATCAGATTCATGAAGTATGCTGGGGCATTGGTTAGACCGAAAGACATTACTGTATACTCATACAATCCATAACGGGTAGCAAATGCGGTCTTGGGTATGTCCTCTGGTCTTAACTTCAATTGGTGATATCCTGATCGAAGATCAATCTTAGAGAATACACATGATCCTTTCAACTGATCAAACAGATCATCTATTCTGGGTAAAGGTACTTGTTCTTAATCGTCACATCATTCAAGGATCGATAGTCCACACACATGCGAAGACTACCATCTTTCTTCTTTACTAGCGATCTTGGTGCTCCCTGGGTGTGAGCTTGGTCTTACAAATCCTTTATCCTGCAGCTCTTCAATTTGTTTCTTAACTTCCGCCAAATCATTTGCAGACATCCGATAAGGTCTCTTTGAAATCGGAGCTGTTCCAGGTACTAGGTTGATGACAAACTCTACTTCCCTGTCTGGCGGCATTCCGGGTAAATCTTCAGGAAATACATCAGGTACTCACTCACTATAGGTACTTTTCCAAAGTCACTCCCTTCACACTATTCAAACTACACCGCTCTGGGTAGGGAGTTTGACTTATACCTACTTGAATCCCATCGAGTTAGTGATTGTAATGACTCGATCAGCACAATCTATCGCCCTTTATACTTGGTTAACCAATCCATTCCAAGTATTACATCTAAACCCTTGGAGTCTATTATAATAAGATTCGCTAAGAACTTAACTCCATTTATATCCACGATTGCGTCGATTGCAAAGCGTGTTAGTCCTCATTTCCTTTCCAGATTTGGACTAGCATGGGGTTTTGTAGTTTACTCACATCCCAATTATACTTTCAACCACATCTTTTGACACAAAAGAATGCGAAGCTCGAGAATCAAATAATGCTGATGCAATTATCGAGTTGACAAGAAACTTACCGAACTACGTCGGGTGCATCACAGGTTGCTTCCACGGTCACATGGTTGAGATGCCCTCGGCTCACCACTTGTGGAGCCCTTGGGTCCGAGGTGTCCCACGGCCTTGTCACGCATTTGGAGCTCGTCTTTGGTGTAGTCCCTAGATTGAAACGAATCGGGTCATTCTTTGGGCGTTTCGGGGACGATTCTTTGGCATAGTGCCCCATGTTCTTGCAGTTAAAACACTGCACTCCTGCTGAAGTCTTGTTCTGCTGGGGTTGTCCACCATTGCTTGCCCGGGGAGTTTGTGGATTTGGGCGAAGTCCTGAAAAGGGAGTCCTTGGCACGCTTGACTCTGAAGGCTTGTGAAAATGAGGTGCGTTGGGGCGGAATCGAGAGCTGCTTGCTCCTTGCTGGGCTTGAAACTTCCTCTTCCGAGTTTCGTATAGCTGACGCTGAGCATCTTCTTGGACAAAGGCCTTGTTCACCAGGTGCTGGAAGGTAGGGAAATCATTGGATACCAGCTGCACCTTGAGATTGGGGTCAAGTCCCTGCGTGAACCTCCAAATCTTGGTCGCCTCTGAGGTGACCTCTTCAGATGCATACCTGGACAGTTGGGTGAACTTGTTCAGGTATTCGGAAACACTGAGGTTTCCCTGTTGTAGTTGGTAGAATTCTCTCTTCTTCATTTCCATTATTCCCGTAGGAATATGGGCAGTGCGGAAAGCTTCAACAAACTCCTCCCAAGTGATGGCTTGTGCATTTTGATGGGCGGCGCGGTAGTTTTCCCACCAGTTGGCAGCCATTCCCTTGGTGGTGAGCGACATCTGACACCTTTTCATTATCGTTGCATCGAGCTAGGACCAATTTTCTTTCCACATCCTTGATCCAATCATCTGCCTCCAGGGGATCCACTGATCCAGCAAAAGTGGGAGGCCTTGTCCTCATGAATTCTCCCAACTTAGACCGAGGTGCACGGTTGGGTGCATCTTTGTTTGGCTGCACTTGGTTACGGCGAGCTTGAAATGCTTGCAGCTGCATAGCCATCATCTGTTCCAAGTTGGGGGCCTGAGTAGGAGGGGGTGGAATGTTGTCCTCTGGCTGATTGTTGGCGTCACGGCTGTTGCCAGGGTTGCTCCTCGTGTTCACCATCTGAAGCGGTTTAGGTTAGCAGAAGGTAAGAGGGAAATAGCAAAGGTAAGAGATTAGGGGAACTAAACCACATCCCAAGCCAACACAAAAGAAAGAACTAGCAACCACTAAGGGAAAAACTTTTATTAAAAACCAGATAACTCCAAGGATGGCTGTACCACAAGTGCACATAGGCCTGGTACAGTCCATCTAGCACACCAAAACATAACAATAAGCGTTCTAAGGACGCGGACATTTTATTTGGGTACTACGGACTCAAAAGACTACTAATCCTCTCCAAAGACGCGCTCCTCAGGGTCCTCCTCCGGGTCCTCTTCTGGATCCTCCTCCGGGTCTTCCTGACGCTCTCTCACGTGGTGACGAGAACAGTCACACTCGGCCGAGGCACGGTTACGACTGGATGCAGTCGACCGAGAACGCGAAGGAGAAGGCTTGCGCTTCTTGAGAGTGATGACAGGTGGCGGACTGGGGCGTCGCACCTTCTTGCGTGCAGTAAGTCTGATGTGGAGTCCTGAAAGTCGAGCTGGCGCGCGGTTGGCAGGGGCGGCGGCTGGTGCAGGAGAAGACGGCGTGTAATCAACTACGGGTGAAGACGGCGCGTAGTCGGCTGCGGCCCTGAGACGTCCCAACTCAAACTCAGCTGCCTGGCTCTGGAGAAGCTGTGCGCGAAGCGTGTCGGAATGCTGGTAGCTGGAAGTGAGAAGCATCCGGAGCTGTCCAATCTCCTCCAAAGCTCTGGAGTAAGTGACTGCCATCGCCTGCGAGAGCTGTATCTGGTGCGACAGTCGAGGGTCGTCAGCTGGGATGTCAAAGGGATCTGGATACCTCTGTCCTGCTCGAGGGTTGATGAAGAAGCAAAAAGGGGACTGATGTACAGCATCCTTGTGCAGGTGGCATAACTCGTCAATGGCGAGGCGTGCCGCATCCTGGACTGCGTCAAAACAGCGGGACCGAGGGTGCTTGATGGGGTATGTTTGGGATTTGAATTCCCCATCCTGTGCATACAGGAATACCTCCATCAACCAGGAGTCACGGTCCAAAATCCGCGTCTTCCGCCCCCTGAAAATGGGCGGCTGACGGTACTCCAAACACTGCATAAGTCGACGAAGGAGGCTAGCGAATCCTCCGCATCCTCTCCATGAGAGTAGTAGTCCCACGGGCAGCGGATGACGAACGGCCATCTACAAAGTTTGAAATAAAGGAAGAGATTAGTGAAAAGAATTAGTGAATGAATATAAAGACAAGAACGAGATTCTAAGTAAGAAGAGAGTAGAAGCAAAGAGGCTTATATATTTTTAATATACTCTTTTTAAGAAAATATGAGTCCTTAAGGTTTTACCATTTTCTTAAGCTAGGTCACGTCCTACAGTCAAATTGGCTCTGATACCATCTCTGTCGGGCCCCCGGATTACCAAACCCGGACCCTCTGTGTATTACAGCACTAGTCCCAGATCAAAGCTAGTGCACACAGTCAAACAGAATGGGAAACATCACCATCAACGATTTATTACAATAGATAAGAGTACTGACCACAGGGTCACATTATTACAAATGAGGTTCAAGACCTCGCACACAAGAAATAAAGCGGAAGCAAAGATAACTCGAGGACGACCCATCAATTCGCCATAGGCAGTTGACTGGGGAAGCGCGATCTAGTCCTCCGGGAAGAATCCATCGCAGCCACAAGCGAAGCAGTAGTCGTAGCCACCTTCTTGAGCTTCAACTTCCTCTGAGATTTTTATTTTTAAGTGCAGCATGTGAGTACACAAAGTACTCCGCAAGTCTTGGGAAAAATGCATAGATGCAAGGCTTAACAAAGGGAGGCCATATGGTTCTTTTGCACAAAGCAATATTTGAAATCTCAATTACTACTAATTATTTCCGAAGGCATCAATTTAATGAAGTAAATGTTTTTACCGAATTAACTTTCTAGTGAAGGTTCCAACTACCAACACTAGCTAACCAATTACCATTGGTCAAGATTTAAACTGCGGGTTCTATCCACCCTCTCTGGCTCCATCCGCCAGGATTCCCTTCCGAGAGTTCCCTCCACTCTCGGAATACAAAACTTTGATTGTAAACAAAACCAGAAATCTACCATGTGAATGCATTCCTTGCCGCCCTTGACCGTGGGCACGGCTATTCGAATAGTTTTACACTCTGCAGAGGTTGTACAACTTTACCCACAAGAGATAAATTATCCTAAAAGTCAACACGCTTCCTTTGGCATGAGACCCGGATAAAATACCACAAAGCCTTTACCTTACTCTAATCTAGCTAGACACCACCCACGAGGTTTCACCGTAGAAGGGTTAAATCCGCCCAATCTGAAGCCCCTCTTGCGCCATATGAGTACTGAGAAATCCTGTCCCTCACTTGTGAATAACCGGTCCATTCACGGCATCCACTTTCCACTGGTGGCACCTAAACTAGACTATCATAAGTTAGTCAGCTAGGTCGTACCCATATAGACTTGTGGTTGTACGGTTAATGCTCAGTTTGGACAAACACAAGCGTCGGTCCTTAATTGACTAGGGTAGAACATACACTTAACAAGTTCTCGTGCTTCTGCACCAACCCAAACAACCATCCACCTAATCTAAACCATCTTTCACATTTTTATTTTATTTTAAAGGATCAGTGGCAATTCCAATTACCACTACACTTTGTAAACACGAGGTTATTACAATAAATCATAATTTCCCATTTGCAAGATTTATGAGGTATTTCAATAGCATGGCTAAGCATTGTTCTACCATTCTAATACCAAAAATTTAATATATTACTCTCATTAGTGAGTCAAAGGAATTTCTAGGGTTGCAAAGGTACATGGCATTCGAATTCAAATGAGGGCATAACAAGGTTGGATATAACTAATGCCTTAAGATTTGAACTAATATTTTATATAAATAGCAATGCACATAATTTAAAATAATTAAAACATTTCGAAAATCATAGGTTCGAAATGATCAAAGGAGACTTGCCTTCTTGCAGGGTTTCTGGGTCTTCTTCTTTGCTGTTGTGAAGAGGTTCGTCGACAACGTTGGAATCTACGCGAGAAAAGACGAAGCAAACAAAGCAAATAAATACAAATGAAAATTCAAATAAAATCCAAAAAATTCAACAGAGGCCATAGTTGGATAGATTATGATTTTAGATGAATTTAGAAATTTGAATGGCTGGATTTGGAGTTAAAATGAGAAAGTTATGTTCATTTGAAAATCTCAGATTTGAATAAATCTAGAAATTCCCAAATTTCGACGAGGTGGGGCCTTTGGAATATTAGATTTTAAATTCTATTTTTATTCCGAGGGTGGCGGTGGGGCCCATCGAACAGTAACCATCGGCGGTCAGCGACATGTGGGACACATCGACAGTGAGCCCACCGACTCAACCTCGACACATGGGACCCATGGACTCGGGCCCACTTGTCGAGAGGCAGCCTGAAGGGTGGGGCCAGGGGCGCGTGGCAGCGTGAGCCGCCGGCCGCCCGACATGTGGGGCCCGCTTGTCAAGACGAGATTTTAAAGAATGGCTCGACCTCGGCGTGCAGCGGGGGCTCGAGCAGCGCGCCGAGGAGCCGGGAGGGATGAGATCGCGATAACCGGATGGCGGGAGGCTTTGCCTACCCATATAGGGCAAGCAATTCTTTTGAGTTACTGCCGAGGGGAGGCCGGGAAGGTGGCGGGAGGGGTCGTCGTGGCGAGGAGTGGCGGAGGGTGCGGTTGACGCGTGAAATGCAAACCGGAGCGAGACGAGTCCAGCGAAAAGTCGGCAGGCTCGGGGCGGCGGAGGTGGCGGCGGCGAGGATGGCGGAGCGCTCGGGTCCTCCGGTGCGGCGACGCCCGCGGCGGAGAGGCGGCTGAGGTGTCGGGGAGGATCGCACGGGCGAGAGGGAGCTCGAGGAAGTGACGGCGGGCTCCGAGGATGACCGAGGCGGCGGCGAAGGCTCGCCGGAGCACTTACCGGACGCGCACGGGGAGCTCCTGGTGCGACGGCGCTCGGGGCTCAAGGGGAGAAGTGGAGGGCGCTGGGAGGTGGTGCGGAAGAAGGCAGAGCTGAGGGGGTATTTATAGGGGCTGAGGGGGAGCAGGGGCGCGGCAATTGCTCGCCGTTGCTGGCGGCCGGAGAAGGAAGTTTTGGGGAGGAAAGGAAGGAGGGCGCGGAAGGAAGGGAGGCGCGGGGATTTAGGGATTCGGTCGCGGCGGCGTCCGAGGCTTCCAAAACCGCAGAGAGACGAGGAAGGAAAGGCCGGGTCCGTCGGGGATTCGGTCGGCCGGCGAGAAAGGAAAGAGGGGGAGAGAAAGGAAGGCGCCGTCTCGCGCGGGGCAGCGGGCCCGACAAGTGGCCGGGTGGCGGCGGAGCGAGGGCGCGCGGCCGACGACGGCGGGGCCCGCGGTCGATGGAGTGAGGGCGGGAAAGAGAGCGGGCGGCTGGATGGCCCGTCGCGGGACTCGGCTCATCCGAGCCGTCCACGCGTCGAGCGAGGAGGCGGGAAGGCGGCCGCGGCCGACGGCCGGGCCGGCCATTGGGCGAGGGAGAGGAGGTGCGGCTGGATCGGCCGAGCGGCGACGGGCGGATCTGGGCCGTCCACGCGTCGGTGGAGGGAAAGGAGGGATTTTTATTTTCAGAATTTGATTTTGATTTTCAGAAAAGGCTAGAAAATTATTTAGGCCTTAGAAAAATATGAAAATACCTCCAAAAATTCCAGAAAAATTCACAGAAGCTCCTAGAGATATTCTGGACTTAATAAAATTATTTTCAACTATTGTTGATATTAAAATTTCATATTTTGAATTACTTTTTAAATTCTAAAAATAGTTTTTAAACTCCAGAAAATTCAGAAAAGCCAAATAAAATCCAATTAGCTTAAAATAATTAATTTGAATTTAAATTTTCAAAAAGCCAAATTTTGGGATGTGACAATGTTGATGCGGATGCATGTTGTATTAATGAGAGAATTTCTGGTGCATAGTAATCGTGAATGCAATTTTATTTATTGAGATATTCACGTTTGTGCATCATGTTGATTATTGAGGTTTTGGTCACGCGATGACCAAGCGCCGAGGTCCCCGTCATGTTGATGTCATGACGGGCTAAAGGTCCCCATACTTGTGGAGTATGGGCAATTGGTCCCCTGCACGGATAGTACAGGCATGGGTGTGCATTGACGGATGCACACTCGCGACACCGGTAAAATGCGAAAGAGAAGAGATAAAGAGATTCTTTTGATCATATTGTATAGCATGATTTATTTATGTGATTGATGGTTGAACATGAGGAATGATGTTCACTTTTACTCTTGTTGCCACTATTTATATTTCTTTGAGTCGTTGGACTCACTCTTGTTGTTGTTGTGGTTGCTGTTTGTTTTAAGGTACCCACATGGGACCGACATGCATGGGGATAAAGATGGATTAGCTTGGTTGCACTTGCACGGTCCATTCCCTTGGAAGAAATAAAGAACCTTAAACATTATTTGTTGAATAACTTAAGTGGTAACTGATTAAAGATCATCAAGTTTAGACTGTAATAAAGGTTTAGAACTTTTACATTGCTTCCGTTCTTTACTTAAGTATTGTGGTTGCGAGTGTGATGGCAAACATAATTCAGTTTGTTTAGAATTGAATATTTATTGTTTACTATTATTCAGATCAGTTGTCTATGCATGTTGAAACCTTTGATTTACTCATTAAGCAAAGGAGGTTCTGCTGGAATTATGTAAGGTGAATATAGGTTCGTCTTTAATATGTTGTTAGTTTAGTAGCATTCCAGGTCATTGCTTGGCTGGGGTGTTACAGTATAGTTGGGAGTAACACGATGTGTAGAGTTTGACTACATGCATAACAAAGAGTATCATGTACGATGCAACAAACCGAACTGCTCCTATGATATATATGCGCCTTTTTGGAATAGAACTAAATTCGACCTTTGGGGGAGTAGTTAGTGCAGGATGGCCCGACCTACTGTGTGGACCGGGGCCATTTTTCCTTCCTTGCGAGCTCGGTGTTGAATTTCTCGGTGGCCTCTTTTGCCTTGGCTACCATTTCTCTCTTTTTCTCATTCTCCCTCTCATGAGCCTTGCGTTCTCTGCGCGTGCAGCCTTGAGATGAGCTTTCGACTCCTGATGTATACACTCGGTTTGCTCATCATTGTGGCGCTCCTCCTCCCGGATCTCATTGGACCTTTTGATGTTCCACTCTTCGAAGTCGAGAGCCCACTGGTCATGTGGATGGATCTTAAGATCAATCCACTTGCGGTAGCCATATAGGGGTTCTGGGGACTGTGGGTAGACGGGAGAGATTGTTAGTGCATACTTTAGAAGAGAAAATGTAGGGAAACACAATGTAATTGGTCCTTACCGGCTGCCAATAGCTGGTGATGTCCCAACGATAGCCGGGATAGTCACTAGAGTAGTCTCCCCCTTGGGTGGATGTTGTCGCGAACGTTCGATAGAAACGTTCGGGACAAGGTTATTGCTACGGGCGACATCATTACGGGGAGCTAACCTCATAGTACGCTCGGCTTGTTCGGCCTAGGCCATAGCAGCCCTTGCTTTTCGTCGCAAGTGGCAGCAAACCTTGCTAGTTCACGGGTTTTCTTCCATTGCTTCATCATCTTATCCCATTGCTTCTATTGCCTCTTGTCCATCCCGGTGTGGTGAAGCAAGCTCCGGTGTCCATCCCATTGCATATGAAATAATAGCGTGCAATTTGATAATTCAAATAGAAGTAATTTGCAGAAAATGTAGGTTCAACATGATCAAAGTATTGATTCACCTTGCGTGGTTTACTGCGGTCATGATCTCACTCAAATCTTTTTCATTCGATGGTCTTGAGACCCTGATCTTCATCTTCATCGTCATCTGGATCTTGAGTTCGCTTGATTCATTGACGCTTCAGAACTCCAATTTCTAATTACACGCTAAACAATTGAATTTAAATAAAGGCAAATAACTCAAAAGATCCAAATAAATTCAATTGAACTTGATTAATTTTTATTATGGTTAAACGGATGATTTGAGGTTGGGTTGACTGGGCATGGAGTATTGATGGAGTCAGAGGGGTTGGAGCGAAGTGATAAATGGCCAAGGGGAATCCGTCGAGATGAATGCCAAGGAAGGTTTATAGCGAAGGAATATTCAAGGAAATATTCCTCTTTAGGTTCAAGGATGGCTAGGTATAGTCGATAGTAGAATTCCATAACTAAATCTTTTAATTTAATAACTTCTTTTATTCTTTTGTATTTATCAAGGAAATTTCATGAGTCAGGTTAGACCTATGAACCGGTGTATGAGTCACCAGAAGTATTCAATATTTATTTGTTGAATGTTAGCATTTTGAGAATTAGGACTTGAGTTCTACACATAATGCATACATTTTTACTTTATCAAATAAATCCTATAGCTCATAGTTCTAACATTTCGAGATGTAGTATTTTATAGGGTCCTAATGGACAATTGTTTTAATTATTAACTTTTCTTGCTTAGCTTAATAATCTATTAGAGCGTAGTATTATTTAATTGTCCAAGTAATATTTAGCTTGACAAACTTAAGGAAATTATCGGCCTTTTTACATATGCTTACTTACAATATTCTGAATAAGTCTTTGAACCATTTTAAGGCTGGTGAATTCTTTTTATTTATAAAAAGAATTTTATTTTAGCTTCATACGTGCACAAATTTAGGCAATGGTTGAGTTTTATGTACATATACCATTATATTCCAAAGATCACTTTTAATTAAACCTACCGCTAATGTTCAGTTACCGATGCCATGTTAATAGCAAGAATTAGGTTTTAATAGAGCCTATGACTGTCATGCGGGTTTCTCGCACAATTATTAGTTGGCTTCTTATATCACATCTATTTCTATCAAATTTGTATTTTGGCCAAGATTGCTAATTAAAAGGAACACTTCAAATTAAATTCTAGTAACACAAAACTATTTCAGTTATCCTACTTTGTTTGCCACTTACCCATAGTAACCTTGATTATTGTTTACAAATATAGAATTATATTTTTGCCACTACCTCTAATTAAACTTATGTTTTAATTTACATTCCAACTAATTATTTAAACTTCACCTAATTATTTCCCTTAATCACTTAATTGTTCATATGCATATAATTCTATATTTTGATGTATATATAAATTTTATTTGAACCCAAATCAATTACCTTAGCTTCCTTGATTTACTTCCTAATTATGACTATCATGAGAAGAATTCCATTCCAAGAAGTTAAATAACAAGAAAAATAACGAGGTCAAGATCTGTTGTTACCAGTACCGACGAAATGGAGAAAGTGTCCTTCGGGAACGCAATCTACTACATTAGTTGGTGTAGCCAAAGATAATCAATGTTTAGTAGTAGGCCCGGTTCACCAGGTTCTACCACTGTTCGGCCTAATCAGAAGGAACGCTAGCTATATGTTTAACACATGCAAGTCGAACTTCGTTTTCGGGGAGCTGGGCAGAAGGAAAAGAGGCTCATAGCTAAAGTTGTCTTTTGGGGCTGGGAGGGTAACAATCATGGAAGGGCACCTGCTCTCCAATTTCTATTCTTTGTTATCCATATCGAACTTATCTGTTCCAAACGCGTGAGTCATTCTTTCGATTCAGTAGAGCGATAATCCAAATTTAAGGAGTATACTGGGCGAATTCTTCTAAGAAACAAGAAAAGTAGGGCAATAGTTGACTCTTCACACTTACCCCATCTCAGTTTTAATTGAAAATCGTGTCAATAAAATGAAAAAAGACCACCAGGTCAAGTTCGCTTCTCCCTTCCTTTTAGGGTTTAGGATGTGAAGTTGATATAAGAGGAGAGAGCTGCTCTAAATGGATAATTTCATCCTCGTGATGGGCTATTCCAATGGGCATGCATCTGAGATATGGCCTTTGAGCGTAGGAACACCCACCTTTACAAGAGCTCAGTTATAAGATTGTTTGCGCGCAGGCAGAACTACTATTCTTTATTTTTTTTGTTATGCATCCAGTCCTATAAATCTTTTTTTCCTGACTGGAGGAAGAGAAGAAGAGAGAAAGAAAAACGTCACTTCACTCGCCTTGGGTGACCTAATTAGGAGCATGCCAGGCACTCTAAAATGCATGTTGGGTTGGGCCAGCAAGAAGACTTCGACTAGGGAGATGAAGAACGGAATTGAAGAAGGCAGCATAGCGTAAGATAACAGAATGAACACCAACCAACTAGTAAGTGGTGGATTTGGATGGAGTCTCGCAGAAGAGTAGCGCGCCCCAAGACGTCAGTCCTTTTTCTGCTTGCTGGCTAAGGTCAGTTTACTGAATCCCTTGCAAACACCAACCCAAGCTCCATTCCTTGATGGGAAATGAGCAAGACCATATGTTTATAAAAAAATATAGCCCCTATATAAACCTAAGCCCTAACTACCCGAACTTCTCACCTTCAGATAGGACTAACTGCCCGAATTCGCTTGCTTATCCTCTATGATCTAATTAAGTTAAGCAGTGGTTATTTTTTAAGTGATTAGAACTTCTATCAACTACCATTCTAGCACCCAGTTGTTAGTGCAACTAGTCCACAATATGCAAAACTTGTAAGGAGCAGAACGGATTTATGTTTCGGGACCAACAACGAACTTGAAACTCTACACATGAAAATAAAAGAGGGAAGTTTCATAAATCACCTGATTTCTGTGACCTATGGATTCCAAGCTGCCGTTCAAACCTTGATGCCCCATGAGCCATGGCAGATTCCAAACTTGGTGTAACATCATACTCAAACTGAATAAGGTTTGCTTCTGTTTCCAAATTCAGCCCATTGAAAGATGATGATATATGTGTTGTGGCAAAATTATTGGGTGATCTTATGGCTTACCGTGCATCTGGAACCGATCATCTTGAGCTCATAGCTGGTTGGCTTTCTATTTACCTTGTGATTGAAAGCTCGGTTCTGTTCAATCTTGGTGATTATTTGTGAATTTTGTTAGAAATTAATCTTGACTCAGTTATCATGCAGCAGTTTATAGCATGCAGAAGTTTCTAGCATGCAACAGTTACTAGTTTCTAGCATGCAGCAGTTTGTAGCATGCAGCAGTTTCTAGCATGTAGCAGTTTCTAGCATGCAGCAGTTACTAGAGTCTTTACTTGTTTTGCATTATAAAAGGGAGAAGAAAATGCTGCAGAAATGTAGTCTGGGCAGCACCAAAACATTACATGTCTACCATATTGTTTGAGTGAGTGCTTGTGTGGAGATGTCAATTGATATCATGTGAGTGCTTGTTTTGGAGACGTCAATTGGTATCAGAGCCGAGCATCGGTTCTGTGGAGATGTCCGGATCGGAGTCTCCTCCCCAACCGAGGATCCCAAGCGATGGGATCATCCTTGGTGGCAATGGAGGCCATGGGGACGACTCCGGCAGCAGCGATGGTCGATAGCTAGTGGTGCAGCAGGTCAAGGAGGCGGGGGTGGCGGTGCACTATCCCATACTCACGCGGACAAACTACACCGAATGGGCTCTCTTGATGAGAGTCAACCTGCAGGCTCAAGGAGTATGGGAGGCCATCGAGCCCGGCAATGCGGGGTATCGGCTCGATAGGATGGCGTTGTCAGCCATCCTCCAAGCGGTGCCACCAGAGATGTTGGCGATGATGGCGGCGAAAGACTCCGCCAAGCTGGCATGGGAGACTGTGCGCATGATGCGCATGGGTGTCGAGCGCGTGCACGAGGCAAAGGCGCAGACTCTACGCAAGGAGTTTGAGACGATCCGCATGAGTGACGGCGAGTCCATTGACGATTTTGCCATGCGACTGACGGGCCTCGTCAACAACATCTGTACTCTTGGGGAAACACTAGAAGAGGAAAAGGTGGTAAAAAAGTTTCTTCGTGTTATTCCCTCCAAGTACACGCAGGTGGCCATCTTAATCGAGCAGCTGATCGATATGAAGACATTGTCCGTCGAGGAGCTCACCGGAAGACTCAAGTCAGTGGAAGAGCGATACGAGCTTGATAACAACGGTGGTGAAAGTGGGTGTGAAAGTGGCCGCCTACTTCTTACAGGGGAGGAGTGGTTAGTGCGCGTGAAGAACCGCAACGGCACCGGCAAGAAGAAGAGCGCCTTTGACAAGGCGAAAGTACGTTGTTACAACTGCCAGAACTACAGACATTTTGCAAGGGAGTGCCGCGAACCGAAGAAGGAGGTGGCACTTTTTGCTTCAGTGGGTGCAGAGGACAAGCCAACGTTGCTTTAAATCCAACAAGAAGTCTTTATTTTTATTTGGTGCAATTTAGTTGAGTTCATGTACGAGTATTAGTGCACGATTGCATTTTGAGTCTTTTGGCACAGTAGGTGTGTTGCATGTGTCATTTATTTGGTCGTGCACGTAGGAGGTGTGTTACATACGTGCGCATAGTCGTATCGTATTTGTGCACATAGATGTGTCAGTGCATGATGTCATGTGTGTGAGTTCTTGTAGTTGTGTCCAAGTTCTCATGTGTGTATGCTCTGATGAGAGTCTTCGTCGCCGGCAAGTTGCGTCATCGGTGAAAGACAATTGGAGCTGAGGAAGAAGTCAAAGATGTCAGCAGGTTGTGTCACTGGTGGTATGGTCAACAAGAAAAACTCCTTAGAGATGTGTCAGGAGATGGAACTTCGTCTTATGAAGTTTAAAGTCAAGATTAGGGGGGAGATTGTTAGAAATTAATCTTGACTCAGTTATCATGCAGCAGTTTCTAGCATGCAACAGTTACTAGTTTGTAGCATGCAGCAGTTTGTAGCATGCAGCAGTTTCTAGCATGCAACAGTTACTAGAGTCTTTACTTGTTTTGCATTATAAAAGGGAGAAGAAAATGCTGTAGAAATGTAGTCTGGGTAGCACCAAAACATTATGTGTCTATCATATTGTTTGAGTGAGTGCTTGAGTGGAGATGTCAATTGATATCATGTGAGTGCTTGTTTTGGAGACGTCAAATTTATCTTGGACTCCTAATTGATAAAAGCATATAATATCCATTTGATCAAGGTAGAAACTAATTATATGGGTATGCTCAAAATGCCAACAAGTTAGTTGTCCTGGTTGTGGTTGGTCTGCTCTGTATATCGCCAACTTTTTGAGCAATATTTCTACGAACTTCATTGAAACTTTGATTATTTGATCTGATTACTAAGGAAAAAAGAGTGCTTTCATCGTACTAATATTGGTGTCTCAGATGATTTTTTCAGGGCTTTCATTATTGAAGAAATCTAAGTTGTCCATAGCCATTACAAAAGAACAGGCGGAGCTCCTCAGGATCTCATGCAGGAGGCTATTCTCTTCCATTCATTTGCTGAAGTTGCCTATGTAGTTATCCCCGGCATCCTTCACTTGGTTCCATTTCAGTGGTTTCCAGTACATTTTTTACGTTTTCTCCTTGCAAGGCCCACTGCTTGATTTTGGAAGGAATCCTCTAATGTTTCCCTGTGTTTGGCCAATAGACAAGGTGTTTTGACTCCATCGACTTGTGGCTGGTAAATTTTTTGAGCCTTCTTAAAAGACTTTGACATCAACAATTAGATCATGGCGTGTGGTAATGACTTAGGGATCGGGATGGTTATTTATTAGTGCCTGCCGTTATTTGTAACATTCAGAAAATTCATGCTTGTTGAATCTAGTGCCTGTTAATTATTTGAGGCAAAAATAAGAACACCGAAGATATCCTTACTAAGGCTGCTACTTTCATTGATTTTTCTTACATAGAGATTTCTGTGTTACCATCCTTTTCATGCTGATGCGCTGCTTCTTTTCCCAACATCACTTGAAAAAAGTATTGGATTTTGATGGCAAAGCAACGGTCCGAGCTGTTCGTTGAGTTTGTGATTTACCCAAATCAGATCTAAGCTCATTTCCTTCTGAGGTGGTAATACAAGCAGCAGAGGCTACACAGCAAAAAAGGTCGTGCATTGTGGATATTTGCTATTTATACTGATATCAACATTTAGTTGGTTGATGTATTAATTTTACCATTCATGTATAATTTTTTTTGTTATATTTACCGAATCTTACACCTGACAATAGCCATGGGTTAATACCCTATCTAATATTTGTATCATTTCAGAGTAGATGTTCATTGTTTGTAAGTTATTCTAAGATGGTTAAAGCCCCATTAGGTCTCGGACTAAAATGCAATTGTGCAGATTGTTCAATACATGTGCAAGTTTTCATTTCTACTTGTGTATTTTTGCAATATGGATAATGCATACGTTTCATTTCTACTGAATTATACTGTAAGAAACTTATGATGCATACATTTTGCCATTGATGGTGCCATTTCATTTTTTTGCCTCATGAAGAAATCCTATGTACATTTTCAACTTCAGCCCGCCTGCTAGAAATGCCTCTCTTAATATCTTTTTGCATGCCATGTCCTGATACACTTGTATGAGCAGGCCGAAGAAGGGCAACGGTTTGAAGGCAGCAACAAGACCATCGTAAGCAAACTTGGGTTCCATCGTCTCTTGCAGACAGACATGTAAGGGATCACCTCAGTCATCTCTCCGCCGCTTTCTCTTTTGATTTCTAGATTCCTTATCTGATTTCCTCAATGTTTTAGAATGTGTTTCTACGAATATTGATGATAGGAAGCTGGCAAATGATAGTGTTGTTTTGTGTGTGAGTAAAGGTAACATTGTCTCTCTTTCTTTCGACCTATATCACAGATTTTTATGTTTTCCTGGCTTTGCATTTAGAATGTTTTGATGCATTTGAGATCCTTCCTATTGCAGCCAGTGCCTATCGACAAGCCTTGAACATTTGCTGGAATATTCAGATGCCCTGCAAAGATTTCTGGGATTTACCAAAGCCTAGAGTTTTACAAAATGTATGGTATCAGTTCTGTTGGGTCTTTTGTAAGCAAAAAAAAAAGGATCACAATTCATTTACCTCTGCGTTTACTTACTGTGCAGAAATGCCTGTCTTCAGCAATATACTTTGTCTGTTTAGTAGTAGCCGTGCATATGTTCATTCACTCATGATTTTAAAATATTTTTATGGTACAGTTGAATCATTTCCTACCACAACCAGCGCCTGTCGACAAGCCTTACATCTTTGGTGAAGTATTCGGTTCGAACAAAAAATGGAAATTGTCAAAGCCTACATTCCACCCCCCCAAAAAAAGTATCCTACCAGTTTGTTTAGGTCTATATGAGCTAAAAAATGGTTTTGAGTTCTGTTAGAGACATATGTATAGTTTGTTATTCTCCATTGTTATGAGGGGTTCTTTGCATATTTATCACTTGTACTCTGTGTATATATACTGGCCCATTGGCCTCATATGAATACAAGCGCTATTCATAACATGGTATCAGAGCCAAAACTAGGGTTTTGGCTTACCTAGGGTTCCGCGCGCCGTCGTCGCCCTTCCCGCGCCGCCGCCGCCTCCCGCGCTGTCGCCGGCCTCCCGCGCCGCTGCACGGCCTCCCGTGCCTCCCGCGCGCGGCCTCCTCGCGCTCCTCCGCCCACCGCTCCTCGCCGAGGCCGCCGCGCGTCGGCCCCGCCCGACTCGCCTCGCGCGCGCCGTCGCCCGGCCTCGGCGCTTCCCCGCCGCTGCGCCGGCTCCGCGCCGCCGCCGGCCGATCCGCCGGCGCGCGCCGCCGCCGCCGCGCGCGCCGCGCGCCGCCTCTCCGCGCGCCGCGTCGCTGCGCCCCGCACCGCCGCTCCCTCCGCGCGCTGGCGCCGCGCTCCGTCGCCGTCGCCGCCGCCGGCCGCTCCCCCGTCGCCGCTGCCGCTCCTGCCCGAGTCCGACCGAGGCAGGCTCGGTCGGTTTTGAGGAGCAGACCGACCGGGGAAAAGAGAAAAACAAAAAAAAGAAAAAAAAAGAAAAAAAAGAAAAAAAACGTCGTTCTAACCGCCGCGCCGTCCAGCGCCGCCTGTTAGACTTCGTTGCCTTGGTCGCCGCGCCGTCCAGCGCCGCCTACCAATGGGCACTGTTTCCCTCCCTCGTTGCCCGGTGATCTTTGATGGTGTTAATTACACCGACTTCGTGTCTCACATGCGCATCCACATGCGTGGTCTTCATCTCTGGGGCATCCTCTCTGGCGATGTCACCTGCCCGCCTTGCCCTATTCCTCCGACGGAGCCTACGCCTGTTGCATTGCCTTCGACAGCCGATAAGGCTGCTGCTGATGATGAAGCTGCTGATGGAGCTGCCTCTGCCTACCAGGAGGCTCTGGATTCCTACAAGGATCGTCTGACCATCTACACTCAGTGGTACGATGATAACGCTCGGGCTGCTGCTGTCTTCATCGCCAGTGTCCAGCCTCAGTTTTCTTCTGAGGTTGTGGGACTCCCTTCGGCTTTCCAGATGTGGACTCATCTTCGTCAGCGCTACGAGCCCTCTGGTGATGCCCTGTACCTGTCCGTGGTCCGCCAGGAGCACTCTCTTCAGCAGGGTGATGCTACTGTTGACGCTTTTTACGCTCAGAGTTCTGCCGTCTGGCGTCAGTTGGACTCACTTCGCACTGCTGGCTATCGTACCTGTCCGTCTTTGCTGGATGTATGTGCTGACCTGGAGTTTCAGCGGGTTTACGAGTTCCTTACCGCTTCGCCCCGAAGTTCGAGCAAAGGCGTGCACAGCTCCTTGCACACCACCCTCGTGTCACTCTCCTGGAGGCTCTTACCGAGATACGCGCAGAGGAGACTCGTTTGAGTGGTGCTGGTCTGATGCCACTCCCCCGTGCTCGTGCTCGCCCACCGCTACTCGCCTCCTCCGCCGGCTACCACAGTGGTGGTGGCCGTCCTCCGTCCGGAGGTGGCCGTCCTCACTGTTCCTACTACGACAAGGATGGCCACACCGAGTCCCGGTGCTACAAGAAGAAGCGGCATCTTTCACGCCGTTCTTCTCGGCACTAGTGCTTCTACGACGGCGTCGCCTCGACTTCTTCAGCAGCCTTCTCTCACCGAGCGAGAGATAGCCGGACCGACGCCTACTTGCCGCTTTAGGTTCTCCTCGGCGTGGTTCGCAGTTCGCGCATCGACTCTTCGCACCGCGAGAGCACCCCTACACAATCGGTACCTCCCGTGGATTCTTGATTCGGAGCATCTTTTCACATGACTCCCGATCCTTCCACTGTCTTCTATTACACCTCTTGATTCTCCGTCGGTGTTCTTACTGCTGATGGTACATCTCTTTCGTCTCGGTCGAGGATCTCTTAGCAACTCATCTTTTCATGTTCCTTCCGTTGCTCATGTTCCTCGCCTTACCTTGCGACTTCTTCTGCGGGCAGATTATCGACCTTGGTTATCGAGTTATTCTCGACTCGACTCTTGTTGTGTTGGGATCGCCACACGGAGCTCGTTGGTTCGGCCTCGCGCCGTGACTCACGGCGTCTCGGGAGCTTGGCGCTTCATCTTCCTTCCGCCGCCACCACCGCCACGGTCTCTCGCTTCGCCACTTCGTCTACCGGCTCTTTCAGCGGTGGCATCACCGTCTTGGCCATCTGTGTGGATCTCGCCTGCCGCCCTTAGTTCGCCGTGGTCTTCGGGTGCATCTCGGGAGACGTGTCTTTAGATTGTCGTGGCTGTAAGTTAGGTAAGCAGATTCAGCTTCCTTATCCTCATAGTGAGACCGTGTCTCGGCGTCCTTTGATCTTGTTCATTCGGATGTTTGGGGTCCGCCCTTCGTTTGAAAGGGGTCATCGTTATTATATTATTTTTATAGATGATTTCTCTCGCCACACTTGGATATATTTCATGTCTTCTCGTAGTGAGGCCTTGCCTATCTATAAACAATTTGCCACTATGATACACACACGTTCTCCACTCCTATTCGTGCCTTTCGTGCTGATCTGCTGGCGAGTACCTCTCTCGTCACTGCGCGACTTCCTTTTGAGCGGGCACTCGCTTCGATTTTCTGTCCTGGTGCTCATGCTCAGAATGGTGTCGCTGAGCGTAAGCATCGTCACCTCCTTGAGATGGCTCGTGCTCTGATGATCACCGCCTCTATTCCACCTCACTTTTGGGCTGAGGCTGTTTCCACCGCCACCTATCTCGTCAACATCCACCTCTTCTCGCTCTTAAGGGTGCGATCCCTGTTGAGCGTCTCTGTGGTTGTCTTCCTGACTACTCTACCCTTCATCTGTTTGGCTGCGTTTGCTACGTTCTCCTTGCCCTCGAGAACGCACCAAACCGACCGCCATCGTTGAGTGTGTCTTTCTCGGGGTACTGATGCGAGCACAAGGGATATCGGTGCTGGGATCCTGTTGGTCGTCGGATACGGGTTTCTCGAGATGTGACTTTCGACGAGTCTCGTCCATTCTACCCACGCCCCGCCTCTCCTTCGGCTTCCTCTGTGGAGTCTCTGTCTTTCTTGACCTTTCCGGATACTCCTATATCTGTTTGCCCTCGTCCACCTATCCTCATCGAGTCTCCACATATTCCCCGTGGCCTCTCGCCGTTGTCGCCGCTGTGTTGTCTCCTACGACTCCCGTGCTCCTCCCACTATCGTCTACACTCGTCGACCTCATATTGAGAATATTTCGATGAGCCATCTTCTTCGATGTTTCATCTTCTTCGATGCTCCATCTTCCCGATGGGTCATCTTCTCCTCGCTACGCTCTCGCGATCGCGATCGATTCGGCCTCCCGCCTGTTTGCCTTTCTTTGGCGCAGCTACTCGTGAGCCTGTCTCCCACCGGGATGTGTTACTCACCCCGAGTGGCAGCTTGCCATGGCCGAGGAGATTGCTGCCCTCGAGCGCATCTTGGTACTTGGGATCTTGTTCCTTTTCCATCTCATTCTCATCCCATCACGTGTAAGTGGGTCTATAAGATTAAGACTCGCTCGATGGTTCTCTTGAGCGCTATAAGGCGCGTCTTGTTGCTCGTGGTTTCCAGCAGCGGCATGGTGTTGACTACGACGAGACTTTTGCTCCCGTGGCCCACATGACCACTGCTCGCACTCTTCTTTCGGTGGCGTCTGCTCGCCATCGGGTCTGCTCTCGGCTTGATGTCAAGAATGCCTTTCTTAATGGCGAGTTGCGTGAGGAGGTATACATGCATCCGCCACCGGGTATTCATTCTCGAGGGCATGGTCCGCGCCTTCGTCGCTCTCTCTATGGCCTTAAGCAAGCCCCTCGTGCTTGGTTTGAGCGCTTCTCCTCTGTGGTCACCGCTGCTGGTTTTTCAGCTAGTGATCATGATCTGCGCTCTTTGTCCACACTTCGCCTCGTGGTCGGACTCTTCTTCTCTGTATGTTGATGATATGATCATTACGGAGATGATTCTGAGTACATTGCCTTTGTTAAGGCTCGTCTTAGTGAGCGATTCCTTATGTCGGATCTTGGTCCTCTTCGTTACTTCCTTGGGATTGAGGTTACTTCCACTCCAGATGGTTTCTTTATGTCCCAAGAGAAATATATTCAGGATCTTCTTGATCGCGCTCTCTCATCGATCAACGATCGTTGAGACTCCCATGGAGCTCAATGTTCATCTCCGACTCTCGATGGCGAGCCTCTTTTCGATCCGACTCGCTATCGTCATCTTGTTGGGAGTCTTGTCTACCTTTGTTACTCGTTCGGATATCACTTATCCGGTTCATATTCGAGTCGGTTTGTTTCAGCTCCCACTCGGGTTCACTACACACCACCTTCGAGTTCTGCGATACCTTCGTGGGACTATTTCTCGCCGTCTCTTCTTTCCACGCCCAGCTCGTTACAGCTTCAGCCTATTCGGATGCTACTTGGGCCAGCGATCCTCCGATCGCGGTCTATCTCGCATCGTGTTTTTCTTGGTGGTTCTCTTATTGCCCGGAAGACGAAGAAACAGATCGCAGTGTCCCATTCGAGTGCAGAGGTCGAGTTGCGAGCTATGGCTCTTTGACAGCAGAGATTACTTGGCTACGGTGGTTACTTGAGGATTTTGGTGTTTTGTCACTACACCGACCCTCTCTTGTCGACGATGCAGTGCTATCGGTATTGCTCGTGATCCCGTGAAGCATGAGCTCACCAAGCACATTGGTGTTGATGCTTCTTTCATGAGGTCCGTGTGCATGATCGGTGATTACTCTTGATATGTGCCTTGAGCTTGAGATAGCGGATTTCTTCACGAAGGCCGGACTCGAGCACAGCATAGCTTCTATCTCTCCAAACTCAGTGTTGTTGATCCACCATGAGTTTGAGGGGGGGTGTTAGAGATATATGTATAGTTTGTTATTCCCCATTGTTATGAGGGGTTCTTTGCATATTTACCACTTGTACTTTGTGTATATATACTGGCCCATTGGCCTCATATGAATACAAGTGCTATTCATAACAAGTTCATTCATTGCCATTACCTTAGGTGTATTAACTTACTATGCAGAACAGCTTGTGTTAACAATTATATATTTATTTAGTTTAGCGATTATCGTCCATGTGTCCATTCAGTCCAGCGTTTCTCTGTCCAAACGGTGTCCGTTTTTCTGTTTCGAGATCTTACATCCATACCTATACAAATTCTGTTTATAATATCATTTCCGTATTTTTCATCCTGATGTCTTTGCTCAGCATTTAACACAATTCATGCTGCTCAACTTAAATACAATTCTAATTAGTGGATTTTGAGCCGACAGTTGGTTCGTCCACCTGATCGCTAACTAATGATGTAAAATTTACAACTAATAACAAGCTACTCATCATACTTCAGAATATACACAAGAAAAATAATATAGTAACAAAGTCGAACATGTGCACGAACTAACAGCTAACAACTAACAGCAAGCTAATAATAAACTAATGATGCAAAACTCACAACTAACAGCAAGCTACTCATCATACTTCAGAATATACACAAGAAAAACAATATATTAATAAAGTCGAACGTGCGCACGAACAACTTACTTGATAGCCTGATGACGAACAGGAAGCCGCGTAGGCTTGATGCAGTGCAAAACGTAGATGTTGCAGTGCAGTGAGCGGTCGCGTAGATGCGCTGCCCAGAAACCTTATTGCCGCCTCATGCAGGTACTCTCTGCGGCAACGGTTCAGAGATAGCTGCTCTTCCTCCTTCCAGGTGCACGCCGGGAAGAAATGTCAACGAAGTTCAGACAGCACAACACAACAGAGCAGAAAGTAGGGGAAGAATGGAGGTGCAAAATTCTATGTTCTTTCCTGGACGTCTCCAGGCCCTTTTAAGGGCACTACAGTTACTACTCACTAGTAACTGCTGCGTTTTAGACAGAATTATGCACTGGTAACTGCCTCATCAAATCACAAATTAAGCAGTGTAAATTCATTTGTAACTACCTCATTCAAATGTTTGAATCTCATTCAAACAGAGAGAGAGGTGCAGAGTTTAGCAAAATAAAGATAGTCTTGGTCTGCCAAGTGGCGCGCCACGTCAAGTCACAAGTCACAAATCACAAGTTACGTGATTTTCACGCGAAATTACGCGAATACGCGCGCACGTGTGACTAGACATAACCATCCTCATACCATCTCTTTCCATATTCAAGGAGTGGTGAGGACTCCACCTTATAAATTGATCTTCCTCACCCTACCTTAGCAATATGGTACTAAACCATACATACTTTAAAATTAAGGAAATAGATCATAATTAAATGGTCAATTTCTAACAGACAGTTGGTTCGTCCACCTGATCGCTGACTACATCAGTTCGTCTGATTCCACTGGTACGTGAGATTCAATGGTTTCCTCTATGATCCAGAGCTTCACTTTGTTTTCTTCTGATGAAATAAGGCACTCAAGAGCTGTAAATTACTGCTTTTCCCTACAAACTTGCAAAAGAAATATTCAGAAACTTGTTGTGTACTTACTCTTCCTATATTTTGTTTGTTATGAAAGATTACTTTACCCATTGGTGGCATATTTGACCTTCTCGAGTCCTCGGGGTTACGGAGTACAGTTAAGGACCGTGTCTCAGCATGAAGCCAAAGACATCAATATATTGGTTCACTGATCAGCGTATCCTTGAGCCACAAAAGACTGGCGCACCATCCACAAGACCACAACCGATTCTAACGCCCAATCCACCCTAGTGTAACTAACACATGTCGACATTTCATTTATTTTTCCATAATTTCTATCCCTGCGCAGAATCTCTCATCAACTCTGTCTCTGAACGTGATCAAGATGCTAGCTCCTGATCAATTGGAGGGTGTGGTAGGCTGGTAGCACGGTTGGATATTGTCATATTTCTCACGATATTGCAATCAAATGGTGAATATTACTCCCTCTAGTCACAATATAGGGAGGTCTTAGAGTGCGTACTAGGACCGGCAATAGCACCGGAGAAGGTGAATGGTGTCTCATAAATTTTTTCTCAAGTATTCGCAAACTTTTTACTCCAATAGTTATAGAGCTATAAAGATCAGAATTGTAAGCCTAGAGCAAAGCAACAACCTCAAAAATCAAAGAGAGACAACTTTCAGCACCTCACCGGTTTGACCGCTACATAGAGTGTGGTCTAACGGGTGGGCAGTCTAATCAGCTTGACCACAACGGTCTGACTGGTGGTCGGTAAGACCGGGCTTAGGAGCGTTTTGACCGCTGTCGTGTTTTTAAAACAGAAAATCAGCCCGAACTAATACCAAGAATGGTGTAACTTTTGAAATCCTCAACCAAAAGAGATGAAACTTTATACACACTTTGCTTAGGGTCTCAGGAACCTATTCCATCTAAAGACCGCAAGAATTTTTGTCAAAGTTCAACATTTTCCAAAGAGAATCAATATTGCATCAAAACCAGGCAAACTCTAAAATCTTGTGATATGACTTGCTCGTGGGTAGAGGATAGCTAAGATTGCTCTATACGTGTTCTCACTCCCAAAGATTTGAAGCAAAAACACTAGATTGAGAAACCTCAAGATAAGGTTAAATCCAAACAAAACAGGAAAACTTTGAAGTCATGTAAGACTTAGTGCCTAGTTGGATAAGATTTGATATCCATGAGTCATTTCCATCACTATCTTTAGCACACAGCAAGATCAATAAGGGGAGAGAAGAGATCAAAACCAATAAGAACAAGAGCAAATCAACAAAAACAAGATGACACTATGAGTAAAGAAAAAAATTAATCTATTGCTACTTGAAGATAAAAGTTTTACAGCCACTCTATATGGAGGACAAGAGAACACATCACAGTACTCACTTTTCTCTAACCTTAATACTCAAGATTTAGATGGTTAGCTTACAATCTTCCATCCCTAACCCATTTAAATAGATGAGACAACTAGCCTATGTTTAACCTAATGGATACTATATCCACTAGCACATTTGAGGAAATTGTTAATCACACAAAACACGGATTTTACGCACTAAACTCATACACGCTTTTCAAAGCACATGACCTCGAATCACTAAGTTTGTAGCCTTTGATCGACTTAATCTTCTCGGCTTTTCCTTGACCTAAACCACTTTTTCAAGTGCCATGGTTTTGATCTAACGAAGTTTTTGGTATTTAACAGCCTACCAAAATACACTCGCATTAACTCGATCTTCATTTTTCCTTGCAAGCAATCACCATATTTACTGCATGTTAGTGCACTAATGGCTTACCATGGATTAGCATGTCCTTCCTGTTTTAGTTTCACCGGACCACGTCTCACTTGGACCGACCAAACCACTTGATGTAACCATCGCTTGAATCTTCCCTTTAATATTTCCCACCTTCTTTGTGCTATTCTTGACCGTTCTGAATCTCGACTCCTCCATGAGCGTAGTTCCGATCCTCGTCATTGACCATGGTTGACTTCAAGCTTCCTCGCACATCTAAGGTAAAGAAATCATTTCTAGGCAAAAGTTCTTCACAACTTGATCCACGTCAGTGAAAATATACTTCATGCAACATAAATACAATGACCAAACAAAATTAATTTCAACCCAAAAACTACTTCCCAAAATTTGAGAGATAGTCACCATTAAAACCCCTGTCATACTGCCCGGTGGTCTGAGTAGTTTCCTTGGAAAAACCTCTATAAAATTACAAACATTGCAAAATTCAAATTCCAATTCAGCAAACTTGGCAATAGTTCATCACATAATATTCTGGATGTTCTCACATAGTCCCTCACGTACAGTCAAACCTTATTAATTTTGACCAAATATGTTATTTAAGACACATGGTTTGGATATATGAAAATGAATGAATGAATTTGTCATAAAAAATACTTTCATAATATTGCACTTATACAACTTATTTCAAAAAATGGAATTTAATGGTCAAAGGAGCATTTTGTTGAATTTAAAAGTAAAAAATATCACTCTTTTATGATTGAAGGGAGTCCAAGCTAATTAATAGGGTATGATCTCTTTGATTGTTCTTTTCATTGGGGACTAGACACTCAATTCAAGGGTGGATCCAATATTTAAGGATTGGGGCCTAAAGATGATGAGGACACTTCGACCACTATGACCACTATGGATCGACCAATTATTCGAATAGATGGGAACATTGCTTTGATTGGTTCGATCACATGAGAACATGCCAAGTTACTTCAATGGCTGGTGAATCATCTCTTAACTGAGTTTAACTTTGATTTACATAAGAATTGGTTGCTATCTAATGCACATACTTTGTGTGTACTTAGGTACAAAATAGGAGAAGCTTTGGAGGGCGACTATTATACAAGTGATGCTATAACTTTGCTCATACACACACTTCAAATTGGACCCAAGTGGGAGGTGAGGGAGGACGGGGCCAAAAAAGCTACAAAGAAGACACAAAGCAAACTTGAAATACTTTTGACCATTGGACAATACTCAATGTTGACTAGAACTCAGCCATCTCTTAGTAATGACCAAAATTAAAGTCGAACAAGACTCGATATCGACCAAGACTCGATAATGACTAGACCATAGTAAGATTAGTTTCTATCCAAGACCATGTGACTGTGGGGGGCATTGGAAGCAGGGGCACATGAAGGAGCTAGATGAGTCCTAAAGAAACTGGAGACCTGCGCATGAAGCTTTGCCGATTCCAAATTGGAATGGATTTATTGTAATTAGAAAGTAATATATAGAGTTCATGTTGTACTAAAGATAGAAGTTAGAGTTCTTTTCTTTTTCACCAAGTTTAGGGCCATTCGGTTGACTATATAATGTAAGGGTGATGTACACCAAACTTTAGACCATTCTATTAAGATTAAAATCAATACTCTTGATTCTAGGGTATGTGCTCATATGCCCCCACAAGAATAGGGAGTTCCAATATGCATATTGCTGACATTCTTCTTGTGTATTCCTTGTGAATTGTAGGAAGTTCATCACATCTACTTTTGCATGGTCGAGTAGATGAGGATCAAAGTGTGTGGTTGGGCAAATTCGAGTGTTGTAGTTTACTGTAATTAAGATGGTGGGTGGTGTCACCATTTGTCAAGTTTCACGAATTCAAGTTATCAACAATCTTACATAATGAAGATTGGGCATTCCCCATATCATCTTGGTATCAGAACTTCGGTTGACACAGTAGGACTATTTACCCTTAGTAGTAATTTTATTTTCAGCCCTATACACAAAAAAGCCATACAAAAAATTTCTTTTAAGCCTTTAGATCAATCTATAATATTAGTGAGTTTGGTTAGGTTTTGATTGATTAGAAACTTTATTTTAGTTGCTAGTCATGTTTTCTTTGCAATGCTCTAGTTTTCGTTTGTTCAATTTGTGCACTGTAACTTTTGCATCCAAAGTTCGATTGGGCTGTTTAAATACTTGTTGGAAAGCTTTCAACAATATCTACATCCACTGCCTAGGAAGGTTCCCAGCCCTAAAAATTGAAAACCCTAATTACCTTAGAGGATCAATATACCCTTTGCGAATACTTTGATCCCATTGAGACTAGCTATTTGATACTGCTATAGGGCTACTCATATTCTTACATTGTACAATCTGTTATTTGTTCTTTACTAAACCAAATAGGGTATTGAATTGCTTGTTGATCATCTTGTTGGCTGAGTACAAAAAGGAGGACAAATAGAAAAAAATTCATAAATTATTGGGTGTGTTCTTTTCGGTTGCGGTTGATGGCTTATGGAAGCGGTTGATGCTTCTAGCTCTAGAGTGAGCGCTTGTATGAATGAACTGAATGCCAATAAGACTCTTCAAAAAAGTTATCCTAATAAGCCGTTTCAAAAAGGCGGTAGAGAAGCCATCTTGTTTATTTGTTTGGAGGAACCCATAGGCCATATGCTTTTTTGAAACTTAGAGACTATAGATGGGAAACCCCTATAGTGAAAAGAATTAAATAATATAGGTAGAGATGTTATGTACAGATTATGTTACATGCCCACAAAAGGGCTAAAACTCAATGTCATAGAGAATCAAGCCATGGTGTCAGGAGATCTTGAACTATAGTTTTCACTTAACACATATGGAGAGTGACCTCATTACAAAAAAGGGAATACCAACTATTAAATGATGGAGTCTGTCCCTCAAAAATTTTTGTATTGCATTGATTCCAAATATGCCATGAGGCACTAATAAAAACCTTCATGAAAAATGGATGGGGAAACTGTTGACGGGCCATTTGCAGCTTATGTAGAATGTCAGCATGAGAATCCTAAGGAACACCAAGCTTAGTCCAGCAGAGTTGGCTGAAGGAGCACAAAAGAAAAGATGATTTACTATCTTCTCTACCTCCAAATTGCAGAGCAGACAATGATAGTCACCCCCTATAGAGATTTGTCTCCTGCGTAACATGGATCTCATATTTAGCCTGTCCACTAGTAGGAGCCAGGCAAATACATTAAGCTTCATCAAACATATGCTTTTCCAGATCCAAGTGAGGATAGGGGAGGCAACAAGACCTTGGAAGGAGAGCTGATGAAATCTCCTAGAAGAATAAATGTTGGAGCCCCAAATGTACAACCAGTCATCACCTTGAGGAGCCAGACCAACCATATGTTGAAGGTCAGACAGGAGATTATTGTATTTCAAGAAAGCCTTGAATGAGATAGGGATATGAAACTGGGCTGGTATTAATGTTTGAGACATGAATTCTGATACTGAAATAGCTGGGAATTTTGCAAAGGAAAATAGCCATGGATATATTTATGCAAAGATAAACCCAGTCTAGAGGCCATGCCAGAATAAAATGGAGAGACCATTACCAAGGAGTGGTTTGGCAATCCCTTTGAATAAATCTTGGAGACGCATGATGTCCTTCCACCAAAATGAACCCACTTCCTTTGTTGCACGGGGGACTAAATCCTGATAGTGAGTAGCCCAAATAAGATTAACCCAAGGTAGATCCAATCGATTATAAAACTTATGAAGATGCTTGAGGAGCAACGCATCATTTTGTTGTGATACTTGAAGCACACTTAAGCCACCTTTGCTTTTTGGCTTGCACACCATGGACCATGCCACAAGAGGCTTACAAGTTGAGCTCCCTGATCTTCCTCACCATAAACAATGTCAATGCGCTCGATCAATGTGATTAAGAACACCCATTGTATTTTGAGACTATACATGTAATAGGTTGGTAAATGAGAGAGGATTGAGTTAACCAAAGTGAGTCATCCTCCATAAGATAGGAAGGTAGAGCTGGCTAATATTCATCACTCCACTCGGTCAATTAGAGGGGCAAAATCTCAAATAACTAGCTTGGTGGTACCAAGTGGGAGACCCAAATAGGTGAAGGGTAGAGTGCCGAGAGTGCAGCCAAAAACACCCATCAACAAAGCTATCTTTTTTGTTGGAACATTAAGGGGTATGAGGCATGACTTGGAGTAGTTTATTTTAAGACCCGTGGATTGCTCAAACATGTGCAGAAGACCTTTGAAGCAATGAAGCTACCTTGGTGAGGCTTGAAGAAAAAGTAATGTGTCATCAGCATATTGAACTATGGGGAAGTCATCATGATAGTCAAGATCAAGGGGGCAAACCCAAAAGCCCTCACCGATAAGCCTCATTTACTATGAACTACAAAAGATAGATAGCCAACATAAATAAGAGGGGGGGGGAGGGAAAGAGGGTCTCCCTAGCGAACACCATGTTTACAAGCAAATTGTTTGCCTGTCACACCACACTATTAACAACTTTCTCATTTAGCCAACCTATGAGTTCCTATCTCAATTTTCTCACTAACAATTATTAACTACTAATTTGCTTAATTAGCAAGTTGTCACTTGATTAAAAGAGCCTACATGAATAAGTTTGCATAGTATACAAAGCACTCTTTAGTTGGCAGCTAACTAAATGGCTTTCCTTGGTTCCATAAGGATGGCCCACCTGTCATTGAGAGGAGAGAGTGGGGAGCTTACTGTGGATAGGGGAAGCATTCGGTTGAAACAGGGGATGGGGGCAACGCACAACAAGCGGCAATGTCGCCGGTGTTGGGAGGTCGGAGAGGTAGCGACGATGGCTAAAATGGGATCTTGGGAGGCCTGGGAACTGACAGGATGTACCGGCAGGAGTTACGGTGAATTATGATGGCTCGGCATGGTGTCACAGTGGCCGGAGGCAGGGTGGAACACGGCGCTAGCGCTGTAGTGAGGGGAAGGGATAACTAGAGGAGGCACGCGTGGGAGATGGGTAGGGGAAAGCTTACAATGCAGTCTTGGAGTCAGGGAGGCACTGGAGAGGGCCAGCGGCAGTAGCCTACAACGGTGCAGGGAGGCTCACATCGCCGGTGGGCTGCAGCGAAGAGGAGAGTGGGGTGGTGGTTGGGCAAGCTTCGTGGCGGCTAGGTGATGCCCCGGTGAAAGGAATTGAACCGGGGTGCAATGAGCTAGAAATAGTTGTGGTGACAGCAGTTTTGGCCGAGTTTTGTGGAGGTAGGGGCTCCAGTGATCTCGGTGCATGGAAATTCAATTAGACTAGAGGGAAGGAAGAAGAGACATAGGGACACAAAGTGTCATGCTCAAAATTGGAAGGAGCCTCCTGGGCGACTGGAGTGGCTGGGGGTAGGTCGGCTGGCGCACGGGCTGGTGCCCAAGCTTGGGCCGAGCAGGGGAGGAAGAAGAGAAAAAATGGAGAAGGCACAAGGGAGGATGGAGGGGGATTGCAGGGCTTTATAGCACAAGGGCAGCATTGTGGCACGTTGTTGCCGGAGACCAAGCTACAGGGGACAGGATGGCATCATGCTATGCAGAGGTGCTGGTGCATGGCTCGGCATGGTGCCAGGGGCGGGGAGGTGATGGTGCTACGACGCTGGTGCCATGGCTGTGCTGCACTGGGTATGGCAAGGGGATGGCTACGGTGGGGCGTGGGCATGGCAGGGAATGGGCAACAGGATGGCCGACGCAGGGGATAGGTGATGGGCTGCAGGTGCACAGTATGCTTGCAACGTGGGAGGTGCATGGCTTGTCGAGCGTCAGAGCAGAGAGGTAAGGTAGAGAGGGAGAAAGAAGGAGGGGTCCGGTTGCCAGAGAAGAAAAAGGGAGAAGCAAAGGAGCCAGACCAACTTGGTAGGGAGAGAAGAAAAGAGAGAAGAAAAGAGAGAGAGAAAGAGGGAAAACAAATGCCAGCTATTGGGAATTTGAATTCCAGATTTTGGGATTCAAAAGACAATTGCATTTAGAAATCAGAATTTTATTTTATTTCCTTTTTTAAAATTAAATTTTTAGGTTATACTTTCCTTCATTAAATTTTTAGTAAATTTCAGGTTTAGAGCTAGCGACTTAAACTTGAATTCCAATCTCCACATTTATAATTCCTTGCCTTAACTTATTTGTATATTTTGTTGTTATGAGTATTACTTGTATTTGGGAATTATTCCCAGTTATTAATTTGTATTGCACGAAATTCAAAAAATCTCAAATAAAATTGCAGAAGAAATTCAAATGACAACACTACGCAAGAAAAAGTTTTATAATTTCCATATTTTTGAACATCCAAAATTTTAGGATGTTACACATCACATGATGCATTAACCACTTGAAGAAATTAGCAAATCCTATGTGGATGTACTCAGGGGTCAAGGATACGACCATATACTATGAGGAAGGTAAATAATAATCAAATTTCTTTTTGGTTAATTTCAAGTTATGATCATTAATCACTTTATCTGTCTATGTAGATGTTCCACGGGAGAGATTGACATCCGAGTCAAACTCCTTTGTGAGAAATCTCCATCACTCGATGTGGTGGCGCCTCATATCCTGGTGGAAGTATCCATAGATGAAAGGGAAGAATGCCTAAAGGTAATCGAAGATTGACCTCATCTTTAGGATCCTGTAGTCATAGGGAATGACTAAGTAGTGTTTTTTTTTGCAGAAAGTAGGCATGGAAAATTGTCAGGACAACCAATAGGGACAGAGGAGCTAAGGCTCTTCTAGCCAAAAGGTGTCGACTAGTGAAAGCTACCGACAAGCAAGATGGAAGCTCAAGTACTGCTCCTCCCCTAACTAGCCCTATCAAGAAGTTCTTTGTAGATGTGGCTGTTGTAGAGGAAATAGGGCCAATCGTACTGGAGCAAAAAGCCCCCAAGATCAAGGTACCTTACTATTATGATGACAAAACTTTTTAGTTGGCACTTCTCATGGCTTTGTTAAGCAACTCGCAAAGAAGAACTGGAAGAGTTTATATCTTTTTTTGAAGGAGACTGCTGCTGTAGAAGAATTTATGATCGAGAAGCTCCTCTTCTGTTGGTCAAAACTGGTCTCAACCATCAAGAGGGGCAAGAAGTACTAGGAGTAGCAACTCTTGCTCAAGACCTACAACCAGGCGTGGTTGGAGATGTCCCTATTCCTCAACAACTAGACATGGTTGTAGACAAGAAGTCAAAAAAACCTTTACTAGGGTAGATTTCTTCTAGATTCAGGATTAAAGCCAAGCAAATAAGGTATGTAATCGAAACGTTATAATAGCATTTTACCCTTTTATCTTCTACAATACTGATTTACTTCTCTTCTTGTGATTTTAGTCTAGCTCCTCCATCTTCTGAGGATGCCTATATCGAGAAGGCCCCTGCCATTCTCCCTGCGGTCGTAGAGCTAACCAAGAGAATGGTTGAAGAATCGACCTCTACCACGGGGGTGGAAGCAATAGTTGGAGCTAAACTAGCTACAACCATTGAAGTGGTCATAGGACCAGAAGCAAGGATAGCAGAAGATAAGGCAAAAGAAACTAGTCAAGAGGTTTGAGATACCTTCGACAGCCATGCTGAGGAGGAAATCGCCAAGGATGCTCCTCCTAATCTCCAAGGAAGTACAACTAAAGAAGAAGAAGAGCACCCCAATTTTTTTTCTAAGTCTTTTAACCCTGCTTTTGTAGTGGGATGTTCTTCATGTCGATCTCATGACTGAGTCCCTCATCCCACTGCTATTCCCAACAAGGGGAACATCTTTGATGATGACCACCTTGAAAAGGTGTGGTGGGACAAGGTGGAAGAGCTCGACCAACTTAAAGATTTCTAGCAGGTACTTACCAAGTTTGCTCATACGAGCATGAATGTAAGTATCTAATATCTAGCCATTTATAATTAGTTTTTTTCTAGCTTCTCACTATCTTTCTTTATTCAGTGAGCTTTGGAGAATAATACCATAGACAACTCATGCTCTTACGATAGCAAAATGCTGAACTCTGTGAGAAGGTGGAGGAACGGTAAGTCACTAGCACATGTAGTTTTTATGTTTTGACCACTTGTCCAGTTCTTCATGTCTATCTTTAACCTTTGTAGGTCTAAGAGTAATGAAAAATCCTTAACTAATGCACTCGACAATGAGACGGTCGAGACGCAGAGTCTAGGGAAAGAAAATGGGTAAGCTTCGTGCTGAGGTCAAAGAGAAGGCCATAGTAATCGGTGAGCTTACTCATATTGTCAAAGAAAAAGGCCAGAAGATTAGGTTACTGGAAGAATAGCATAAAAATAAAGTTGAGAAACTTGAGTCTCGACTAGCAGGTAAGGAATTCTTTACCTACGACTAGTTCTATTTAATAGTCTTTTGGAAAGTATCTTTCTGACAAGCTTTACTCTATTTGCAGAGGCGGTATTTCAAATAAAGCAACTCATAGAAGCTTCAACTCATAGTCAGGAGGAGACGAAGTTGATGAAGATCATTCTTCAAGACAATATTTCACTCCTAAAAAATTTACTCGGTGTGCTTGGTGCTAAGAAGATTACTCCTTCCGAGGACATCATGATTGCTCACATGTAACATCCTGTTTTTCATAGTGTTCTTGAAGCTTTTAAAACAAAATTCACCTCTTGGATTTTTTTTGGAATTAATTAAAGATTAAATTGAACTTTTATCAATTAAAAAGATTTAATGTGAGTAATTTAAACTTCAATTATTATTGAAAATATTTTATTTGGATTCCTTGTGCTTTAAGGAATTTTTCTGAATTTTGTAGAATTTTTGGGTTTTATTTGCTATTTTCTAGAGCTCAAAAGAATTAAATCATAATTCTGAAAATTAAAAACATTAGAAAGTCCTTTAAAGGCCTTTGGGCCAAATTTTCCAAACCTCAACCTAGTTCCCTTCTCTTGGCCCAGTCTGCCCTACACTCGTTCACCATGCGTTGTGCTGTGCATCCGCCGCATGCTGCCCCGCTGCATGGCTGCAACGTGTCGCCATCTGTGCATGTTCCTTCACCGTGTGTGCGATCCAATCTATCTGTTTCTCCCTTCTTGCCGATAGGTGGGTCCACCTGTAAGGCGTTGTCTCCATGCCAGGGCCATGCTAGGGTTGGACTCTCCCTTGGATTCTGTGTCTATGTCTGCGTCTACCTCGACGTCCAATCCTCGCCGGCCGTGGACTTTTGGCATCCGCGCCATAAAATCCCCGGCAGCCCCTCAGTTTTCTTCCCATCTTGAGTCGCCTTGCCTCGCCGTCTGTATTGCTGAGCCAAAGGGCCATCGCCTGAGCTTGCCATCGCCTTCATCATCATCGCCACCATCTTTGTCTTTGACGCTGACTGTTCCCTCTGCTCTGCCTATCTCCACCGGTGAGTCGCCATGCCTCGCTGCCATCTCCATCCAGGTAGCCGCCCATCGCCTCCGTCTGCTCCAATCATCTCACTCGTGCCACTTGACTGTGCCCTCAATTGTCGCTCTGCACTGTCACTTCATGCCCTGAAACACTGCCCGAGTTGACGTGCTT
The DNA here is from genome assembly GCA_036346575.1 of Dendrocalamus sinicus. Lineage (NCBI taxonomy): Eukaryota > Viridiplantae > Streptophyta > Magnoliopsida > Poales > Poaceae > Dendrocalamus > Dendrocalamus sinicus. The sequence goes on along the minus strand of CM070655.1, from coordinate 21,292,557 downwards.
GCCTAGCGTCAATGCTGACACCAGATCACACCGCGCCTGGCCATTGGTTCATCTTCTCCATGAACTGAGTCGCGCTCCATCTCGCGAGCCGTGAGCTAGCCACACAAGCAACCGATTTATGGGGTTGTTGCTACGCGGGCGCTGGGGGGGACCTTTCATCGTAGCCATGTCGAGCCACCTCAACCTTAAATCGATGTGGCAATGTTATTGGGAAATGGAATGCATACCAATTTATAGGGCGGTTTGTCTCTACTCAAATGCGTGTAAAGTTGGTCCGCCATGCCCAAAGCGGCATCTTTGTCATCCCACCGAGCAAAGGCGACCTCTGACCACGCATCTTTTGTCATCTCACCGAGCAAAGCTGACCAATCACCGAGCAAACCGTTTTATCAGCAAAGTGGCATCTGTTGTCATCTCACCGAGCAAAGCTGCCTCGTTTTGTCATGTCTCCGAGGAAAGCTGCCCGTTTTATCATGTCACTGCGCAAAGTGGCATGTGTTGTCATCTCACCGAGCAAAGCTGGCCCGTTTGTCATGTCTCGAGCACAGTGCCACATCTCACGAGCAAAGCTGGACTCTTTTGTCATTTGACCGAGGACAATGCTCTGTTGGACTCTTTTGTCATTTAATGTCACTTTGCCCAAAGCTGGCATCTTTTGGCATCCCACTGAGGACAACTGCTCTCTTTAGTAATCACGAATTGGCTATACTCATGCCTTTTGGCATTGTTTAGGTGTTTAGCTCTCGCCAATGGCCTCTTATCTCTAAATACAGAGCATCAGTGCACACCCAGTCACCTAAGCTAGAAATGATGTTCTCCTTATTCAAGCCACGGGGAACCGAAGATGATGGCCTCATTCGGTAAGAGGTGTTATTTGATCCAATATTAAAATTTATTTCATTGTCAATATTAGGTACATCTGTCCCTGTATGCATTTGATGAGATAGGCTCCTCCCCTAAAGACCTGCAGGAATTTGTGCATTCACTCTCTTACGTGTACGTAGAAAATTGTACCACACGTCATTCTGCCAAGTTAAAGTATTAGCCTAATATGTATATGTCGTAATGGCCTAGGCAGAGTCATCAAGCAGCTCGGTAGGCGGTAGCTCAACAGCAGCCCGTTTTGTCTAGTCACTGAGCAAAAGCTGACTTGTTTTGTCTAGTCACTGAGCAAAAGCTGACCTCTTTTGTCATGTCACTGAGCAAAAGCTGACCTCTTTTGTCATGTCACTGAGCAAAAGCTGACCTCTTTTGTCATGTCACTGAGCAAAGCTGGCATGTTTTGTCTCCTCACTGAGCATGGTGTGGGGTCAAGATTTGTGTTGTCTGTGGTCTTTGTGCGTGAGGCTACCCCCACACAGCCTATAAAACGGAGCCATCCCTCACATACTCCCTGGCCATGTTATCGGTCACCTCCGAGTAAGTTGTTCACAATGCTGTGTAGTTTTATTTCGTGCTCACTCCCCAAGACTAGGCAATGAGTCAGCTCGACGTCTTCATGGGCACCACGGTGATGTGCCCAAATTGCAACTTGGTGGTTAGGCGTAGGACATCACAGACGGCCAAGAATCCCGCGACACTACTACAAGTGCCCCAATCACTCGGTGAGTCATATTGTTTCGGGTTCATTCAAATCGTGGTGGTATGTTTAAAAATCTTCTTGTCATGGAATCGCAGGAAGCTCATGGTGGTTGCCGATTCTGGGTGTGGGAGGATGAAATGGGAAATAGGAATGACAGTGTTCGCCGTGAGAGAGTTGTCGTGGGGGGTTGCGACCCCGTCGGGATGCAGCATCGTTTCGACAGACTAGAGTGGAAGATAAATTTAATGTTGTGTGCTATTTTGTTTCTTGTGTTTATTGTTATCCTCAAGTTGTAGTGCTGGAGGTTATCCTCGTGTATGTTCGCAATGTTTTATGCTATCTTGTCGTCAAGCTCTTTTGATAATGTTTTATACGGTTGTGTTGTATTTTAGTTCTTGTGTTCGTTGGTGTGTTGGTGGTTGTACTACTTGCTACATGTCATGTACGTGAAATGTATGAGTTGTTCGTGTTGCTACCAAGAGTATGTTAATATTGTTAAATGACTTGCTATCTGAATCATTCAATGCGAACACACGAGATAATAACCTTATGTGAATAGAAATAAACTTCATAACATGCTGCGTACAATTTTATTACATGCATAACATATAGCATGATATGCGACTAACCCACCCAACTGCTCGTAACATTTTGTGAACAACAAGGAAAGGTGACATGAAAACTCACTGGAAAGGATACATGCCTATGACGTGAACACTCACTGTAAAGGCCACAGCCTACGCCCCCATTTTGTTGGTTTCTGTAGCGATAGGCTTTTCAGAGTAGCAATAAATGTTCCTATGTAGGCTTTTCAGAGTAGCAACAAATGTTCGTATGAAGGCTTTTCAGATCGTAGTCTTTATGTAGCGCGTTTAGGCGGCATGTGTTGTCATCTCACTGAGCAAAGCTGCCCCGATTTGTCATATCACTGCGTAAAGCTGGCATGTGTTGTCATCTCACCGAGTAAAGCTGAGCGCTTTTGTCTTGTCTCTGGGCAAAGCAGTCATCTTTTGTCCCGCCATTCGATATAAATAGCAGTAGAGGTCCCATGAAGTTGTAGCCGAAAACCACAGAATCGAACAAAGAACATACCATGGCGGAAGATGAGGGCCATCGGATATGGGTCACGAAGGAAGACCTTCCCTTGGAAAGGAGGAGATGTTCGGACCACGATGCAGCTTGCTACAAGCGGCGTGCGCAACCAGCGTGGCGAAATGCGGACACAATGAGTGCGTGGTCGTGCAGTCTGGAAGGGCGAACGATGGCGGGCGCCGTTTCTTCCGATGCCCACGCTCCGGGTACAAATTACTAATAGTACTTTTTATTGCTTATGGACCCTCCATGTTTCTCGTCATTTTCGCAGGATGGCGAAATGCGACTTCTCCCGCTGGATCGACCCTCCTCATGAGCGGTATATTGACCGTTATGTGGGTACTTTATGGGACCGAATAATGGACTTGGAGTACCGAATGGAGACTCTCAATGAGGAGAACAATGAGCTCCGCCAACGGATGCAGCGAGAGGGGAAACGAGGAGGTTGTCAACATAGGAAGCTCTTATGATCCCACATGTTGCTGCGCGAACCCGAGCTGCATATGTGCGTGCCACTACCACGATGGCCAGCCCCGTCCGAGGCGGCCCCCTCAGCAGTTCTCCATGTGGGTGCCACGAGGCTCGTTTGGCATGTAGGCCACGGCGGTGCCGAATGTGTTGATGCTGCGCCAGTAGGACTGTTGTGTTGATGTTTTGGGTGTAGAACTTTCCATAAATTCTGTGACCTTCATATTTTGTGCAACGTTGTTAAGCATGTGATGAATTGGTTGTTATGTACGTGGAGTTGTTATCAGAAGGCAAAAAAATTTGTCGTCAAGCTATGTCTTCTCCCGCTACCCCGTGTTGTCATCTCTCGCTTGGTTGTATGCGTACTAAATCAAAGAACTTAGAGCAACCCTTTTATCTTGAAACCATCTTTGAACATCAAACCATGAAGCACTTGAAAAACATCACAAATAGCGTATCACACATTCACATAAAATAACATTACCAAACGATGGTTTGTGCTAATCGACTAATTATGGACTAATCACATACATAAAATTTTAGTTTCTGGGGCACAAGACTTACCTCTTCTTGAAGCACACGGGACGATCTACAACTTTTGTATTTGCAAAAACCGCAGATTTCGAACAAACACAACTCAAATCTACGGGTTTTCACTCGCCACTTTCCTTCGCTTCTCACTCTCTCGCCTGGCTTCGTTTCAGTGTGCTTGAGCTTCGGCTGGCCAAGTATTTCTTCCTCTCCTTGCTCTTTTAAGTGCATGCGCGTGTGCTCCGGGAGAAGTCGTTTTTGGGCTCGACGCGTGTGCGGCGGGTACAAGAAAAATTCCTGTGTTTTTCATTTTGGCCGAAAGGACGGGACGCGAATGGCAAAGATTCGCGCGGTCGGCGTCCAAGACACGCTGGCGGGCGGTCGCGCGCTGGCGGCCGGTCGCGCGTGGGCGAGGCGAGCGCCTACCATGCACAATTTCTCTGACATCCCAGTCCCACCTATCTGTAGCACTGTGCTATAGACCCGTGAGCTAGCCACACAAGCAACCGATTTAGCAGCCATGTCAGAGCCACCTCAACCCTAAATCTGATGTGGCAGTCCATCTGTTGACCACGTCAGCCAACTGAGCCATGTGTCCATGCCATGTCATCATCCACATCAGCTGCCACACGACCCTGCCACCTCAACCTTAGGTGCCACATGTCATGCCACATCAGCCCTAGCAGCCCAGTTAGCCGCTACATCAGCGATGACATCATAAATCCTATTTTCATTTAGAAAAATAATTCGGCTAAAAAAGGAAAATAGATGCTAACATTACAATTAGGAATTTCCTTTTTCTTTTGAGATCTCGTTCGTCTCCATCCTAGCTTTGATTGAGCTTTATCTTTTGTTTCTGGTTTTAAAGTTTTTGGAGTTCATTTAAATTCTTATTTGATTTTATTTGTGTTTCATTCGCTTTCTCCTCGTTAGATAATGCCTTCGAAGGAGCTAATGTAGGATAGAAAGACCAAGAATTGGTAACTAAGCAAGGCCAAAGCAAATCATAACCTTGATCATATTGATTCTAGTTTTTATATCTATTTATTCATTATTTTGTTTTAAATTATCATGCATTGCTATTTTAGTATAAACCTTTGTACCTGGTAGTTATTGTCCAATTTGATTAATCACTTAATTGATAATTTGAAGGCCATGATTCCATTATCACCATAGGATGAGTATTTATCTAGTGATGTAATACTAGTTGTCACATGGGGTGTACGTTTAGTATGCTTAGCCATGCTGTAGTACGTTGGGCTCGTCATCACATGTTAATTAATTAATTAATTAATTTTAATTTAATGAGATATTGAATCGTGGTGGTCAGCCATAGTTATAAAATTTGAGTCCCATGACGTGGGAAGTGTCATTGATATTGGTTATACAAAATTGATTTTCACTTGGGCGAGTGATCATACAGTAAAGGGAGAGGTGTGGTTAGCACATTGTGCGATGTGGATGTCTCGCCTAGGTAATGTATAAGGACTCAACTTTGTGTGCCATTGATATGAGCCTTATCATACAACCAAATGTCTAGTATGGGATGGACCTGGGTAATTAATTTGTAATGTTTTAATTTTGGCTTCTTCATTGATATGTCGGTTAGATGTTTTCATAGGGAGTAAGAGGGATCTGTTCGACTAGGTGGTTAGCCTCCTCGATCATGAAATCTTAGCAGGTGAAACTGAGTTGAGATTGAGCATTGTAAAGCCTTAGTATGATCTTCTTGGTCAGCATGCCCAAGAAAACGTGTTGCTCTAGTGTCACTATGAGATGATTATATCATGTGGGTAAAGTTGTGCAATCTTTGCAGAGTGTAAAACTATTCAAATAGCTGTACCCTTGGTTATAGACAATGCTCAGTGTTTTCACACAAGGGGTAGTGTTTTCATAAAAATTTGGTTGGGGTAAGTATGGAAAGTGAATGGTTAGTTCACTAGTAGTTCATTACATGAATGGTTAATTCATAGGTGGTTCATTGGATGAATGGTCAGTTCACTTATGGTATATTTAATTACCTTGAATATTTACTCATTATCATTTTCAAAGTTTGATTTCAATCTATTTACTGTATTTACTTTAATTATTGTTTTTGCAAAATAACCACTCAGTCATCATTTAGTAAGCCTTGCATAATTCTATTGCATTCTTGTTACAAATAACTTACTGAGTACTCTATGTATCCACGGCTATATTCATATTTGCTCAGTTGAAGAAGAAAAATCATATCAACCAGATGTACCAGAAGGAGGATACGTCAATGACTTCTTAGATTAGGGTCTCGTTTCCCAGTCGATTGCCTATGGGCATGTCGAATGGCTGTTTTGTCTTTTGTTGTGTTTTCGCTGCTAGTTCTGTTAAGCCCTTCAGACTGTTTAAGTGTAAACTTTGGCCATAAGGTCGCAACTCTGATAATTATTAATATTGGGGTATTTTTCTTGGTTAATCATGAATATGGTTGATATTTTATCTATGTTTTCCCTGTGTGCACTAGCGTGATTCTGGACTAGTGCAGAGTACACAAAGAGTCCAGATTTTCATCCCATAGGCAAACGATAGTAAGACGCGGCCTATTCGTTCTAATCCTCACTGAAGTCAAAGTCATCCTCTGAAAAATGATGAATTGAGCAACATGAGCACATAAAGTACTCCATAAGTTACACCAGGAGGTTTAACAGAGTTAATGCATGCATAAGGACTGACAAAGGAAGGCATAATAAGGTTAGTTGAGCGAAAAGAAGAATTGAAGTAAATACTGTAAGTAGATTCACAAGCTGAATTTGATAGATAGAAACAAGATTTTAACAAAATAATATCATTAGTGTAGGATCCAACCAAACACTAACCTATCCACAGGTATCCCACTTGGACCATCTTTCCTAAAAAAGATCTCATATGGATTCCATCCATCAATAAATATTTTGTAAAATCATTTTGAAAACAAAGTTTAATTCATGAAAAACTTTACTCAGCTTGCCCATGACCATGGGCACGGCTATTCAGGATAGATTATACACTCTGCAGAGGTTCTACATGTTACCCACAAGATATGATTATCTCATAATGTCGGCCATTACACGCTTTTGCAGGCATGCGACAAAGAAAATTATAACAAGGCCTTTACAATGCAAAACCTTCAACCTGGCCAAGCCAACACTAAGGTTTCATCCTAGTAAGGAATCCACCAGACCGGGACCCACTCTTGAGCTGAGTGAAACTTCACATGGCCTACGCCACGCTCACTTTCAACCTACAGTGCGACTCAGGTTGGGACATGCAAATTAGTCAGCCACGGATGTCCCACACCAGCCTTGTGGTAGTATGATAGTGCTTTGTAGTAGTAGCTCATAGACCGGTCCTTAACTTGAGTTAGGCACCAACCACATACCACTCGTGCCTGGCAATCAACATTGTGTCACCAAACAACAGTGCATGCCAGCAAGACCCACCACCTAACCATTAGCCTAAGTCTAAGGCATGTTTTTATATTAAGTTGGTCTTTAAATTTTTACAAAAATACTTTTTAGCTTTGAAATTGATTTAAAAATTCTAGAAAATCCAGATAAAAGACAAATGCTTTCAAATAAATAATTTGAAATAGGGTTTTTTTCATAAATTCAAAATAATATTTTTTTTTATGTTTTTTAGTTAAATTACTTTTTAGAAAAGCTTTTTTTTCAAAGCTGAAAACAGGCAAATAAAATCTCTAAAATTCAAGCAATCAAGTAACTCTCATCCCCGAGATTCACACGGGCTAGCAACAAAATAGGTTTGGATCTTACTCTATGTGGCTTGAGCTGCGATCTGATTCAGATGTCCTTTCACAAACTTGTGAGGCCTTCTATTTGCTGTCTAAAGGTTGTTGGTAGTTGGTGCTGCAGGTGTACCATTCTTCAGTATCTGTTGTTTCTTGGGGCAGTTGTTGGCATAGTGTCCTGTCTCATGGCAATTGAAACATGTAACTCCAACTGTAGGGTTTTGGTTCTCGGTGGAAAGCCAAATATCAAGGCTTGGTTGTCCTCAGTGTTGGCTAATAGTTACTCTTTTGTTGATAATGATGGTTGGAATCTGTTGGCCTGCGATAAGGTTCTTCTAACTTTAAATCAACGTAGTCGTTGGAGAGGAGTTGAATCGATAGGTCATTGTTGAGTACTTCTAGGAATCTTTCTTGTTTGGCTTCATCAGTAGCAACATCTTCAGGTGCATAACATGTTAGTTGGTTGAACTTCTGTAGAAATTCATTCATAGAGCAGCTTCCTTGTCACAGAGCTTGGAATTCTCTCTTCTTCAGAGCAATGGTGCTGGTAGGAATATGAGCTTTATAGAATTTTTGCGCGAACTCATTCCAAGTAATGGCTTATGCATTGGCATGAGTGATGGTGAAGTTGTCCTACTATTTTGAAGCAGGTCCATTAAGTTGATGAGAAGCAAACAAAACTCTTTTTGGATCACTGCATTGGATAATATCCAGTTTCTTCCCAATGGCTCAAAGCCAATCATCTGTGTCCATGGGATTCGTGCTGCTGGAGAATGTCAGGGGATGTATCCTCATAAATTCTGATAGTCTTGATTGCGGAGCTTGAGCTAGTGGCAGAGCATGTTGTGCAGGGTTGCAGATGGTTTGTGCTAGTAGTTGAATGAGCTTATTCTGGTAGGCCATCATTTGAGCCCAATCAAATCCTTCGGTAGGGGGTGGCGAAGGAATTGGGGCAGACTGACTTCCTTGGGTGTTATTATTGTTGTTGCTATTGTTAGTTTTTCTTGTGTTCACCATCTGGTTGAAGTTAGGTGAGAGGAGAGTTAAGACAAATGAGGGGAAGGGGTTGTTTTGCCCAACACAAAACACTATCTTAGTAAAACCTTTGCTAAGCAAATGACAAGTAATAGTTACAGCTGCCGACAAAAGAGGAAACTGATAGCTCATAACTTCGTCTAGTATCTAGCTTAACAACTTAACCTAAAGAGGTAAGGGTTGTCTTGGTGTGATCCTTCACATCTCTCGATGTACGAAGCATGATCCTTCAAGGCGAAGATTGAAGTGGAAATAGAGTTGATGAATCCCAACTAATGTCCTTCTATAGTGTTTTGAACAAGGGAAGAGATAGAAATATGTTTTTTATAATGACATAAAGATGAGAAAGGATTGAGAGATAAGGATAAGCAAAGATTGAGAGGTAAGAATAAGCAAAACTTTTTAAAATTACTAGTTATTTAAAATATATCCTTAAGGTCCTACCATTATATTCTATCTACGGTCACGTCTTAGAGTCGTCATAGCTCTAATACCATCTCTGTCAGATCCAGGAGACAACACCAAAACCCTCTATGTTAATCGCACTTGTTCAGGAACAGCTAGTGCACATAGTGGATAACAAAGACAAATATCAAGCATAATGACCAACTTTATTTAAATGAATATGAGCCTGATGGCCAAAGTTTACATCAATGGTCCATAAACCAAAATTAAATATAAGTAGTGGAACATAAAACCAAAGCAGAAGAAACCCACTGAGCCAACCCATAGAAAAATGATAGTAAGACACAACCTATTCGTTCTGACCCTCACCGAAGTTGAAGTCATCCTTTGAAAAATGATGAATTGAGCAACATAAGCACATAAAGTAATGTCACACCATGAGGTTTAATAGAGTTAATGCATGCATAAGGATTGACAAAGTAAGGCATAATAAGGTTAATTGAGCGAAAAGCAAAGTTGAAGTAAATATTGTAAGTAGATTCAAAAGCTGAATTTGATACAATAGATAGAAATAAGATTTTAACAAAATAATATCGTTAGTGTAGGATCCAACCAAACACTAACCTATCCACATGTATCCATTTGCGAAAGTCGTCTCGAAGCTTTGACTCTCGAGAGAAAGTCTTGCCTTTGGTGGGAGGACTCCTTCTGACTGCAGCTTGAAGGGGAAAAGCCACTGATACACTGGAAGTCTTTTTCCCATGGCAGTATAGCCACCTAGACTATCTTTCCTAAAAAGATCTCATATGGATTCCATCCATCCATAATCATTTTGTAAAACCATTTTGAAAACAAAATCTTATCCATAAAAAAACTTTATTCAGCTTGCCCATGACCATGTGCACGACTATCCATGATAGATTATATACACTGCAGAGATTGTACAGCTTTATCCACAAGATATGATTATCTCATAATATCAGCCATTACACGCTTCCGTAGGTGTGCGATTGAGAAAATCATCACAAAACCTTTACAATGCAAAGCCTTCAACATGGCCAAGCCAACACTAAGGTTTCATCCCAGTAAGGAATCCACCAGATTGGGACCTCCTCTTGAGATGAGTAAGACTTCACATGGCCTATGCTATGCTCACTTTCAACCTGCAGCGAGACTCAGGTTGAGACCTGCAAATTAGTCAGCCAGGGCTATCTCATACTAGCCTTGTGGTAGTACGAAAGGGCTTTGTAGCAGTAGCTCACAGACCGGTCCTTAACTTGACTCAGGCACCAACCACATACCCTCGTGCCTGGCAATCAACATTGTGTCACCAAACAACAATGCATGCCAACAAGCACCCACCACCTAACCATTAGCCTAAGTCTAAGGCATGTTTTTATATTTTGTTTTGAAATAACTCATAGTCTTTCTTGACTCACCGAAGTCAAGAGTACATTTCAAAAGCTTATTATTTTATGTGAAAAGGTTATCTCAAAACAAAAATTATGTCGAAGCAGGTTTAAGCATTTGATACAAAATTTCTCTAGCCCGTACTAGTGTATTAACTAGAGTTTTATTTAAGGAGACAAGGTATGTTCATGTTCAATGTCAAATTTGGCCATATACAAAGGAATTTGGTGTAACTAAAGTTTAAATCAGATTTGAACTAATTTGAATAAAAGTACGCATGCATAATAATTAAAAATTACTGGAAGCAATATGATCAAAGGTGAACTTGCCTTGCTCGATGTCTTGATGCTGCGAATCATCGAAATCGTACTCTCCAGAATAGTCGTAATCTACACATGCAAATAATCAAATAAAAACAAAAAAATCCAAATAGAATCCAAAAATCATAAAATATATACTAAGAGATAGATAATGATTTTATATGAATTTAGAAAAAAGCATCAATGGATTCGGAGTTCGGATAACGGAGAACGATTCAATTGCTAGAAAGGAAATTGCTCGGAAGATTAGTTGGAAATGATATTATCAGAAAATACCAACAGAGGGGATACACCTTGAGATCTTCTTTTTGGCTTTTCTGGCTTCTTGGTGTGCAATAAATGTGAGGAATGAGGAGAGGAGGTTGTGGTTCAATTTATAGGATCAAGGGAATAACTGAACAGCCGCAGTTGATTGCCGGAGTGATGACTGGAATTATGGCGGTAGTTTTTCGTGTTTAAGGAGCACTAACATGGATGCAAACAGCCAAAATTGATGGAAATAAATTTCTACCAATGGTGGGAGATATTTCTACTGCATGCCATTTAATTTTTGGTAAGAAGGAATTGATTTTGCTTTTTATGGAGATTTTGCATTTTGCAAAATTTGAATTTGGATTTTAGAAGTGAACTAAAAATTTTGAATGGGACTGAGGCTTTGAAATTGAACTGGCATTGGAATTTGGAATTTAAATTTTAGGATTACCATCCAAACTTCAAATATTGAAAAGGATGGCATAAGTGGATACATGGAATTCTTGATGAATTCATAAATTTGAATGCGCTCAATCGGAGTTAAGATGAAGGAGAACGGACTTTTGGAAGTTTGAGTCCTAAAGAAATTGTTAAAGGAGATTTTCTAGAGTTATTTTTCTGCTGGAAAAGATATTTATGACGTCTGCAAGGAAATTGATTTTTGACCGAATTATTTTTCTATAGAAAAGGGTTTTTATGATGCAATGCTGATGTCAGCTGGATTTTTAAATTTCTGGTAGAGGCTGAGAAGAGGGCCCGGCTTTTGGTGGACTGGGTCTATGGACTGGGGAGGTGGCAGGGAGTTGGCGTGACTCATGGCCACTGAGTTGGTGCACACACTGCAGTGAGGTGGCGGCCATGTCACCTACCGCTGATGTGGCATGGTCGGGCGGCGGCGCTCTGGGGAAGTTTGAATTTTGTTCAATACCAGGTCATCTACAGTAAGGCTGCGAGGTTGGACCTTACGATAGTAGTATTTATACAGGGCTTGTTGGTAGATCACCGAACAGGTTAAGGCTTGATTCCTTTTCTCTTCAAGTAGGTTAATGTCATCTGCTCGGAGTTGCTTTTGGTTGCATTCGTTGAAGTTCTCCAGTCTTGTCGACCGTATCTTTAGTTCTGCAGGAAGCATGGCCTCAGCCCCAAAAACTAGAAAAAGGGTGTTTCATCTGTTGCCCAACTAGAAGTCATGCGAATTGCCAATAATACCAAAGGTAATTCTTGTACCCAAGCCTCCGCGCGCTTTACAAGTTGGTCAAAGATCTGAGTTTTAATCCCTTTTGTTATTTGGCCATTTGCTCTTTCGATTGTTCCATTTCTTTGTTGATGGGCTACAGAGGCATAACACAACTTGGTAACTAATTCTTTGCAAAATTCTTGAAATTTTGCACTTGAGAATTGCTTACTGTTATCTGTAATTATTCGACTTGCGACTACAAACCGAGTAATTATGCTTCTCATCATAAACTTTTTAGAGGCTTCTGTTGTTATCCTAGTTATAGGTTCGACGTCAATCCATGTTGTGAATGTATCAATAGCTACAAAAAGAAATTTGAAGCCCCTGGTGTTTTTGGGAATGGTCCTAGGATATTGAGATCCCAGGTCGCAGAAGGCCAATGGAGAGGTATAGTCTATCGAGCCTGAGCTGGTTGGTGTATTTGCCTGCTATGAAATTGGCATAGGATACATTTCTTAACCAACTCTTTAGTGTCACGGAGGACTGTCGGCCAGTAAAAACCTTGTCTAAAGGCTTTTCCGACCAGCATTCTATAAGAAGCGTGCACTCCATAGATGCCCCCATATATATATATATATATATATATATATATATATATATATATATATATATATATATATATATATATATATATATATATATATATATCATGAAGGAGTTGTAATCCTTCTTTCTGCGATATGCATTCCATGAGCCCCCTTGAGTACTTTATTTATAGAGTACGCCTTCGACCAAATACGTTTTGATCTTTTAGGATAAACGATATGCTTCGAGATTTTCCTCGGGTACTAAACCCTTATGAAGATAGTCGTAGATGGGTCCCATCTATATATCCTCGTATTCTAGAGAGGCTATCTCATTAGGAGATGTCTCTAGTGTTTCGGCTAGAGACGGCTTCTAAAACTGTTCCAAGAAGACTCCTTTTGGTACTTACGATCGGGAAAAAGCTATTCGAGCTAATTGGTTAGTAAGAAAATTATCCTTTCGAGGGATATATTGTATCTCAAAACTAAAAAAATGCTTCTCAAACTTTCTAACTTTTGATAAGTACTGAGACATGGTCGAATTAGAACATTGGTACTCTTTTTTGACATGATAAATAACTAGTTGAGAGTCTCCTCTCATGAGCAGTTATCGAATCCTAAGTGTTTTCACTGCTCTTATGCCAACCAATAAACCTTCGTATTTGGCCACATTGGTAGTGGCTGAAAAGTTTAATTGAACAGCATACTTTAAGGTCTCTCCCGTAGGAGATTCCAGGACCACTCCAGCCCTGAGCCACTAAGCATAAGTACCCATCAAAGTACATCGTCCACTGATCATGGGAATTGTACTGGGGATCTTGAACAGGTTCAGGATTTGCCTATTTGGTGACAAAGTCTACCAAGATCTAGAATTTAATGGCCATTTGGGATGCAAAATGGAGATCAAACTCCCCAAATTCAACTAACCATTTTGCCATGTATTCCACTGCTTCCCTATTCTGGAGGACCTCTCCTAAGGTAAACTCAGACAACATAATAATCTTGTGCGCTTGAAAATAATACCCTAGTTTCCTTGAAGACATGAGGAGGGCACATAAAAGCTTTTGAACCAGAGGATAGTGCTCCTTACACCTATGCAAAACTTCGCTTACGTAGTAAACTGGTTGTTGGACACCTTTGTGTTCTATGACCAGTATTGTGCTTACTGTCTGTGGCATGGTAGCTAGATATATTAAGAGCATCTCTTCTAATTTTAGAAAAACTAGAATAGGAGCACTCATAAGATATCTCTTGACATCCTCGAAGGCATCGTTATCCTCCTTTGACCACTCTAACAATAGCGCCTCATGATCAGAGCAAGCCTCTCCAAGAAAGGGAATTCTAGATTATAATTGTCTCTAGTCGGAATTGAGCCCTGTGAAAGTATGGGCAAACTCATAGGGATCCCACCCACATTCTCTATAGGGACAACCAAAGGGTGACGATCACCTGATGTCGATGGAGCCCTGGAATGTTAGATCCTAGGGCTTACTGAAATAGATTGGATAGCCATTGAGGGACTCGAACATTTAGAGGGAGATCCTTCATCATGTTCTGAGTCCTTTTTATGGTCAGAATTATCCTTACACTTTGGGGAAACTGGTTCCTCCGTTGAGTGTATGTATGACCGAACTGGCAACCAGAGGGGGGGTGTGAATGGTGCCTTAAAAAAAACTTTCCAAGTATTCACACAATCTTCTTCTTCAATAACTACAAATCTATGAAGACGAAGATCGAATGTTCACTGGAGAGCCGATCTCAAGATCGACACCAGAACGAGAACCGTTGCTGGCCGAGCACAAGACAAAGCAGTCGAAATGTCCTATCGTGATCGATCTGACCAAGAGATAGACCGTCTGTGACAGAGAGGTTGAATGCCAACTCGTGGTCGATCAAGTCACTCGGTCAAGACAGACGATCCATTGAAAACCGAAAATCAGACCGACAATAGAGACTGCACAGTAATGAACGAAAACAGAGAAAGCGCGCATGACCAACAAGACTCAAAAACGAATAACTTGATAGACTTGAGTCAAATAACAGGAGACTTCAACCATAGCAGCGGAATGACCTCAAGTTGAGAAATCATAGAGTGGTTGAAGTCTCTCTGCTGCAACCGAGAAGAACAACGTGGTCGATACTGAAAAACAAAGGAGTCACTCAGTGCTCGACCGCAAGATCTAATTTCCATGTAACTTTAGACTCATAGATCTTTTGGTCACGAGACTTTGAATGATTCAAGAACTCATCCTCTGAAAGATGATTTGCAAAGAAACTAGAAATTTTCTGCCGAGACCAATAAGAAAGCCAAAGTCACAACTAGATCAGAGGACATGGGGTGCACGACCATTCGGCAAAGAGACCTTCTCCGACCACTTGCTGCTCTTGGGAAGAACTGGCCAAATGGCCTTGAGATTGATTCCCCAGATCAGAGCAGAAGGGACTGAGGCAGTCTTGATCAACAACTCAACACAAAAGAAACAGGAAAGCCAACAAGAGCACTCGAGAAGAATCGACAAAATAGAGAAAGAAAAACACAAGTAATCAAGACATCTCAGACAAAATACTTCTCAGATAGATAGATAGATACAGAGAGATGAATGATTACAAAGGAGGTTTCTATAGCCACTCTCAACAGCCACTCCCCTCGGGAGGACAAGCTCTAACCCTAGAGCGAACTCACACACACAGACTCCTATGGGAGGGAGAGGCGGCTGCCTCCAAGGCCCAACCGGCCAACTCACCAAAACACTTGCCTCCCCTCTCCTTTTATAGCCTCACACACGAGACTTGACCTAATGGATCCACCCATTAGTCCTCACTGGGGCTAACCCGTAAACCCCACCTAACACCGGGTTTTCCACTGCTTTACCCAACAACACTGACCATCCCAGTGCTTTACCCGTTAACTCAGTGCTTTACCCGCACTTTAGCTGACAGAGCCAACAGAATCCACTTCCACCTTGCAGGCTTTGCGCATTTCATCAAAATGCCATCCCCGCATTTTCCTGGAAGCTTCCTCCTGCCTTGCTGTCCACGCATGCACCCACCTTGAGCCCCAAGTCTTCTTCGGCTTCACCCAGTCATTCTGGACCTCAACATCTCCCATGTCTAGTCCCGACCACTCCAACCTCACCAAGACTTGTCTCCAAGATCCTGTAAGCATCACAGACAAGAACACATTCATAGCACTACACAAAACACTTGAAACAACCTCTGCATTAGTAAAAGTGAAGTTTTAAACTTCACAACGTTGTAAGTGAGATAGATTAGTCGAAATGTCAAAACAATAAATGCACAAGGTTTACGACCACCTCACAAGTCTTTACGACCGATTCCCAGCTGATACGATCGCTTCTGGAAGCCATACGACCATATAACAGAAGCTACGACTTTTAGCCTAAGTCTATAACGTGATCGAATGGACTTCCGACCACAACCAACTGCGCTACGACTTCACCCGAGTGCTTCCGATCGCTTCCTGTGATAACGTGGCCGTAGGCCACGACTTAACGTGGTCATGACCTAACTGCCGACTACCGACCACGACAGAGTTTCGCTGCCGACAAAGGATAACGTGGTCGTAGAGACCCTCAACTACTGCCATCATGGTCGTAGCTACCCACCGACCAAGGCCAACATGGTCGTAAACCCTTTACGACCGATTACCAATGGTTACAACTGCTCCAAGAAGCCATAGGACTGGTTTCCAAGTGTTACGACCGCTTCTGAGTGATAACGTGGTCGTAAGCTCGAGTGCCGACTATCGACCGCAGTGGTCGAAGCATCAACTTCTAATCGCAGCTCTCGATAACGTGGTCGTAGGCCATCGACTTCCCAACGTGGTAGTGGCCCGTCTGCCGACTACCGACCATGATCGTGTTTCACTGCCGGTAATGGATAACATGGTCGTAGATTTGTCTGGGGACTTCCGACCACGATCAAAGAGATGCGTTCGACTTCTGACCACTCGTAAATGCCCTATCGACTTTCGACCAGCGACAACGTGGTCGTAAACCTTCCGGCTGGCCTTCGACTTTCAACAAAGTGGTCGTAAACTTGCCTAATGGCCTTCAACCACGGTCAACGTGATCGTAAAGCTTCCTGGGACCTTTGACCATGACTAGAGCGGTCGTAAACCCTTCTGATGAACTCCGACCACAGCCAAAGTGGTTGAAACGACTACTACCGACCACAGGCTGCCAACAACGTGGTCATAAGCAGACTGCCAACCTATCTCAAGGCTTACGACTTTGCAGAGTCAGCTCAAACCTCAAAAACCAAACTCAATCTTTCTAGATCAAGAGTCAATTACTCATCACAACCATGGGTGACCCCCACATGGTCTCACAGTGTAACGTTGTGGAGGATAAGTATCCCTCCTCAACCTTATCTGTGGTACGACCTCCAGGATCTCGTGAAGGATCTCTAGAGATACCCTTACCATTAGATGAAAGCATGCTCTGCTCGTAGTCATAGTAGGCATCCATGTCGAGATCTATGTAGTCAGCCAGGTCGAACCAGTTCTCCTCATTATATTCTCATGCCATGAGGGTAGGGAGAAGTTATGTGTAGTTATTGTAGATAATTAACTATGTGCATTAACTGCCTTGTTAGATAGATCTGTGACATAATAGCTTATCGTAGACAGGCTAGTCGAAGTTAAGCTAGTCGTAGAAGAATCTATTACCATAGGTGGTCACAAAATGACTTACGAATATGTCATGCTCGTGGAAAGATTTACGATCATGAAGTGGTCATCGAAAGGCTCACGACCATGGGATAGTCATAGAAAGGCTTACGACCATCTGGCTAAGTCCCCCCCTTTATGAATAAGAGGTATATTTAAGAAGCAAAGTGATGCAATAATGCTATTTATAGATAAATAATAAATTGGGGATTATTACATCCTCATCAAATACCTTTAGTTAAACTTGTCAATTTTGAAGCATTGATTAACTTGAAACTAAATTGAATACTCTAAATTGTACTATTTTTCCTAGATTGGTTATATATGTCTTATCATGATAAAGATAGCTTTGTACATATTTTATGGTTTTAAGTGATATCTTTTATTTTTAACCTCACTGTGGATAATTTTTGAAGTACTTTTTTATGTTGCACATTTTCATTAATGCATACATGCTCTTTCTTACTCCCTTATTGTTTCAAGTGTTTTCATGCATCATTTGAGGGAGAGTGGTGGTGAACTTGCATAGCCCATTGCCCTTGATGACAATTTTGCCAAAAGGTGGTGAAAGATGATGGCAAAATTTTGGTTGTAGTAAAAAAGGGTGAAAATATTCAGATTGGGGAGAATGGTTTTCTAAAGGGAAGAATGCTTAGAAAGGTTAAAATGGGGAGAATGAGCTTTGTGAAGTTGTAGTAGAGCAGATTGAGCTTTTATGTGAGAAAATGCATTGTGGGTCATTTTTGATCTTTTGTTGTCAAGTGGTATTGCATTTGTTCCTATTTGCTCTTTTGTGCTTTATTTTGCTATGACAATGTTCATGATGAATAATTGTTCTTTATTTGGACCATTAGGAAGATTATGCTATTTGAAGTGATTTAGGTGTGGATGAGGCTTTTATTGAAAACTTGCTCTTTCTATGTCTTAGCACCATTCTACATCTCGCCATTGTGATTATGTTCTTACTTTCTCTTAAATCTTGACCACTAGTGGCTTTTCCAACTTTTATGCTTTAAAGTCTAAAATTCAAACTCAAATTCTTGCCTTCGGGGTGTTGGTCAAATTGCTCATAAAGGGGGGAGAATGTAAGAACATGTGGTGGCAACCCCATGTGAGTGATGAGTATTTAACATTGGTCATATCTTATTTTCATTGCTTGATAATTTGAATTTTCCTATGCATTTCTGAAAGACTGCTATTTGCGCGGTCTAACCAGCGTATGTGCCACAGTTAGATCAGCCCTGTGTTGAGTTGCTGTCTGGTTCTAGTTTGGGGTGTCAGTCATGGTAAGAGTCTGTGCAAATGTTAGTAACGGGGAAGTCCATGCATGTGTGAGTCATGGCATGTGTCCATGAATATGGTTTACTGGAGGGTCAAGTGCATGCCATTTGTGCTTCGATGGATTGCTTTGTTCTTTGGTGTGCAAGTGTTTTAATGATTGTTGTAGCTAGCGACGAGTCCGATGCTATGAAAAGAGTCCTAAGGCCCTGGTATGTCGTGTAAGTCTGGGTGGAGCAACATCTAAAGCCGACAAGCATGAGAGAAAGACAAGGGTCGTAAAGAAGCTATGCGTGCATATGATGTGCCAATTGGACTTACGCGTTCTAAGTGGTGATGTTCCTCGGAGTAGGCATACGATCTTGATGGCAAGATGTTGGGCATCATGGACAGAGTGATGTTGGTGTGCCATGGGACTTGGATGTTTCAAGTGGTGATGGCCTCGATGTAGGCGTATGATCATGGCGACAAATCATGGGTATTACATTGTCGTGAAGACCAGTGGGTGGAAATTTGGGAAATTGTCCGAAACCAGGTGGAGTGGTGGTTTATAAAATCACGACACTAGCCTAAGTGATTTAGGTCACATCTTTGTGGTTGGAGTTTCTTATTGAGCTTGTGGAGCCTTTGAGAAGTTACACTTTGAAAAACGTGCAAATATGTGTGAGAGTAAAATATGTTTGTGTGTGGGTTACCTAATTTCCCTATATGTAAGTGGTGTGATCTACTAATGAGGGGTTGGTTGGAAGGGCCAAAAGATAGGTGAGGAGCCTCCACTATATAAGCTTGGTGTTGAGTTGAGTCTTGTGAGAGACTTTAGAGATTAGGGTTAGGGTTTCCTTGTATTGGAGCCATGTGTGTGTGTGCTCTAGGCTTAGAACTCTGCTATCCTAAGGGATTAGCTATAAAATATTCCTCTCTAAGTGAATTAAACATCCAAAGTTTGTCCAAGTAGGTTTTTCAATTGATCCCTCTTGTTCTTTTTATTTTCATGGCCTTCTTGTTTGGAGTTCACTTCTCTTGAGATTTTCTAGTGCCAAGGATGTATAAGAGATAGAGATATCTGCCAGTGACATAACCTCGTCCATCTAGGCATGATCTAGAGGAAGTTGTTGAGTTTGCTCGCTTTTTATCAAGAGAGAGGTGATTTTTGGGTTTTGCTCATGTAGGTGTTTTGGATAGAATTTGTCCTATGTTATAGCTTGTCATGACATATGAGAACCCATTCCAAGTCACCTAGACTATCTAGGACTCACGAGCAAGTGCAAATCTAAATTTCCCTTTTTTGCTCGATTTTGGTGCAACCTAACTTCGAACAAAAAAGGTCAAAATTTTGTCAACAATTTTCTTGATTATTGATTGGAATAGGTTCCTAATATCCAAGAGAGGTGCCTACAAAGTTTCAAGTCATTGGATTGATCGATTAAAAGTTACATAGATTTCCAGATTTGAAACAATGCTAATTTTATTGTTCGTTCGCTTGATTTTTCTGTTGACAGTGAGCTGAACATTGTTCATAGTGGTCTGACCACCATGAAGCTTCCGGTCTGACTGCCCTTAGCCAGAGGTTTGATCGCTATGAATGTAATGTTTGACATGTTCCATCTAGAGGTCTGACCAGTGTGATTTTGAATCTCTAGGATTTTGCATTTCTTGGGTTAGGGCTTTGATAGAGTATGAATTTGGTTTTCCACTGCATGTTATTGTCAATATTTTGGGGAACATTTTGAGAGTGTCATTCACCCCCATGGACTCACCATACTTGATTCTACAATGCTTAGTTTGAAGTTGCTGAAACACCCCCACCCATATCATGTGCAATGATTTAGTGATTGTGGAGATGTCAAAGTTCAGCACATGGTGAAGGTTAATTTCAAGATTCGTTACTATGTCAATACTGTTATTTGTGATGTAGCCTCCATAAACTTGAGTCACCTGCTGTTGGAAAGGCCTTGGCAATATGATTGCACCATGGCACACGATGGTCATTCTAATGAATACACATTCAATTGGAAAGGCTGAACCAAGAGGTCGTTTCCTATGACTACAAATCAGATTCTAGTGAAAGTAAGCAAAAGAACGTTGAGGTAAGGAGTGAGAAAATAAAATTGAGTGACATTCACCCTTCGATTAGTGGCAGCCACAAGCCTAATTTGAATGGTCAAACTAATAGTTAGGGAGAGAAATTGGTAATGTTAGCCACTAAATCTGATATGAGAGTAGTGGGGAAAAACCAAAATTTGATACACTGTTTTTGCCTAACAACTCAACCTCTCTCCCTAGTTCTATTTCTAGTGTTTTACAGGCCTTCAAGGATGTATTTCTAGAGGAAATACCTGCTAGGATTCCTCCCATAAGTGGAATTGAGCATCAAATCAACCTCATGTTGGGTGCCTCACTCCTGATCTGGCTACCCCTACAGCACAAATCCCAAAGAGACTAAGGAAATCAGCGTCAAGCACAAGAACTAATGGATAAATTGAATGTATGTGAAAGCGTATGTCCTTGCACTGTTCCTGTTATTTTAGTTCCTAAGAAATATGGTACATGAAGAATATGTGTTGATTGTCGAGCCATTATTAATATCACTATTCGATATTGTCATCCTATCCCTAGGCTTAATGATATGTTAGATGAACTTAGTTGTGTGAAACTTAGTAATGAGTGGAAAACTGCTTTCAAATCAAAAATTGGATGGTACGAGGGGTTAGCGGTACCTTTTGATTTAACTAATGCTCCTAACATATTCATTTGTTTGATAAATCATATTTTAAGACCTTTCATTGGTAAATTTGTGGTGCTTTACTTTTATAATAATATGATCTATAGCAAAACCATGGAAGAACACAATGATCACATTAAATAAGTACGAGAATGCTTAGAAATGAGAAATTGATTTCAAAAATTGAGAAATGAACTTTTTGTACTGAAAGGGTAGTGTTCTTAAGCTATGCTATTTATGGACAAGGAATTGAGGTAGATGCATCTAAAATTAAAGCATTCAAGATTTGGCCTAACCTATGAATGCTAGTCAAATTAGAAATTTTCATGGTTTAGCTAGATTTTTCATAGATTAGTGATAGATTTTAGTACTATTGCTGCCCCATTGAATAAATTAACTAAAAAAGGTGTTACTTTTAAGTGGGTGATTCACAACAAAAAACTTATCAAGAATTAAAGAAATGATCGACTGAAGCACCATTGCTTATTTTACCTTATTTAATTAAAGCTTTTCAAATTGAATGTGATAGTAGTGGAATATGTATTAGTGGTGTCTTGATGTAAGAGGTAAAACCAGTAGCATACTTTAGTGAGAAACTTGGTGGTACTTAATTAAATTATCCTGTTTATGACAAGGAGTTGTATACTTTGGTTCATGTGCTTGAAACTTGGCAACATTATCTTTGGCCGAAGTATTTGTTATTCGTTCTAATCATGAAGCTTTGAAGTGTTTGAAACACCAAGCTAAATTTGATCATAGATATGCTAAGTGGGTAGAATTAATTGAATAATTTCCATGTGTTGTGAAATATAAGAGAGGCAAAGAGAATGTGGTTGGTGAAGCGTTATCTCATAAGAGTGTGATTTTAACTCAATTAGAAGTAAAGGTTCTTGGTATGGAAAGTTTGAAAGAATCATATGCTTCTGATAGTTAATTTTTAGAACCGTATTCTAAGTGCAACAATGGGAAATGTTGGGATAAGTTTCATATTCATGATGGGTTCTTATTTCATGCTAACAAGCTATGTGTTCCAGATTCATCTGTACGTTTGCTATTGTTGTAGGAATCTCTTGTAGGTGAATTGATGGGACAATTTGGGAGAGAAAAGCTGTCATAATGTTAGCCGATTACTTTTATTGGCCAAGGATGAGGCATGACGTTGAGAGGTTTTTACAACAATGTGTGACATGTCGTAAAGCTATATCAAAACTTAATCCACATGGTTTATATGCTTCACTTTCTATTCCTAGTATACCTTGGGAGGACATTTGTATGGATTTTTTTAGGATTGCCTAGGACTAAGATGGGGAGGAATTCGGTATTTGTAGTTGTGGATAGGTTTTCTAAGATGACACATTTTGTACCCTGTCACAAAAGCGACAATGTGTCACATGTAGCATACTTTTTTTCAAGGAGATCGTGAGATTGTATGGCATACCAAGAACTATTATTTTAGATTATGATGTCAAGTTTATAAGCTATCTTTGAAAGACTTTGTGGACCAAGCTTATGACAAAGTTATTATTCTCCACAACTTGTCACCTACAAACCGATGGACAAACAGAGGTGGTGAATCATACACTTTGTATGCTACTGTGAACGATGATCAAGAAGAATTTGAGAGTATGGGAAGATTGCTTACCATATATGGAGTTTACATATAACAGGGCGATACACTCTACTACTCAATTATATCCGTTCGAGGTGGTGTATGATTTTAAACCAATTGCATGACTTGATTTGCTAGCACTTTCATTTCAAGAATGTACACATATTGAGATGTCAAAGCATGCTAACTTTGTGAAGAAAATCCATGCAAGACAAAAGAGGAGATTGAGAAGAAGGCATGCTACTATGCTGAAATGGTGAACAACATGAGAAAGAAGATGCTATTCAAGCCGGGTGACTTGGTTTGGTTGCATCTATGCAAAGATCGCTTTTCAGAGAAGCATAAATCAAAATTGATACCTCGTAGTGATGGTCCATTTAAAGTACTTGTGAAGATCAATGATAATGCATGCAAGATAGGGTTTCTGGGTGACGACTATGGTGTGAGCAGTACATTTAATGTCACTGATATATCACTGTTCTTTGGACCAAAAGACACAGAGTTAAGGGCAACTGCTTTTCAAAAGAGGGAGGATGATGAGAACACTCAAACCACTACAGCTCAGACTTATCCTTCAACTAGCTACGATCCACCAGCTACTTCAACTAGCTACGATCGACCATCAACTCGACCACTATGGATCGACCAGTTATTCGAATAGATGGGAACAATGCTTGATCTCGACCAGCTCTTAGTAATGATGATAACTAAAGTTGAACAGGACTCAATATCGACTTGGACTTGATAACGACTAGACCTTAGTAAGATCAGTTTCTACCCAAGACCATGTGACCATGGGCGTGGGAGGCAAAGCACATGAAGGAGCTAGATGAGTCCTAAAGAAATTGGAGACTTGCGTATGAAGTTTGGCCGAATCCAAATCGGATCCGATTGTATTGCAATTAGAAAGTAATTGATAGAGTTTGGGTTGTACTAAAGATAGAAGTCAGAGTTCTTTTCTTTTTCATCAAGTTTAAGGTCATCCGGCAGACTATATATTGTAAGGGTGATGTACACCAAAAATCAGATCACATTTTCAGATTAAATCGATACTCTTGATTCTAAGGTTTATGCTCATATGCCCCACTAGAATAGAGAGTTCCAATATGGATATTGCGGCCGTTCTTCTTGTGTATTCCTCATGAATTGCAGGGAGTTCATCACGCCTACTTTTGCATGGTTGAGTCAACGGAGGATTGAAGTGTTTAGTTGGGTGAATTCAAGTGTTGCAGATTGCTGTAATTAAGACAATGGTTGACATCATCGTTCGTCAGGTTGCAGGAATCTAAATTATCTACAATCCTACGCCAAAATCAGACATTCCCTGTATCAAATGATCCCTCGTTCGATCAATTAGTTTCTTGATTGGATTCTGGTTGTTCGTTTTTCAATAGCTTCACTAGCGACTGAATGTGCAACACAAGAAAAACAAATACTATGATCCCCATTGGGCCTCCTGATAAAATGTTGCCACCAGGGGGGGCCGATAAGTGTTTCCTTTTATAATCGGTAAACTTTGTAATATTTTGTATTCACTCCCTCTTTTGCGATGAAATTAGCAGCCTGCTATGTTTTTTAAAAAATGTAAAGTCCAATTCAGTATGAACATTAGGAAATGAAAAAAAAATCTTGGAGCAATGAGACAACGGGACTTAGAGGATGGATGGCAACATCAAAATGGTCAACGTGATCAGAAAACGTGACTTTGGTTATTAATTTGGACCTAAATCAAACATCACATCTCATTATTTTTTTATGGATTTTCTTTTTTAAGGAACATCTCATTCATTAACAAAACCTTAAAATAGCGCTTTGGATTGTGACATGCAAATTTATGCAGCACAATTTTGGAGTCGCATGCACTTCAGCACGCATTCCACTCGATCACCAAGCCGAGCAGTGGTTGACGATGACAGTTACATTCAGGTGTCCGTCCAAAAACACAAATTAGAGAGCGACATGTGAAGGACCCAATGTAAACACAGGGTTCAACTTCAAACTTGACCACATATTAATTTTTTTCAGCTTGTTTCAGAGAGCAAGGGTTAGGAGGGGTATTAGATGTTGGGTTTTCTCGAACCCTAGGTTGATTTTACGGAGGTTATCTCGCCTACCCTCTATTTCTCTGTCTTTTCCGTGGTGCCACTCACAATTACATTATGAGGCAAGAGGGTAGGACCCACCTATTTCCAGTATACCGTGAGACTCCTGAACCATGTTACAAACCATGGTCAGACATACTAGTTTTATGAGTCTAATATATATTAGTCCGTAGCACAAATGTGAGTCAAGCGCCATTATCAGATTGTTTACAAGATCAATCTAATCTAATCATATGTGTTAATAGCCTTTAGAGCTGATCCTACAAAACAAACCCAGCTATTCCACCCTGTGTTGTATCTGGTTTAAACATATACATACATATTAAATTCCAGTAGACTTGATCTCAATAAATATATCTACCATATTTTAGCGCAGCTATTCTCAGCACCTCGAGTATTAATTCCTCGAGTTAAATTCCACATCAAATTATTCCCTATCACTTGCATCAATAATATGAATAATTCCACAATGAGTTAAACAGATAGTAACCACAATAAATGTTGAAAGCCACATAAAAATCCAAGTATCTCCCACCTGGCTGATATATTTCAATCAACAAACTAAAGTTCCATGTCTTTCACATGCTTAGAAAATAATTTTTAACTAACTAGTTTGGTTAGTGGATTTGCAACCATATTAATGCTAGGAAAATAAACTAAACAAACATACTTGAATCTATTTATTACATCACAAATTTAGTAATACCTCCCTTCAATGTGTTTACTGTTATTATAAAATTTAGAATCCTTCGAGACCTTGATTGCTACCTAATTATCATCGAAAATAGTGATAGGTTGTAATGCACTTTCCACAACCTTAAGTGATGCAAGAAATTCCCTTATCCATACACCTTTCTTTTATTGCTTCAGATGCAGTAATGTATTCAGCTTCCATGGAGGAATTAGCAATTGAATCATGTTTCCTACTGCACTAGAAATAGCACCTCATGCCAAAGTAAATAGATAACCAGAAG
This sequence comes from Dendrocalamus sinicus, assembly GCA_036346575.1. Classification (NCBI taxonomy): domain Eukaryota; kingdom Viridiplantae; phylum Streptophyta; class Magnoliopsida; order Poales; family Poaceae; genus Dendrocalamus; species Dendrocalamus sinicus. The sequence goes on along the minus strand of CM070655.1, from coordinate 21,266,566 downwards.
TTAATTTTCGGCCATTCGGATTCCCTTGCCAATCAGCATTATTATAACTTACAACAGAAGATTATGACCATTAAATTATAATAAATAATCCATAGCGCCTTTGACATAACACACTACATATTTGATTTGTTTCTAGTGCTCTTCCCCAGAATTATTTTGATATCTACTAAGAATTCCAATGGTATGGTTAAGGTCAAGTCGTGTGAATAATATACCATGCATAAGACATCCTAAAGCTCAAGAATAAGGAACTCCATTCATTCTAGCTTTTTCCTCAAGATTGTTTGGACATAATTCTTCACTAAGTTTAGTTCCCTTCACAATAAGTGTATTAACATGTTTGCTGTTTTTCATAGAAAATTATTTTAAAACGTTTCAAAGCTATGCCTTTTGGGATAACCCAAGAATTACTTTATTCCGATCTCTATATATTTTAACTCCTAAAACATAGTAAGCTTCTCCCATATCGTTCATATCAAATTTAGAAAACAATCAAGCTTTCATTTACATCAATGTATTTTATCATTAGAAGTAATGAGAATATTATCAACATATAAAGACAGTAAGACAACATTTATACATAACTTTTGTATATATGCAATGACGACCTTCCATCATTGAAAAACCATATGACATGACAACATAATAAAAAAGAATATAGCATTGTCATGAAGCTTGTTTAACACCATAAATTGATCTATTCAATTTGCAAACCTTATTTTCATTACTTTTTTCTCTAAAACCTTCCAGCTATTTCATATATATTTCCTCCTCCAAAAGACCATTAAGAAAAGCGGTTTTAACATTCATTTGGTGGAGTTCAAGACCATAAAAGCCGTCAACGCACTAATAATACAAATTGAAGTACATTTAGCAACATAAGAAGTCAATACCTTTCCTATGTGTAAAGCATTTAACAACAAGTCTAGCATTATATTTTTCCACTAAACCTTCTCAATTCAATTTCCTATTAAAAATCCATTTACAGCCTATGGGCTTACAGTTGTTTGGTAGGTCAACAAGTTCCCAAACTTTATTCTTTTTCATCGAGTTTAATTCTTCCCGCATTGCTTCCACCCATGGTTTTAATTGTGAGCAGTTTATTGCTTGTTTATAAGTCTTTAGTTCTTCCTCTAAATATGAAATTTTAGAGTAAACTTCCCCCCAAGAACAAATAATAATCATCTAGTATTAGGGTGTACTTAAAACCTCCCACTTCTCCTAAGCATGTTAATGTTGGGAGTATGATTTATATTTTCTTAAGAAGCTGAACCTCCATCTATAGCACCCCAAATTATTTTTTTCTTTTAATTGCACACGGGGCTGACATTCCTTAGCTGCCCCTCCTCCTCCCTAACTGACCCTCCCCCTCCTCCCCTCCCCAAATTTTTTTGTTCATGTTTGCAGTAGTAAGGTTTGTTAGATTTGAAGTTGTAGATCATGAGTTATGAATTTAGAAAGGTAACTCTTCTGTTTTGGACAAAACAGTATTCAAGTAGGTAAACGGGGTTGTAGATGCCAGAATCTCAAAAGGAGGATATCGAAGAAAAGGTTGTAAATTCTGTGTAGATTTTGAAAAATATATCTTTTAATATATTTGGGTCCCTAAGCCTAGAGTTATGGCTATCTGAATAGCAGTGCTGCGGGTAATGGTTGCTGTTTGGAGGAGGGTTGTTTTGGTTGGCACTTAGGAGTGGTGTTTATTATGTATGTTAAACTGCTTTTAGATTATTTTTAGTGTGTTTTATGAATGCTTAGTTGGTCATGTGAATCAAGGGCAAGACCCTCTACTCATCATCCTTTGTCACACAGTTGAGGCAAGTGCAAGTTGTCAGTAACAAACATGAAAAATATTTATGCCTTCTTAATGTCATGCATATAAATATTTATCCATGTTCGTGCTGTTGGTTAGGATACATACTCATGTTGATAAAGCAAAAGGATAAAAATTAATAGTTAAGGTCCTTGTCGTGTTTTAGTTGGGCATGTGATCTCCACACTTACGGAGTGTGGGCTTGAGGTCCATGTGCAAGAAGGCACAGGCTTGAGTATTCATCGACGGGTGCGTACGCTGCATTACCAGTAATTGCAAAGAGAAAAGAGATGTGTATTTGTGACATTTGCATCGCATGAAAAAAATTGAACATTTATGAAATCAATGTGGATGGCTGCATATGAGCAATATTTATATTTAATATCTATTTATAAGGTTTTGTTTATCATCTTTCTTTTACTTTGCTGAGTCGTGAACTCACACTTGCTGCTTATGTTTTTTAGGTACTTCCTGTGAAGGCGACATGCATGGGGATGGGATAGAATTTCATGCACTATGCCTTGACACTCATCATGTCTAATGTCAAACCAGATTTTACAATCCGAAATCCTCTGTGATTTCACGCACTATTCCCTGGATCAGTAGATAGTGCTCACAAATACAGTACTGAACATCAAAATATATATCATGCGGAAGCGTAAACATAATAGCAGACTTACTCATGAGCTGATTAGGCCGAAATCAATAAAATGCAGCAGCGAAAATAAAGCACACCGGTGGGACCCTCAGGACGTGCTCACAAGCAGCCAACTGGGGGTTTGCGACCTAGTTTTTGATCTCTTCATCTTCTTCACCATCATGACCTGGTGTACTGCTGTAGCATAGTGATCTGACTCCCAATTCTGGATTAATTGTGAGAGTGAGGGTGAGCAAAAACCACCGTGCTCCGCGAGCCAATACACAGGATGCAAATAGTTAACATGCAAGGCTTATCAAGGAAGGCTCGGGTTATTTTATTTGCCATAAATTGCTTTTGAAATATGATACATAAAAATTTCCTGAGACCTAGTAGTTTAAACTAAAACATATTGTGTTAAAGAATGCAATAATAATAGCGATCCAGATTCCATCGACCGTTACATGATTCCATCCACCATCTCGCTTGATCTATAGAATCTTTAGGACTCCAATTTCTAATTACGCATTAAACAACTGAATACAAATAAAGGCAAATAACTTCAAAGATCCACATAAATGCGAATAAACTCAATTTAGCTTTATTATGAGTTAATAGGTGATTTGAGTCAAGGGTGATTGCGCGCGGAGTACTGACGGAGTCAAAGGGGTTGGAGCGAAGTGATAAATGGCTAAGGGAAATCCATTGAGGTGGGCGTAAGGGAAGGTTTATGGTGAAGGAATATTCATGAGAATATTCCTCTTTATCTTCATGGATGGCTAGGTATGGCCAACAGTAGAATACCATGGATCGATCTTCTATTTAATAACTTCTTTCATTATTTCTATATTTATTTAGGAAGTTCCATTAGTCAGGTTAGACCTATGCATCGATATATGATCTTCGCTTGTTATTTCTTGAATGGCACTAATTTGTATATCGCAAGAGAATTAACCATGACATAGGGGTTCATACAACAATTTTAATCTATCTTGCATTTTGAGCTAAGGGTCAGTCGATATGTTAACAATTTTCAACATTATTTTTGCAATAGTTCATTTATTAAGTTCTTTTATTTGTCATAACAGTTCTAATTAATTATTAATAGTGTCAACTATATTCCAACAAAATCGGCCAATGGGAACGGAAGGTTTAATTTAGATATTGCTTACTGAGGAGGTTTAACTAACTATATTCGGGGTAACGTTTAATTTAATTTTGCATTTGAAATTAACATTAGTGACTCAACATTCAATTTAATTCCCTAAATTGTTCAAGTACCATTTGGAGAAGGATTCTTATGGCTTTTGAGACAATTAATCATATGCGAGGAAATCTTTCATTTAAGTCATGTATTTAAATATTAATGTCTTAACACTTTAATTTATTTAAAGGTTGTCCGAGGAAGTATTTTCAGGACCTTTTTAAGATATAGGAGTGATAACCATATTTTAGATGGTTAGATTTTGGTACTATCTAATTATGTAACTCTTTTGCTACACAAATAGTTTACAATATATTCTTTTTAGACATATTCTAATTTATTCATGGTCATTTTAGGTGGAAGGTTAAGCAAAATACCAATTCTTATTTCCCTTAATCACTTAATTATTCATATGCATATAATTCTATGTTTTGATGTATATATAAATTTTATTTGAACACAATCAATTATCTTAGCTTTCTTGATTTATTTCCTAAATATTTTCTAATTGAAATGGCTTAAAAAATAAAAACAAAATGTTGCGGAATGGGCATTCGATCCTAGGACCTAGACTTGTGTGTTAAGAGTGGCTCGGCTGACCAGCTGGGCTGCTGGCCCATTGTGATTGCAAGGGGTGAATCAATTTAGAAGAGGTGAGTCCGGAGAGTAGGCCCAAAACAGAGCATGCCGACGTAGGGCAGGCGGGCAGCGTCGCCAGTGATGTGCGGTGGCCGGGGGGAGGTGGAAACCACAAAAATGGGTTGCGGGAAAGAGTAGAGGCTAGAGGATACGACTTCACGGGTCAGGCGGCACCGAGCCAGGCTAGCGGCAATGCACGGCGGCCAGAGACGAGGGTGGAACGGGACGGTGGCGCCGGCATGGAGGAGAGGGTGAGATAGGGGCACGAGTTGGAGGGAGGACTTAGAAACCTCACCATGCAGTTGGCCGAGCTGGAGGAGTGTCGAGGTGGGCCAGCGGCAAGGACCAAGGGCGGTGCGGGGAGGCTACTGTGGAGGGAGAAGCTCAGGAGACAAGAAGCACGGCTAGTGGTTGGGGAAGGATCAGGGCACCGAGGAGATGCTTCCAGAGTGAGGAATCGAGCTGGGGATCACCGAGGAGGGAGCGGCACCGGCGATGGCGGCTTTGGCCAGCGATGGGGAAGAGAGGTATTCCGGCGAGCTCAGCACGAGATTTTCCAATTAGGCCGGATGGAAAGTAAAGGGGGAGCAGGGACACGCCGTGACGCGGTCAATTGGTCATGGTGTTTGCCGGAACGGCTGGGGCGGTGTGAGGCAGCAATGGTGGCTCACGGTCATGGGGGCGCTCGGCCTGAGGAGGGGAGGAGGGGGAAAGCCAGGGGAAAGCAATGGGGCAGTAGTGCTCTTATAGCCGTGGAGGGAGGTTGTTGTGGCGGAGCTATAGCCAGAGACCGATGCACTGGGCGATGGGATGGCGAGGGGACTGAAGCTGACGGGAGTAGGGCGTGGGTGATGTGCGCACAGTGGTCAGTGACGTGCGAGCACAGGCGACGTGCATGCTGCAATGGAGACAGGGCCGGATTGACGCTCGCACAGGAGTCAGCGGGGCCGGCCGGGAGTGAAGTGAGAGCAGAGCAGAGGGAAACGAGAGGAGGAAGAAAGAGCCAGCGCGGAGAAGGAGGAAGAGAGATCGGGAGAGCAGCCCCGCGCGCAGAGAGGGGGGAAAGAGAGAGAAAAAGAAAAGGGGTTGGGGCCCACATGAAAGTGAGAGGAGAAAGAGAGAAAAGGATGAGAGAAGAGCTTTAGCAAATCTTGAAATTTGGATTTTTAATTAGAATTTCTATTTCATATTTAATATTACTGATTTCAATAATTGGATTTTCAATTCAAATCCTGGTTCAAATATCTAGATACAAAATTTGCTATTCCTGCAATTTTGATTTTTATTTAGTTTGCCCTCGGAGTTCGATTTATATTATTTTGTTTTGATATTATATATATATATATATATATATATATATATATATATATATATATATATATATATTTGAATATTCAACCTTCGGTTTTGTATGCTACTTGAATTAAAAGATGGGATTTTTTGTTTAATCATTTAGAGATATATTATAATATTCTTTTTGGTTGTATTTTATTGACTTGAAGCAAAATGCAAGAATTTTTTTAAAAAATTTCATATTTCTGAACATCCGAATTTTGGGAAGTTACATCTAATAACATAGTAGTTTAAGCTTTAATTGGAAGAACTTTGCTAGTGAATTTGCTTTACGGTTGTGCTCACCCTTCGAGGTCGAATTGTTTCCTTTGTAGAAGAGATGGTCGGTTTCTTCGTGTGTGCAGTTATGGTTATGTTTTAAATTTGAATGTGTGGTCAACCTACTCATATACTTGTTAGATTGTTTTGAACTCCTTCAATGGTTAAAGGTTCAAAGGAAATGCTGCCAAAATTTAGAGAAAATACATCTAGTATAACTTTCTATTCTGTTGGTTTAGTAATTTTCTACTCTATTGGTTTAGTAGCATTTTAGGCTTTTGTTTAAAATTCTAAAGAAATGAATAAAAGAGAATTTCTAGAATTATTTTTCTAAAGAAAAAGGGAATTATGACATTAGTAGGGGCTTTTTCATTTTTGGCTGAATTATTGTCCTAAAGGGAAGGGAATAATGATGTCATGCTGACATCAGCCCTGGTTCTGCACTTCTAGAGTGAGGCCGACATGTAGGCCCAGTCTATTTGGACCAAGTCCATGGACCAGAGGGCAGCTGAGGTGACGAGGGAGGGTGGCGTGGTGCTTAGGTGGCAGCTGACTGGACAACTATTGCTGACGTGGCCGCCAAGTGTCGGATACATGGCACCGGAGGTCGAGGTTCTGACATGGCAGTCCACATGGCACGGGTGGGACCATGAGCTAATGTGGCATGCCACATGGCTTCCACGTGGATGCTGACTCGATGAGACTACCGTGGTCATGGGATTGCCGTGGTCGTGGGACGCCGTAGTCGTGAGTAGTTGCGGTCGTGCGTGGCCGTGGTCATGAGCAGTGGCTTCGCTAGTGCAGTGGCGCATGGGGACCAAGGGCACCGACGGTGCTCCAGCGCAAGACGATGCTCGGCGAGTCCGTCTTACCTGGTTGCAAGGCTTGGCGATAGACAAAGGTGGTTGGCGACATGAAGAGGGTGGCGGCGGTGCTCGGCTACGGTGGAAATGGCTCTCCAGCAGTGGAAAGGCTCGACCAAGAGGGAACAATGTCGGCGCTATCCTAGGGAAGATGATGAAGCCGTCGATGAGACTTGGTAGAGCTTGCTCGCCGGTGGTGGACCAAGCTTGGGAATGGAGGGCACATGATGTGGGAGAGGTGGAGCGCTCGGGAGAGGAAGAAGAGCGGAGGGTGAAGTGGTGTGAGTTGGGGTGGAGAGGAGGGGGTACTTATAGGGCCGGGGAGGAGAGCAATGTGGCTAATAGCTCGCTAGAGATTGCAGCCGGTGGAAGGAAAGGGAGGGGAAGGATGGAAAGAGGCACATGGAAAAGGAAGGAAATGGGGGAGGGGTTGGGGGAGACCCGGGTCACATGAGGAAAAGAAAGAAAGAGATCCCAAAACTCGGGGTGAAGTTGTGGTGGTGATGGTAAGAAGGTGTGGCGGAGGCAGTGGCTTTGGGAGGAGGAAGAAGATGGGGAGGGAGAAGGCCTGACAAGTGGTGCCCAGGCGTAGAGAGAGAGAGGAGATAGAGGGAACTGGCAGGTGGGTTGGTTGTTAGATAGGCGACACGTGGAGCCTAGGATGAATTTGGGCCGCTTGTGGAGAGGAGGAGGAAGGGGGAGGCATCGGCGCAGTGGGATCCGGCCGTGTGGTGGCGAGTCAAGATTGACACTGGCCACGTGTCGGCCCGAGAGAGAAAGAGGCTTTTAAAATTTGATTTTCTTTACAGATAAAAGCCAGAAGGTTTAATTAATTTAAAAAAATAGTAAATAGGGTCCAACAATTCTAGAAGAATACATAGAAATTCCAAGCACCATTTTGGACTTAGAAAAAATATTTATAACTTAATTTGATATTTAATTTATATACTAAAAATACTTTTTAATTTTAAAATTGATTTTAAATCTCTAGAAAATCATAGAAAATTCAGATAAAAGCTAAATGCTTCTAAATAATTAATTTGAATTAGAATTTTTATAGAAATTGAGAATATCCTTTATTTAATAATATTTTTATGCTTTTACTTAAATTAATTTTCAAAAGAGATGTTTTTCTAAAGCAGAAAATCTGGGCAGATAAATTCTCCAAATTCAAACAAACCAAATAACACTTGTTTTTATTTCTAAATTAAATAATTTTTTACACTAATATTTTTTTAAATAAACAGCTAGGTTGTTACAAACTACCCCATTAAAAAGAATCTCGTCCCTGAGATTCGAACGGCTAGCAAGGAAATGAATTTGGATCTTACTCTACATGGCTTGAGCTGTGATCTAATTCAGATGTCCCTTCGTAAACTTCTGTGGCCTTTTGTTTGCTGTTTGAAGGGTATTGGTGATTGGCACTCCAGATGTACCATTCCTTGCTATCTGTTGCTTCTTAGGGCAGTTGTTGGCATAATGCCCTGTCTCATGGTAGTTGAAATAGGTAACTTCTACTGTTGAGATTGGGTCATTATGTGGGAAGCCAACTGTCAAGGTTTTATTGTCTTCTGTGTTGGAAGATGTGTTGGCCGGAACTAGCTCTCTTGTTGACAACGATGTCTACAATTTGTTGGCCTGCAGGGGAGTTCTTCTAGCTTTGGGGAAACTCCTGGGGTTCATGTGCTGAGCATACATCCATCTCTTCTAGTTATCCATCTCCTAGTGCTTGGACTCATGGTGAATTGCCTTGCTAACAAGCTAGTGGAAATTAGCGTAGTCATTGGAAAGGAGTTGAACCACAAGCCATCATTGAGTCCTTCTAAGAATCTTTCCTGCTTGGCTTCATCTGTAGCGATGTCTTTCAATGCATAATGCGCTAGCTGGTTGAATTTCTGTAATTACTCATTCACAGAGCGGCTTCCTTATCGTACAGCTCGAAATTCTGTCTTCTTAAAAGTGATGGTGTCAGTGGGAACATGAGCTCTATGGAAGTTCTGCACGAACTCATTCCAAGTTATAGCATATGCATTGGCATGAGCAGCGGTGTAGGTGTCCCACCATTCTAAAGCTGGTCTGTTCAGCTGATAAGAAGTGAACAAAACTTTTTCTCGGTCACTCATTGGATAATACCTAGTTTCTTTCCTATGGCTTTGAGCCAATCATCTATGTCCATAGGGTCAATGCTGCTAGAGAAGGTCGGGGGACACATCCTCATAAATTCTAACTACCTTGATTGTGGAGCTTGAGCTGGTGGTGGCAAAGCAGAATGTGCAGGGTTGCTGATGGTCTGCGCTAGTAGCTAGATGAGTTGATCCTGGTTGGCCATCATCTGAGCCTAGTCGGGTCCATTGGCAGGAGGTGGTGGAGGAATGTGAGCAGTTTGGCTTCCATGAGCTCCGTTGTTGTCGTTGCTATTGTGGTTGTTACCATTATTGGTGTTCCTTTTGTTCACCATCTGCTCGATAGAATTAAGAGAGGAGACTCAAGATAAAGAGGGAACAAGGGACGTTTTACACAACCCAACACAAAATACCAACTTAGCAAAACCTTTATTAAGCACATAACAGGTAATAGTTACGACTACCGACAAAAGAGAACTGATAGCTCATAGCATTGTCTACTAGCTAGCTTAACAACTTAACCTAAAGGGGTAAGGGTTGTCTTGGTGTGATCCTTTGCGGCTCTCAAGGTACAAAGTTGATCCTTCGATGTGAAGATTGAAATGGTGATAGATATGAAGAATTGCTTTACGAGTGGCTTCTTGCTTGGCTCTTTCAAATGAGTAACTATTTTCTTTGAAGCAGTAACAAAGACTTCCTTGTTTAGTTCACTTGGTGATGAGTAAAGTAAAGCGATGTCCCATCGTTTGATCTCTATGGCTGTCTTCTTGGCGCATGTAGATTACTTGACGTTGGAAACCCGACGGAGTAGTCGATGAAGGCCTACACTCCATCCATCATTTGGTGCATCTTGATAAATGTTTATCTATAATTATTTGAGTAGTAGAGAAGTTAGAAATAAGTTTTTTCATGATGACATAAAGATGAGGAAGGATTGAGAGATAAGAGTAAGCAAAAATTGAGAGGTAAGAGTAAGCAAAAACATTTTGAAATTACTGATTATTAAAATAAGCACTTAGGGTCTAACTATTCAATTCTACATATGGCCATGTCCTAGAGTCATCATGGCTCTGATACCATCTCTGTTAGATCCCGGAGCAACAACTCCAGAATCTTCTCTGCACATCGCACTAGTCCAGGATTAACTAGTGCATACAGTTGTAACAGGGGTACATATCAAACGTAATAACAAACTTTATTAAACTGAATATGGGCCTAACGGCCAAGGTTTACATCAACAGCCCATAGTCCAAATTTAAATATAAGCAGCGGAAGAAAAAACTGAAGTAGAAGAAGCCCAATAAGACTGCCCATAGGCAAATGATAGTAAGACGCAGTCTAATCATCCTGGTCCTCACTAAAGTCAAAGAAATTCTCCTCTAAGAAACATAATTTAAGCAAGGCGAGCACATAAAATGTACTCTGCAAGTTAAACAAGAAAACACACAATAATGCAAGGCTGACAAATGAAAGCATATAGGGTTAGTTGAGCATAAAATAGCATTTACAGAAATACAGTAAATAGATTAGAAATTGCTGAAGTAATACATTAAGTGCAAATAGCATTGTAATCAAAATAGATACTGTTAGTGCAGGTCCATCCCCCACACTAACCTATCCACAAGCATCCTACCCGGACCACCTTTCTCCAAAAAGATCTCATATGGATTCATAAAAAATTTTACTCAGCTTACACATGGCCGTAGGCATGGCTATCCTGAATAGTTTATACACTCTGTAGAGATTATACAACTTTACCCACAAGATATAATTAACTCATGATGTCGGCCACTACACGCTTCCGTAGGCGTGCAATTGAGCAATCATCACAAGGCCTTTACAAAGCAAAGCTTTCAACCTGGCTAAACCACCATTAAGGTTTCTCTCCAGTAAGGAATGCATCAGACCAGGAAACCCCTTGTGTCATACGAGACTTCTCATAGGCAGTGCCACGCTCACATTCAGCCTATAACGAGACTTAGGTTGGGACCCGCTAATTAGTTAGTTAGGACTGTTCTATACCAACCTTGTGGTAGTACGGAAGGGCTTTGTAGCAGTAGCTCATAGACCGGTCCTCAATTGACTTGGGCACTTCCCACATGCCCCTTGTGCCTGGCATCAACATTGTGTCACCGAACTACAACATGTGCTAGCAAGCACCCACCACCTAACCATTTGCCTAAGTCTAAACCAAACTTTATATTTCATTTTGAAATATTCCATAAACTTTCTTGACTCACTAAAGTCAAGAATATATTTGAAGAGTTTATCATTTTATGCAAAAAAAAAGGTATTCCAAATCTAAAGTTATATCTATGCAGGTCTAAACATTTGCTACAAAAATTCTCTAGTCATACTAGTGTACTAACCAGAGTTTTATGCTAGGGTGACAAGGTACAGGAACTCACAAAGCCAAAGGTGTCATAACAAATGGGTATTAACTAAAGTAAAATAGGAATTGAAATACCGTGAATACAAAATAAGCACACAATACAATTTAAAATAATATAATTTTATTTACAAACTAGGATCAACATGATCAAGGTGTGTAACTTGCCTTTGCTCTGCAGATTGATGCAATTTGTCGAAGTAAAATTCTTTCGAATCGTCACAGTCTACACGTGAAAATAACCCACTAAGCTCAAATAAACTCCAAAAATTGAAAAGGAGGGTATAAGTGTTGGTGGAAGGAAAGGGAGGGGAAGGAAGGAAAGAGGCACATGGAAAAGGAAGGGAGTCAGGGGGATGCGGGTCGCACAGGGAATAGAAAGAAAGAGATCCTAGAACTCAGGGCGAAGCTGCTGAGGCGATGGTGTGGAGGTGCAGCAGATGCGGTTGCATCAGGAGGAGGAAGAAAATGCGGAGGAAAAAGGCCGAACAAGCAGGGCCCAGGTGCAGAGAGAGAGGGAACTAGCGAGCGGGCCGACCATTAGATGGGCGACACGTGGAACCTGAGATGAATCTGGGCCAGTCATGGAGAGAAAGAGTAAGGGGAAGCACTGGCGCAGTGGGATCCAGCCTTGTGACGGCAGCGCAAGATCGGCACCATCCACGTGTCGGCCCAAGAGTGAAGGAGGCTTTCGAAATATGATTTTTAAAAGAAAGCCAGAAGGTTCAATTAATTTTAGAAAATAGCTAGTAAAGTCCAAAAATTCTAGAAAATGCAAAGAAATTCCTAGTACCATTTTGGGCCAAGGAAAAATATTATAACTTAATTTGATCTTTAATTTTTATACTGAAAAAACTTTTTAATTTCAAATTGATTTTAAAGCTCCAGAAAATCACAAAAAATCCAGATAAAAGCCAAATGCTTCCGAATAATTAATTTAATTAGGATTTTTAGAAATTAAGAATATACTTTATTTAATAATGTTTTTATATTTTATTTAAATTACTTTTCAAAAGAAAAGTTTTTCAAAGCGAAAAATTAGACAAATAAAATCTCAAAATTCAAACAAACCAAATAACACTTGGTTTTATTTGAAATTAAATAATTTTTTGGCACTAATAATTTTTAAAATAAATAGCTGGGTTGCTATAGGAGGTCGCAGCTAGATTGGGGAAGATGAGAAATTCTTTCTCTTCAAAGGCAATGGGGGTGTGTGTTCAGGGAAACATTGAGCAAGTGAGCGCGGATTATTTGATGCACAAGGGTTGGTTTAAATAGGGGAGAGGAGGGTGAGGAGGTGTGGCTGCCATGAATGGCTTCACATGCCATGCGAGAGAGCAAGATAGGGCCAGCTGGTGATGGGACAAGGTCGAGGCAATGAGATGAGGTCGCAGAGCGGTAGGCTCGAGGTTTAGAGTGCTTCAATATGCCATTGCACGCAAACACACTCGACAAGATGAGCTTAGGCATGCGCGAGAGAGAAAGGGTGGAGAAGAAGCATAGTGCTAGAAAACAAGTGGGACTAGGGCCCACATGGCGGTGATGGCAAGGCAAGTGAGAGGGTGCTGGGCTGAGGCGAGAGAACACATGTGCTATGCTGACTTGGCTGGGCTACAGCAGGGGAAGAAAGAGAGGAGTGGGCTGGCGTGTCGCCAGGCTAGCGAGGGAGGAAAAGCGATGTTGGATCGAAATCGGCGACAGAAGGGGGGCTGAATGTCGACTTTCAAAACTTGCCCCCAAAAGTAACCACTTAAGACTCTTCTTCACCAATAGCTATAAGAACTATGATGAGAAAAACCTAAGCCTTCTAGAAAACCTTACTGGACAACTACGAGAAAGAAGTGAAAGCAAAGGGAGGCACTGAGAAGAAACATCAGGAAACCACAGCACCTAAGCAGGCAGGGGCGGTCAGACCACAGTTACTGGACCGGTCTGACCGGTGTGGTCTGGCCGGTCTGACCGCCATAAACTAACCGGTCAGACCGGTCTGAACCCTAGCTTCGGGCAGTCGACTGAAAACCGAGCAGAAGTTTTGCAAAACTTCAGAAAACAGTGAAAATGATGTGTTTCTGTGATTCCTTTTAAGCCTAGAGAGAGGAACTTTAAGCTAAATAGCAGGAGCACCTCAGGGACCAAGACATTCAACCATAAAAGCAAGAACTTGAGATTTGGGCAAGAAATCTGAAAATTGTCAGAGAAAAGACAAAATTCCAAATTACTTGAGAGTCTTGTATCCTTTCCTCATGAAACTTTGCAATTGATCTAGCAATGAACTTAGGACTCTAAAACTCAAATATCATGCCAACTAAAGAAGGGAATTAACAAGGGGGCAAGAATCCTCTGAGAGAAACCCTAGAAAAGACAAGAACAGAGGAAGCTTAGTTGCAAAAGTTGAAATTAAAAATGGTTCACTCTCAGGAATGACTAGCCAAATGGCCTTGGAACATCTCCTAGATCACAGCAACCCATTTTGCTACTCCTCAGCAAGAAACAACACAAAATCACAAACAACTGAAAATCAACAGAGAAGAACTGAAAAACGAAATCCATCGCAGAGAGGCCAAGAAGATGGAATAACCCAACATAATCCGTCTCATATTGACAAGAGATGATTACAGAGGAGTCCCCATACGCGATTGATATAAGAGGAATGATTACATGGGTATCAACTCGTCTTCTCCCTCTCACAAACTCAAGAAACTCAAGAACACACCCACGAGGGAGGTAGACAGAGCACAGCCACTTCTCTCCTGCTCTCAACAACTCCTCACCAACTAAAGCCTCAAAGCAAAACAACCTTCCCAAAGGCCATTTTGACTAAAAGCAAAAACCATAAAAGCCATGCACTCCCCTCTAAAGACATACATGCACCTGGGAATCCCTCTCATATTTATAGCCTTTGCTTAACGGGTTTCTCCCTCGCTTTACCCGCTAATCAAGAACCCAATCCGCTTCCTCATGCAGCTTTGCGCTTTTACCGAAACACTCCTCCTGCACCTTCCGGAAAGCTTCCGCATTCCTTGTCGTCCAAGCCTCGCAACCACCTCGAGTCCTCGCCGTCTTCGGCACACCCTGACCGCTTTGACCTCGGCACTGCCTGTGCCTAGTCCGGTCCTCCGTGCCTCGCCACGACTCCGCCTCGATGTCCTGCAGCCATCACAGACAAGAAACATATCACATAGCACTGCTCAACACATGTAATCACGATTAGCAACAAAGAATCGTACTCAAGCATAAAATGGCCCAAAAGCTCAAGCAGGAAGAAGAATACGCCTCAAGTATGACAAACCAAACCCGACTGAACCAAATGCCATCATGGCACGAAACGCACAAATCAAACTCAATCTTTCCAAAATATATACTCGTCAATTACTCATCACAAATATGGAGTCATAACCACAGGGTCTCTCAAGCGAAGACACGTCAGGCTGGTGGGTTGGCTTTAGCCCGAAGCAAAGGAGGGAAGAATTAAAGATTAAACTTTAATTATGGCTATAATTTGAATTTCCATATCTAATTACAATTTCAAGAGGTATTTGCACACAAGATTTTTTTGGAAAAATTCCTTAGCGTCCAATTAACTTGAAGAAATTTTGAATTCACATTTTTGGCTAAGGATATTATTTTAAAAATCTCAAACACTAACAAGGCTTTGGAAAAATTTTAAAAATGAACCAAAAATTTTAAGAATTCATGAAAATCATGGATGTTTATTTTTTTAAGCAAAATTGGGCTGGTACACAACAACAATAAGTAAACTATCATGTAGTACTACACAACACAAAATCATCAATTGACACAATTGATGAGTTCAGAATACTTACCTTCACCTCAAAGCATCTCTGCATGCCTTGACACATGCCCATAGTGCTCAATAACTAGCCATCACATCTTCACATATTTGGTCTCCCCCAAACCATCTCTACATATATCAGCCTTATCACTTGGTGCCTCACATGCACCAACTAGCCTCTTCACAAGCCTTGTCTACTCTGTGCTTTCCGCTTGAGCTATGTACTCTTACCTGGACTTATACGACTACTCAGGCCACAGCTTCCCCACCTAGTCCCGGTCCATTGCTATCGATTGGTAATGTTCTCCTACCCACCTGCACATCTAAAGACTAAGCAACCATATTGATCACAAGTTTCATGCACTTGGCTTATGTTAGTCAAAGCGATGCATCATGTATTACACCACAACAAAAACACTAGCATGCAAGCCATGAACACAATCAAATCACTTTCCTGAGCCCTGCTTGGCTAGTCGAACCGCCAACCATTGGCGGGTCTAACCGCACCATTCGACTCTGGTCAACCCTAGTAATAGGGGAGCTGGTCTGACCGCAACAACTAGGGCTGTAAACAAGTTGAGCTCGAGTGAGCCTGGCCTCCTAAGCTCGAGTTTGGTAGAAGCTCGAGCCTAGCTCGAGCGAGCTTGAGTTGGGGTCTAAGTCTGAACCTAAGATCGAGCTTGGCTTAGCCCAAGCTTAAGTAGACTCGAGTTCGGCTTGATTAAGCTCAATAACAGTCAAAACAATTTAACATGCACTAATTTTCAATAATAAGACAAACTCGAGCTCAGCTTGAGTAAGCTCGATAATAGTCAAAACAATTCAACATGCACAAATTTTCAACAAAAAGAAAGGCTTGAGCTCAAGTTCGGCTCGAGAAAGCTTAGTAAGGGTTAATATGCATTAATATTCAAGCTCGAATGCGAGTCCTACTAAGCTATTCAAGCTCAGCTCATCGAAGCTCATGAGTTCAAGATCAAACTCGGGCTTGGCTCATGTAGAGTTAGAGCCAAGCTCGAATCGAGCCTAAAGTGAGTCGAGCTCAAGCAACTCTCCTTGAGCTTTTTTTAAAGCCCTAGTGGCAATCATGCCAGTGAGACCGGGCCCTGCTCAAAAGGGCTTATTTTGAATAGCGTTTTGCTAAAAATCACTATAGTTGGCTGAAAAAACACTATAGCTGACGGTGGCTTATTTGGCGTAATTAAATTAAAAAATTAAAAATAGAAAAAACAGGTTAACCCGTTACGGACAGTACAAACAAATATGCGAAAAAATAGAACTGACAAAAAAAGCTAAAAAAGGCCAAAAACCAGAAAAAGATGAAATTATTGAATAGTGAAAATTAAGCCAGAAAGCAGAAGCCCAAGCTGAAACGAGCGGAGCCCTCTTGACACACCTTTGGTCGGACCACATCATATGGTCAATCGCACCACTCTCAAATCCTTCGAGCAACAAAACGAGGTTTTCTCTAGGATATGCGTCCTACCAACTACAGGCCGGCACAACCGCTCATCGGTTAGACCACCGCCCATGGCTGGTCCAACCGCTCACTGGTTTGACCACTAAGCATGGCCCGGTCAGACTACCAACCATAGCTAGTTAGACCGCTTAGCACTTGATCGTAAATTCCGTATATTGTAATAGATACAAAATCAAACTTAAATTTTAACAACGAAGCGCATCAAACTTAAATACTCATAATATAACATAGGGTAACATCCGTACAGTCTAACAGTACCAACTGAGACAATAATTGATTTCTCACCACTTTTTACCCAGCATTTAGTGGAGTTTGATACGAAAACGAAATACTAGCTAGTGGAGAGCTGGTTTATGTGGTGCAGGACAGGGTTGCTACGGATAGCATGCACACGTGTCAGCCATGTTCCGGTTCACAAACATGTAACCTAAGTAATTCAGTACAAGCGTGGTCTCCGTTGTCTAATGGAATTTCTTTGAAAAGATTTGGTGGAGCATTTATAAACCCAGCCTTCTTCATTTTTTTATACTTAACGGTTAAAAATACACTGTATCTGCTATTAATTTTCTTAGTATAATTAAATTTAAAATAATTGAAAAATTAAAAAGTTATATTAGACAATGCAAATAAATAAAGGGAAAAAGAAAATATAAAAAAGAAAAAAATCCAAAAATAAAAGAGATAAAATTAAAAAGTTAAAAGTCAGAAGCAGAAACTCATTAGGGCAATCATCAGCTATGTAAGCACGCCCACTAGAAAGCACAAAGCCCGCACCTCCAACGGTTAGCAACGTCCCAAAAAACAAAATAAAAAATTTAACGAAAAAATTACTAAGAGATATTGCTTAACACTATTGCCTCGTGTTGCTTAAATTAGTTAAATGGCCGATCGATCTAATAGGAAATGGGCAATCAATATGTAATGTCGGCCAAATTAAGGCTAAATGAGGGTGATGCAAGCAAAAGGCACTTTATTGAACAGTGAATAACATGGGAGGCTGAAACCTGGCAATCGGTTTGATCGTCCCGTACATTTGAAAGGATAGTGATATCTCAAGTGCGTTGGCAATTGATCGCTCAAATCAGTTTACTCTTGTAGCACTTTGCGATCAACTTATACCACTTTTGACCAAACATACTTGGCTATATATGTTGTATATAGTTGGCTATTCGTTTTTTAGGGGTAGAATTTGTTGTTGTAGAAATAACTCGATTGGAGATGCACTGTTAAATAATACTTATAATCTCACTAATATATGATAAATGAGAGTATGTTTGATTATCTCGCTTCCATATTTGTATTTAAAAAACATGCTGTGGGCGCCAGCACGTATATATGTAGATTAGAATCATCATGTGATAGCCCAGAAGTTAAAACCACTAAAAATATGAGAGGTCATTCGTCTTGTTGTTAAAATGGTTTGAGTTTAGTGATTTTTCGTAGAGATAGCTATATATGTATTTTTACAGTTATAACTTGTTGAAGTAGAAAAAATCCAATTACCAGTATGTCAATATATATTTATTACACAAAAGACACCTTGAGTACAGGTGTCAGGTCGGGGAAATTAATTAATGTACGTTGCATCTATGCCTTGTCTTGGTACTACTTTTTAAGATGAAGGAACCCACACTTTCCTTCTAACACGGGTGTAGAAATTTTGTATGAAAGAAATGAGGTTTCCACAAAGTGACAAAACCCTTATAAGAGTTATGCGTGTATCCCGAACAAGGCTTATACGTTGGTGGTAAGAAAATTTTGAAAATATTCAAGAAACATAGATTTAAAGATGATCAAATCAAGAACACGATAGAGATTATCTCCAAACATAATACACAATTAATGGGAAAAAAAGAGAAATTTCAGTAAATAGGATATTTATATTTTTCCTTATCCATTTATTTTTGGGATTTTCTTACAGAATTTGTCTTTTTTTTACTTCTTAATAAATTTTATGATATATATGCAGGTAGATTGATTTAAGAGGACTTGAAATTACACGCTTTTAATTGGTCAGATCACATCATGTGGTGAATCAAAAGAATACAACTAAAATGAGTTAGAATCATTTATTGTCAGTATAACATGTCATTTTATGTTTACTTGAACCGAATGTTGCATTTAGGAACAAACCTAGCTAGATTATGCGCTACTAAGTTCCTAATGTTCTCCCAAAGTAGACGCCCAACCAAGCTTGTTGTTAGTCAGTTAATTTGTTAGATCACAGGTTCGGCAGAGACGTCATCACATTGTTTCGCCAGCTCATGCACTCGACATGAACACGACAAATTAAGAGGGATGCAGGTACGCAACAAGACGTAAATAAGAAGGCGAGCAAGTTGATGCAAGTTACGTTCAATTAATTAACAAGCTAACATCTAAATTAGGGAATGTTCCTTGGGCCCACATGGTGTTTTCAACGCAGCAATCCAGTCAGGTGGTTAATTACTTCACACATTAAATCCCGAGGGACCCTCAAGGAAAAAAGAAATGGTGAAACTTCCAACCACATCACAACCAAACACAGCGAAAAATTCATTATATACTCATTCATTTATTCATATATATATATATATATATATATATATATATATATATATATATATATATATATATATATATATATATATATATATATATATATATATATATTATTATATATATATATATATATATATATATATATATATATATATATATATATATATATATATATATATATATGTGTGTGTGTGTGTGTGTGTGTGTGTGTGTGTGTGTGTGTGTGTGTGTGTGTGTGTGTGTGTTTTTGACACACACACATATATACATATATATGCACACACACTTCTGTACACATCTTCGTCAAAACAAGATACAAACCAAGTCAGTACAACAGAAGAAAGAATTACATCCATCTCCGTCGATACACATTCCTTGACCGCTATGTATATGCGTATACTCTAATGCAAGATTTTAACTATAATTTATTAGTATAATATACTAGCAATAATAATAATATATGTATATTATAAAAGTATGTTGGACAAATCCAATTATACTATTTTTATGTAGTCAATTTATATATTTTAACATATATTAGTGGTCAAAGTTTGAAAAGCTTAACCGTACAGAATTCACGATGACATATATTTTGGGACGGAGAGAGTTATCTCAGAGAATCAAGCTAGCCTGCAATGCATTTATGTATGAGACGTATATATCATGCTGTTCTTTGCGCGCGCGCTCAGAAGAAGTTGAGCTAATTATGGCCGGCGCCGGGGCTCGGCACCGACCCCTGCACCTGGTTAATCCGCCTACGGTCGGCGACGGCGGTCTCCGGCTTGCCGGTCACTGCAGGCGGCATCGGCGGCGCCATGAATTCTTGTAGCACATCCTGAGAGGGTGAGGATGGAGTAGTACTGCTGCTAGCAATGGGGTTAGCACTGCTTTCCTCGGCATGCACCTGTGGATGATCACCTGGCATCATCCTAGCATGCGCAAGAGACTGTGACCATGCCAACAGAAGCAAGGAAAGGATCACAATGGCGTGTGAGGAAGCCATGGCAAGGTTGTATGATATGGCAAGTTGCAAAGAGAGCTGTGAGTACTTGTGGCCGTGGGTTTTGTGTCTATGCAATGAGAATGTGAGTAACTTGGGCATGTATTTATAGGTGAGGAGAGGGAGGTGGCCAGCAAGGCTGTGCGCTTGCGTGAGGCGTGGCGTTGACAAGTTCGTGGCGTGGTCAAGTTAGTGGAGCACATCGCTATCACATTTTCTCTCGACTCAGAAGCCATAAAGCTCTCCAACGGGTGTACTGTTTGGAGCACCATACGTCATTCCTTTTCGACGCCTTTAGTTTTGGTCCAAATATTTTGATGGGAATATCGCCGGCCTAGGCTGTGAGAATGTGCCGCGTGGAACCTTCGTGCGTCCTAGCAAACTCTGCCATCGCCGCGTAAGCATGCAACTCATGATTCTTCTTCTTCTTCTTCTCTCTCTCTCCTGGGAGTCCTAACCTATGAAATTTGGACACACAGAAATACTAAATATAACCTCCAAACACGTATAATTCTATTTCTGGTCTCCTCCCAGAGCACAAGTCTACGCATGTGCACAGAGCCGGTCCTGAAATTTTAGGGGCCCTGGGGCAAAGGAACAACCCTTTATTAGTTTATTTCACACAAACTATAAAATGTTTTAGCTCAAGAAATGTTTATACATGCTATAAAATGTATAATATTATAAAAATCACAATTTGTACGTAGCTGAAAGAAAATTTAATCTTTTCAAGGAAGAACAATGCAATAGTGATTGTATGCTAATTTGTGGATTATAATGTCACGCCGTCAAATTTTCATTACTAAAAAGATATGTGAATATGTAGAGTTAAAAATAAAAGGTCATTGAATTGTAAATCAATGGTGTACTCCGCATAAGTTATGGAAATTATGTGTCTATAAAAACTCTCCAAGAAATGGTTGATTAAAAGGCGGCGTAGAGTAACTCAATTGCACCCTTTAAAAACCATTGCAAAGTTTCAAATTATATATAGAAATTGAAGGGATTATGACTAGATATCTTTGTGTATGGCCTTGTATGATAATAAATATTCTTGTTTAATAACGACTAAAATGAATAGCATGATTTACAACAATAAACAAAATATTGCAAAAAAAATAGGGGCCCTTATTGTCGTGGGGCCCTAGGCGGGTGCCCCTGCAGCCCTGCCTCAGGACCAGCCCTGCATGTGCAGTGGTGCGAACTGGCAGCGCGGTACTCAAATCGTGTGGACGGGGAGCGCGAGATAGCATGATCATATAAATATAATTGTCTGCCTACATTGTCTGCTCTTTCATTTAAAAAAACAATCTATAAGATTTGCTACATGTATTATCTACAAAAATTACACAACCAACTACATTGCGTAACGAGTTTTCAAAATATATTTCAAAATATTTGCACCTCATTTTCTATGTTACAAAATTCGTGCAGAATCTACATATAAATAAATTACAAACGAAAATTCGTAATGTCTATAATTACAAAAAAGTTACACAAGTAAACAAGATTCCTACAAAAATCATAATTTTTAAATCTCAGTTTCTATGTCTAAAAATTGTTACAAAAAATATTTTGAATATATTTTCATAAATAAATATAAAACTTGCATTTATTTATGGGCAGCACCATTTTTTCTGCACTGTAGCATCATGCGGTCGAGGACTGCATGTCTCGCCGGAATCATACGGTCACTGACTGGATGTCTCGCCGAATCATGCGGTCCTGGACCACATGATGCTACTGATGCTACAGTGCCAAGTGATGTGGTCCAGGACCACATGATCTTGCTATTCCGTGCTCCCCATCCACACGATTTGAGTGTTGCGCTACCACTCCGCACCACTACACACACGTCGCCTCGCTGGAGACCTGTGCTCGGGGAGGAGACCAGAAATGGAATTACACATGTTTGAAGGCTATATTTGATATTCCTGTGCCCAATTGCGTCAAAAATGCCCTAAGCTCCTAATATAAGTTCTTGACGAACAGCTCCCTTTTTTTCTTCACTTCTGACATAAGAAAATAGACTAAATAGGTACATAAGTATTTTTGATGTTTACACAAAAAGGAAAAAATGGCTTGCAAATGTGATGGACCCTAATTATCAGTATTCAATTACATTTGATATTCACCTTGGAGCCTTGAAATCGCGCGGACTGTTTAAGGCGGTGGTGGTGAAGAGACCTGATCATAAGGGAGGACGATGCGCAGCCCAAGCACAGTAGGACCAGATCACTATCGCTCACCACCATGGCAGAGAACAACTCCACCGCGCTCTGTCACGGCAGAGGCAGCACCCGCTCTGCCAAGACCAGCACCTTGCCAGATGCGCTCGAATTACAGTTCCTCGCTGTGCATCTTCAGACAAACAAAAAACAGAACAACGCACACAGGCAGCAGGGAGGAAAACAGAGGCTTGCGATGCAAAATACTGCCAACACCTTTTCGGGGTTTTTCTCATCTCATTAAAAATAGCTAAGACTCCAACCTGATTACAAGATCAAATCAAATCAAAACTTTCTAAACTTATCTGCTAGAAATATGGAAAACTGAGTAAGGTGTTATAATACAGTGTTATCTTTTAACAGCCGCATAGACTCAAAGAAACAAAAAGAAAATTCTTCAGAAAATTGACTTAGACACCAACACAAAACCTAACTCGACAAGATTACCTGCATCAATCTATCCCTAATTCATCCCAAGCTTTCTCCTCATCTCCAAGAATTTGACCTGGCCAATTAATATGTTGGCCAGTTGCTCATCTGAATTTATATGCTCAATAGCAATCCTTCCCTCCTCAACACAATCTTTGATAAAATGATACTGTGTATCTATATGGTTACTCCGGTCATGGTAGACCGGATTTTTGCTCAATGGTATAGCTGACTTATTATCTACCTTGAGCACAACTTTCTGCACTTCCTTCTACATGAGCTCTCCCAACAGTCAGCCAAGCCAAATGCCTTGGCATGATGCCGAAGTAGCTGCTATGTATTTAGCTTCGCAAGAAGAAAGTGCCACCACTTTTTGATTCTGCAATTGCCAACTAACCAAGTTTCTTTCCAGCACATACATTACACCAGTTGTGCTCTTTCGATCATCAACATCTCCTGCCATATCACTGTCACTGTAGCCAGTCAGTTTTAGCACTTCATTGTCAGCTCTCCCATAATGGCAGCCGTAATGTACTGTGCCACGAACATATCAAAGTATATGTTTTACTGCTGTCATATGTTCTTGTGTGGGATTTTCCATGAAAGGACTTACATAGCCAACTGCAAAGCTATGTCTGGTCTGGTATGGACCAAGTATCTCTGGCTTCAGACAATACTTCGATATTGCATAGCATCAACCGGAGGACTAGAACTGGACTTGCTGAGTTTCATCCAGTTTTCCATTGGAACTTGGCATATATTACATCCTTCCATGCCGCACTTCGTAAGGATTTTCAGGGCATATGCTGATTGACAGAGGGTGATGTCTGCCTTGGTTTGATTCACCTCAATGCCAAGATAATAACTCAATAGCCCCAAATTTGTCATCTTAAAGAGCTTCTTCATCTCTACTTTAAGTCTCCCAATCTCTTCGAGATCAGTTTCAGTGATGATCAAATCATCCACATATACTCCCACAATCGACCTTGTGTCTTCATTGCCTCTTGTATAAATAGCATGTCCAGTTGTACTTCGTCTGAAACTGAGCGACAAAAGACTCCTATCCAATTTCACATTTCAAGCCTATGGTGCCTGCTTTAACCCATACAATGCCTTGTTGAGGTTTAGCACCTTTCCTGGCTGTGTTTTGTCCATGAAACCCAGTGGCTGAGTTGCATAGACTTCCTCTTCAATTTCTCCATTCACGAAAGCTGATTTCACATCCATGTGATGGGTATCCCATCCTCCATAAGCTCCCAATGAAATGAATACACGAATTTTCTCCATATGAGCCACTGGCGTGAATACCTCCTCATAGTCTTAAGCCACGATTCGTACCTTATGCTTCACAACAACTCCCTGGGAATATTTTTTAACTTTACAAACCCACTTTAAGCCAATGGCCCGATGACCTTTCGACAGATCGGTGAGCTTCCATGTGTTGTTTTCCTCAATTGACCTCATCTCCTCTTGCATTGCAATTTTCCAATGCTCATCGTGTTTGGCCTCCTCATAATTCCCTACTTCTTCAGCTGCCACATAGAAAAGCATCTCTGCCTCAAAGGATCTTTGCCTCCATGGGTTTAGCTTGTTCATATATGTCTTCAATACTTCTCGGCTTTGGTGGCTTGCCCTTTGAGACATCACTTATTTCTTCCTAATTTGAACTCAACGCTGCTGCTACTGCAGGTGAAATCTCATGAAGTTCTACAGCTGCATCTGCACCCAACGTAGGCACACTTTGGGATGAGTCTAAATCTGCCCTTCCATGCCTTGGTGTTCTTCCCATGTGCAGTGCTTGTCTTCTTGAAAAACCATATCTCAGCTGACATGGACTCTCCCAACCTCTACATCACATAGCCGATGGGCTTTACTCCTAGGTTTAGAGCTAAGATACACCATCTTCCTACTCCTGTCATCGAGCTTCTTCATGTATGTGTACTTTCACATATGCAAGATAGCCGAGTGTCGAGACCTGAATATACAAACCCGGACTCTACTGTGTATTCTGCACTAGTCCAGGATCACGCTAGTGCACACAGCGTAAACAAAGACAAATATCATCCTTATCACGATATTCTAAAGAAAATCCAAATTATATTAATAACCATCAGAGTACGACCTTATGGCCAAGCTTACAATTATTTAGCCTGAAGGGCTTTAAAGAAACTAACAGCGAAAAACCAAAATTAAACGTAGTAGCCATTCGACATGCCCACAGGCAATCGACTGGGGAGCGAAGTCCTAATCCGTGAAGTCCTCGTAGTAGCCTCCATCTAGCAACTCCTGCTGATCTGGTCCTTCCTCCTCAACTGAGCAACAGGGCATAAAGCCGTGAGTACATTGGTACCCAGCAAGTCGTTTGTAACAAATAAATGCAGTATAATATGCAAGGCTTAACAATGGATGGCTGAAAGGTTAGCTTTGCATAAAGCGACAATTTAAAGTAAATACAAAAAATAGTTTGAAAAAGCAATTTAACAAAAGACACTAAATAAATAATCAAAGGAATTGAATATAACCACAAGTGAACTAACCATTCACTTCCCAACTCAAACCAACCAAGTTTCATAAAGACTCTACCCCTCGTGTGAAATCACCGAGCATTGTCCATGACCGAGGACACGGCTATTCGAATAGTTTTACACTCTGCAGAGGTTGCACAACTGTATCCACACGATGTGATAATCCTCACGTTAAAGATAATCACAACAAGGCTTTTACAATGATCCATCTCCACCCGATCCCACTCCCTAAGGATTCGCCGTCGAGTAGGGTAACCCCCTAGTCGATAATTGCCCCCTCTTGCGCCACAACAACATCAGTAGTAAAACCAAAGTGGAGACTTCACAAATTATTATGCCAGGTCTATCCCATACTAGACATGTGGTTTGCACGGTTAAACTCAGATCAATGGCGCACAAAGTTAAATCCTTAAGAGTTACCCAGGCGAAACATCCACATCCCAATGTGCGACCAGCACCCCCTTTACTGCACGATCATTCGCCCAAGTGAAAGCCGAGTTTGTATAACCAATGTCAATGACACTACCCATGTCATGACATACAAATTTTCTAACTGTGGTTAACAACCACGTTCAAGTATATCATTAAATCAAATTAATTAACCACATGTGATGATAGATCCCAGCGAACTAATAATAAGCATGGCTAAGCAGGTAGACGTACCCCCATGTGACAACTATTAGTGTATCACTAAATAATTCCCAATCCTAAGGTGTCAATGGAATCATGGTAGTCAAATTATTATGGAGGAAATAACCAATTAGGAGTATAACTACCAATACAAGGTTTTAATAATAAATAGCCATGCATGATAAATTTGAATCAAAATAATACATAATAGATCAAAATCTAGGTTCAACATGATCAAAGAATACGACTTGCCTTGGCCTTGCTTAGCGGAGGGCTCTTGATCTTCAAATCCAACTTCCGCTCCCTCGAACACGCGATCTAACGAGAGAGAAAACGAGACGAAAAGACAAAATAAATTCAAATAAAATTCAAATGAACTCCAAAAACTTTCAAACCTGAACCAAAAGGTAGAGCTCAATTTTAGATGAATTTAGGAAAAAGAATCGGGTCAATCGGAGCTAGGACGAGGGAGAACGGGCTCTTGGAAAATTGGATCTAAAGAAACTCGGGGAAAATAGAAAATTGCACTGTGCTGTGGACCGGGCGCACGGTGAGATGGGTCTACGGTGGGCTCGGCGCATGAAACAGTGCGGGCGGCGGGTGCTGACGCAGACGGCGGGTGCTGACGTGGCGACCACGTGGCAGGACACGTGTGCGGCCGAGGCTGACGTGGCGGCTGACCTGGCTGCTGACTAGGCAAGGTGACGTGGCATGCTGACGTGGCATTGGGCGGCCTCAGTGGCTGATGTGGCTGACACGTTGGCATGACGTGGCGTGACACGTTGGCTTAGGGCTGGCGTGGCTTGCTGACTGGGCGGCTGACTCGGCTTGGTCCACGGTGGTACGGCTGACAAGTGGGCCCCACCGGGCAGAGGCACGGTGCACGGTGGACAGCGTCCACGGGAGGTGGCGTCGGCTCGGCGTCGTGGCCGACGCGACGCGGCACGGAACCGAGGTGTCGGCGCGCGCGCGGCGGGCGGCGGCGGGCGGCGGGCTGCGGCGGACGGCGGGACGGCGGCGGACTGGCCGACGACGAGGGTTCAGCGGCGGGTTCGCCGGCGGCTACCGAGGTGGCGGCGAGACTCACCGGCGGCGACGACGGCGCTCACGGCGACGAGCTCCGACGACGAGCGGTGAACGGCGAGCACGCACGGACGTCGGCGGCGAACGCACGGGCGTCGGCGTCGGCGGCGGTGAGCGGCGGCGGTGGCGGCGGCTCGAGGGACGAGGGAAGCCGAAGGGGCGGCACCGCTTTATACGCGACGCCGAGGCGGTCGAATGCACGGCGTAGAGTCCGCGGCGGAGACGGCGGCGGCGTGGCGAGTCCGAACGAGACGGGAAGAGTCCAGCCGGAACGACGCGCCGACAGTGGGCCCCACTCGCCGCTGGCTCGACGGCGAAGCGGCGAGGATGGCGCGCGGCGAGACGACGCTCGGATGGGCGACACGCGCGGCAATCGGCAGGGGGCAAGCGGCGCGGGCGCGCACCGATGTGCGACGCGTGGTCAAAAGCGGCGAGCGGTGGGCAGCTGCGGAAAGGCTGGTTGGGCTGGGCCGGCTGGTGGGTTTCGGCCCACTGGCCGGTTGGGATTTTTCTTTTCTTTTTCTTTTCCAGAAATTCAAATAAACTATTTTGAGCTCTAGAAAAATAGCAAATAAATCCAGAAAAATACCAATAAATTCCCTGAGACACAAGGAACTCAAATAAAATAACATTGGCAAATGTTAATGTTTAATTTAATCATATTAAATCCTTCTAATTCATAAAATTTTCATTTAAGCTTTAATTAATTCCAGAAAAATTCAAATGGTGAATTTTATTTTAAAAGCTTCAAAAAGACTCTGAAAATCAGGATGTTACAAACGTCCCCCCTTAAACGGAATCTCGACCCCGAGATTCTGGCTCTCTAAGGAATAGGTTTGGAAACTCCGCTTTGAGATCTTCCTCGCTTTCCCAGGTTGCTTCCTCCTCTGAGTGATTGCTCCATTGAACTTTGCAAAAGCGAACGACTCTTCTTTTGGTTACACGCTCTGACACTTCCAAGATTTTGATGGGACGCTCTTTATAGGACAGGTCCTCCTGGAGATCCACAGCCTCTACTGGCACTGCTTCCTCTGGCACTCGCAAACACTTCTTTAATTGAGACACATGAAAAACATCGTGTATCCCGCTCAAATTCTCAGGTAGCTCCAGCTGATAGGCAACTTCTCCCTTACATTTCAAAATCTTGAATGGCCCCACATACCTTGGCGCTAGCTTTCCCTTCATTTGAAATCGCTTAACACCTTTGAAAGGTGTGATCCTAAGATACACATAATCATTGGGCTCAAAACTTAAATCTCTTCGACGAGTATCAGCATAACTCTTTTGTCTGGCTTGAGCTGCCTTTAGCCTTTCTTGAATCAAGCGTACTTTTTCTTCAGCTTCTTGCAAACACTCTGGCCCAAATATTTGCCTTTCTCCCGTCTCTTTCCAATTGAGAGGGGTCCTACACTTCCGACCATACAAAGCCTCAAACGGTGACATCTGCAAGCTGGCTTGGTAACTGTTGTTGTAGGAAAATTCTGCGAAAGGTAGGCAATTGTCCCACTTGGTTCCGTGATCCAAGACACATGCTCTCAACATGTCCTCCAGGATCTGATTTACACGCTCTGTCTGACCATCGGTCTGCGGGTGGTATGCTGTGCTGAAATTCAGATGAGTACCCATTGCTTCGTGGAAACTACTCCAAAATCGTGAAGTGAACTACGATCCACGATCTGACACTATTCTCTTAGGTACTCCATGGAGACTCACAATTCTGGACATATACAATTCAGCCAACTTATCTCCAAAATATGTGGTTTTGACTGGCAGAAAATGGGCTACCTTTGTCAATCGATCCACAATTACCCATATTGAATCGTATCCTTCCTTGGTCCTGGGTAGACCTGTGATGAAGTCCATTCCCACATCTTCCCACTTCCACTCGGGAATTTTCAAGGGTTGCAGCAAACCTGCGGGTCTTTGATGCTCTGCTTTCACTCGCTGGCAAACATCACAAAGTGCCACATACTCTGCTATTTCTCGCTGCATACTTGGCCACCAGTACTTGTCCTTGATGTCTTGATACATCTTGGTACTACCTGGATGGATTGAATATAGTGACTCATGTGCCTCTTTAAGCAACAATTGCTTCAACTCTTCCTTATCGGGTACGCACAACCGCTTCTTGTACCATACTATACCCTGATCATCCTCCACAAAACCTGTTGCCTTTCCTTCTTTCAATCCAACCTTGATCCGCTGGATATTATCATCCTCTGGTTGCGCTTGGCGAATCTGACTATCCAAAGTCGGCTGCAAGTCCAAAGCGGCTAACATCCCTTCCTCAACCAACTCCAAACTGAGCTTTTGAAATTCCTCGTGCAACGCTGGTTGACTCTCTTTGACCATTACTGTGTTGCAATACACCTTTCTGCTCAACGCATCTGCCACTACGTTGGCTTTTCCCGGGTGGTAGTGGATTCCAATGTCATAGTCCTTTATCAACTCTAACCATCTTCTCTGTCTTAGGTTGAGGTCTGATTGGGTGAAGATATACTTCAGGCTCTTATGATCCGTGTAGATCTCGCGTCTGTTACCCATCAGGTAGTGTCGCCATATTTTTAGGGCATGCACAACTGATGCTAACTCCAAATCATGCGTAGGATAATTCTCCTCATGTGGCCTTAACTGGCGCGATGCATAAGCTACCACTCTCTTGTCTTGCATCAATACGCACCCTAAACCTTTGCGGGATGCGTCACAATAAATCTCGAAATCTTTCTTGATGTCTGGCAAGATTAGGACTGGCGCTGTTGTCAGGCTTTCTTTTAACTTCCGAAAACTCTTCTCGCATTCTGGCGTCCATTCAAACTTCTTTTCCTTCTTCAATAGCTGGGTGAGAGGTCGGGCTATACTGGAGAATCCTTCAATGAATCTACGGTAGTAACCTGCCATTCCCAGGAAGCTTCTGACCTGGGTCACTAACGTGGGTGCCTTCCAAGTAAGCACATCCTGTACTTTCCCTGAGTCAACGAACACTCCTTCTGCTGTCAACACATGACCCAAAAAGGCAACTTCCTTCATCCAAAATTCACACTTGCTGAACTTGGCATACAACTTATGTTCCCGCAATCTCTGCAATACCAACCTCAAATGTTCCTCATGCTCCTCCTCATTCTTGGAGTAGATCAGAATGTCATCGATGAACACAACGACAAACTTGTCCAAGTAATCCATGAACACTTTGTTCATCAGGTACATAAAGAGGCTGGGGCATTGGTTAAGCCAAAAGACATCACGGTGAACTCATACAATCCATAACGAGTTGAGAATGATCTCTTGGGTATGTCCTCTGGTCGGATCCTCATTTGGTGATATCCCGATCTCAGATCAATCTTGGAGAACACTCCAGCTCCTTTTAATTGGTCAAACAGGTCATCAATTCTGGGCAACGGATACTTGTTCTTGATGGTAACTTCATTGAGAGCTCGGTAATCCACACACATACGCTGGCTACCATCCTTCTTCTTGACGAACAACACTGGTGCTCCCCATGGAGAGGTACTGGGTCTGACATATCCTTTGTCCAGTAATTCTTGTATTTGCTTCTTCAATTCTGCTAACTCATTGGCGGGCATTCGGTAAGGTCTCTTGGATATAGGCGATGTGCCCGGTGCTAACTCAATTGCGAACTCCACGTCTCTTTTGGTGGCATCCGGGAGATCATCGGAAAAACATCTGGATATTCTCTCGCAATCGGCACTTCATTTAGGGCAATCCCTTTACTTCGGCACACCATCACTTTTTCTGGCTGCTTCATGTCGGCCTCGAATCTAACTTTGCTTCCATCGGGACCGTCCAAAGTGACTGCTCGGCTTCCACATTCCAACACTGCTTGATGTTTCTTGAGCCAATCCATACCCAGAATTACGTCCAAAGACTGGATATTCAGCACAACCAAATCTGCGGAGAACTCTACTCCTTGGATGGCTATCCTAACCTTGGGGCATCCTAGGTTTGTACTCATCTCAGAGCCTGGGGATTGAACCAATAGAATGGAACCAAGTGCAACGACTTCCAACTTATGCTTTAGAGCAAAACTCCGGGAAACAAACGAATGTGAAGCTCCAGAATCAAACAAAGCGTGGCGGTATCGAATTTATCGAAACTTACCGATCACCACATCCGCGCCGCTTGAGCTTCCTCCATGGTGACGTGGTTCACCGCCACGTATCACGATGCGTGATCCTTTGTTGGGTTGATTTGATCCTTGAGGTGCTCGCGCCCCGACCCCCTGCGGGGTACGATCGGTGTAGCTCCCAAGTTGAAACGAATCGGCGTCAAAGCTGGATTCTCGCGGGCATTTGTTGGCATAATGTCCCGCCTCATTGCATTTGAAACAAGTGATCGCTGACATGGGCTTGGTAATCCTCTCTGCTGGCTTCCCACGGAATTGGCTTTGGTCTCAAGAAAATCGGCGGGAGCTGGTGCGGGAGTTTTGAATCCCGTCTCACGAGGACTCGAGCTGGCTGAAAATTGCAAGCGGGCCCTCGAGCTTGGTGCATCTGCGATCCTGCTGCATCATTCTCCTCTTGCGAGATTCTTCCAACTCACGACGACTTTCCTCAATGAGCATTGCTTTGTCCACCATATTTTGAAAACTGGCATAATCATGTCCCACTACCTGAACTTTCAACCCTGGGTTCAATCCTCTCTTGAACCTCTTTTGGCGAGCATCATCTGTGGCAACATCCTCTGGAGCATAGCGGGCTAACTGAGTGAACTTGTTGAGATATTCACTCACGGACATGTTCTTCTGCTGCAACTCCCGAAATTCTTTCTTCTTCATTTCGATCACCCCATCCAGGATATGGGCATGACGGAAAGCTTCTGCGAACTCAGCCCAAGTGATGCTCTCTTGATCCTCATGAGCGGCACAATAGTTTTCCCACCATTCGGCTGCAGCACCCTCAAGCTGATGGGCTGCATACAACACCTTCTCACGATCAGTACACTGGGCCAGGTTAAGCTTTCTTTCCACTGAGCGCATCCAGTCATCGGCTTCCAATGGCTCAGAAGACCGTGAATAGGTAGGAGGCCTTGTTCTCATAAACTCTGCAAACTTGGACTGCTGACGAACTGGTGGAGGCATGGCCATATCTTGATGCTGTCGATTCATCATGGCGTTCATGTTCTGCATCATGGTGTTCATCAACTGAGTCTGGGCAGCCATGAACTGACTCAAAGTCGGATCTAGTCCAGCCGGGTTTGCATGCTGCTCCGGAGTTGCTTGGCTGCCCTCGGGATCCTGACTCATCTGACCACGTCCTGCGGAGCTCCGGGTATCAACCATCTGAAAAGAAAATTCACTTGCTTGAGAACTGGCTTCACAGGGCTTACTAGGTAAGAGGGAAAAAGCAAAGATAAGTGGTAAGTTCGTCTAAGGGGGATATTCTAATGGCAGATCCTAAAACTAAACAATCACTTAGCCGAAAAGCTAACAAAAGAATCCGATAAATCACTTCAATAAAAAGATTGATATGACTGCAACATATTGCTTTTGAGGGCAAAACTGCAGCTCACATCACACTCAATTGCGAACAAAAATCCACTTCCTAATCGACTCTATCCTACGCTACAGTCTACTCTTCCGGCTCCCACTCAGGTCCTGCGAGGTACGGTGTGCGTTCTTCTTCTTCTTCTGCATCACTGTAGA
Source organism: Dendrocalamus sinicus (assembly GCA_036346575.1). Taxonomy (NCBI): domain Eukaryota; kingdom Viridiplantae; phylum Streptophyta; class Magnoliopsida; order Poales; family Poaceae; genus Dendrocalamus; species Dendrocalamus sinicus. The sequence goes on along the minus strand of CM070655.1, from coordinate 21,233,919 downwards.
ACGTCCATCGGTTGCGGAACTACGTTGTAGGCGCTGCTGCTGGGATGACGAGTCGAAGGTACTCTCGGCGATCGTCTGTCATGCGTTGCCTTTCCTCCGGGCTGGGCGGCGTAGGTGAAGGCGGGGGTGTTGGCGTCCAGGAGTGTACTCCTCCGGTTCATACTTCCTTTCGTACTCCCGAATGAGCTTGGTCATGCTGATCTTGTACCGTCGACAAAGGTGAGTAACGGCCTTGCGTGCAGCTGCTTGTGCATTTGAACCTTTGAAGCTGTGGTGTACAACGTGACCTCCAAGCTTGGTAGTGAAGTACAACCTGGTGAGGTGGTATCCTCTCACTTCATCGTCCATGGAACAGTAAATTGGTGTCCTTTTGAAACCAAGACTTTGTAGCAGCACTCAAAGAAGTCCTTTCCATCCTCCTGACCTGCTATAGTTGCTTTGCGACATCTACAGCACGGCACAAGATAAGAGTCAGTTTAAAAAGTTCATTTTTGCAGAAATTCTTAGGTGAGAGGCAAGAATCCCTAAGAATGAAGTAAGAGAGTAAAGAATTTGCTAAATATCAAGTTTAGTTGTTTTATCTTTAGAAAATAGGTTTTTGAATTTTTGAGATAGCGACTACACTGACTAGGGTTTCGTCCTACAGTCGATATGGCTCTGATACCATCTCTGTCGAGACCCGAATATACAAACCCGGACTCTACTGTGTATTCTGCACTAGTCCAAGATCACGCTAGTGCACACAGCGTAAACAAAGACAAATATCATCCTTATCACGATATTCTAAAGAAAATCCAAATTATATTAATAACCATCAGAGTACGACCTTATGGCCAAGCTTACAATTATTTAGCCTGAAGGGCTTTAAAGAAACTAACAGCGGAAAACCAAAATTAAACGTAGTAGCCATTCGACATGCCCACAGGCAATCGACTGGGGAGCGAAGTCCTAATCCGTGAAGTCCTCGTAGTAGCCTCCATCTAGCAACTCCTGCTGATCTGGTCCTTCCTCCTCAACTGAGCAACAGGGCATAAAGCCGTGAGTACATTGGTACCCAGCAAATTGTTTGTAACAAATAAATGCAGTATAATATGCAAAGCTTAACAATGGATGGCTGAAAGGTTAGCTTTGCATAAAGCGACAATTTAAAGTAAATACAAAAAATAGTTTGAAAAAGCAATTTAACAAAAGACACTAAATAAATAATCAAAGGAATTGAATATAACCACAAGTGAACTAACCATTCACTTCCCAACTCAAACCAACCAAGTTTCATAAAGACTCTACCCCTCGTGTGAAATCACCGAGCATTGTCCATGACCGAGGACACGGCTATTCGAATAGTTTTACACTCTGCAGAGGTTGCACAACTGTACCCACACGATGTGATAATCCTCACGTTAAAGATAATCACAACAAGGCTTTTACAATGATCCATCTCCACCCGATCCCACTCGCTAAGGATTCGCCGTCGAGTAGGGTAACCCCCTAGTCGATAATTGCCCCCTCTTGCGCCACAACAACATCAGTAGTAAAACCAAAGTGGAGACTTCACAAATTATTATGCCAGGTCTATCCCATACTAGACATGTGGTTTGCACGATTAAACTCAGATCAATGGCGCACAAAGTTAAGTCCTTAAGAGTTACCCAAGCAAAACATCCACATCCCAATGTGCGACCAGCACCCCCTTTACTGCACGATCATTCGCCCAAGTGAAAGCCGAGTTTGTATAACCAATGTCAATGACACTACCCATGTCATGACATACAAATTTTATAACTGTGGTTAACCACCACGTTCAAGTATATCATTAAATCAAATTAATTAACCACATGTGATGATAGATCCCAGCGAACTAATAATAAGCATGGCTAAGCAGGTAGACGTACCCCCATGTGACAACTATTAGTGTATCACTAAATAATTCCCAATCCTAAGGTGTCAATGGAATCATGGTAGTCAAATTATCATGGAGGAAATAACCAATTAGGAGTATAACTACCAATACAAGGTTTTAATAATAAATAGCCATGCATGATAAATTTGAATCAAAATAATACATAATAGATCGAAATCTAGGTTCAACATGATCAAAGAATACGACTTGCCTTGGCCTTGCTCAGCTGAGGGCTCTTGATCTTCAAATCCAACTTCCGCTCCCTCGAACACGCGATCTAACGAGAGAGAAAACGAGACGAAAAGACAAAATAAATTCAAATAAAATTCAAATGAACTCCAAAAACTTTCAAACCTGAACCAAAAGGTAGAGCTCAATTTTAGATGAATTTAGGAAAAAGAATCGGGTCAATCGGAGCTAGGACGAGGGAGAACGTGCTCTTGGAAAATTGGATCTAAAGAAAATCGGGGAAAATAGAAAATTGCACTGTGCTGTGGACCGGGCGCACGGTGAGACGGGTCTACGGTGGGCTCGGCGCATGAAACAGTGCGGGCGGCGGGTGCTGACGCAGACGGCGGGTGCTGACGTGGCGACCACGTGGCAGGACACGTGTGCGGCCGAGGCTGACGTGGCGGCTGACCTGGCTGCTGACTAGGCAAGGTGACGTGGCATGCTGACGTGGCATTGGGCGGCCTCAGTGGCTGATGTGGCTGACACGTTGGCATGACGTGGCGTGACACGTCGGCTTAGGGCTGGCGTGGCTTGCTGACTGGGCGGCTGACTCGGCTTGGTCCACGGTGGTACGGCTGACAAGTGGGCCCCACCGGGCAGAGGCACGGTGCACGGTGGACAGCGTCCACGGGAGGTGGCGTCGGCGGCGTCGGCACGACGACGCGGCACGGAACCGAGGTGTCACGGCGCCGCGCGGCGTGGTTCGGCTGGCGCGCGAGCGCGGCGGCGGGCGGCGGCGGCGGCGGGCGCGCGAGCTGGCCGATGACGAGGGGTTCAGCGGCGGGTTCGCCGGCGGCTACCGAGGTGGCGGCGAGACTCACCGCGGCGGCGACGGCGGCGCTCACGGCGGCGACGACGGCGCTCACGGCGACGAGCTCCGCGACGAGCGGTGAACGGCGGTGGTGGCGGCGGCTCGAGGGACGAGGGAAGCCGAAGGGGCGGCATCACTTTTATACGCGGACGCCGAGGCGGCGGGGTCGGGTACGGCGTAGAGTCCGCGCGCGAGACGGCGGCGCGTGGCGAGTCCGAATGGAGACGGAAGAGTCCAGCCGGAACGACGCGCCGACAGTGGGACCCACTGCCGCTGGCTCGACGGCGAGCGGCGAGGATGGCGCGCGGGCGAGGCGACGCTCTGGATGGGCGACACGCGGCGGCAATCGGCAGGGGCAAGGCGGAGCGGGCGCGGCACCGATGTGCGACGCGTGGTCAAAAGTGGGCGCGGTGGGCGGCGCGGAAAGGCTGGTTGGGCTGGGCGGTGGTGGGTTTCGCCCTTGGCCGGTTGGGATTTTCTTTTCTTTTTCTTTTCCAGAAATTCAAATAAACTATTTTGAGCTCTAGAAAAATAGCAAATAAATCCAGCAAAATCCAAAAAAATACCAATAAATTCCCTGAGACACAAGGAACTCAAATAAAATAACATTGGCAAATGTTAATGTTTAATTTAATCATATTAAATCCTTCTAATTCATAAAAATTCCATTTAAGCTTTAATTAATTCCAGAAAAATTCAAATGGTGAATTTTATTTTAAAAGCTTCAAAAAGACTCTGAAAATCAGGATGTTACTCCAAGCAGTCTTAAGTGATTGATATTTGGTTTCTTTCCTATCCAAACCTCATATGGTGTGACTCCATCAAGCACTCTTGTGGTGACACAGTTGAGGATGTAAACTGCATGCCTTACTGCCTCATCCCATAATCTTCCCAGTAGAAATTTTCTTTTCAACAAGCTTCATGCCATAGCCATCATAGTCCTATTTTGCCGTTCTACGACTCCAACTACTGTTTTCACTGATTTTTCTCTAAAAGTTGTTTTCTTATTTCGCTTGATTTGTGTTGGCTTTTCATCCTACTCTTCATAGCTTTGTGGCTATTGGAGTAATGGTTTGGTGAATATTTAGGGCGAAATTTGAAGGCACCATTCATCCCCCTTTGTTGCCATCTTCGGTCCTACAGCTTGAATTGAACATCTATGAATTGATTAAATGAAGTAATATGTGGGGAATAGGTACATGTGTTTTTGCGAGATGTGCAACCTTAATTGATAATAGTGGAGCAACACATGCATGCCAAGTTGGATCTGGTTGGAGGAATTCTCGTGGATTCTATATTGAATAAAGATTATGAGTTAGTAAGTAAAATAGGAGTTCAATTTCAGAAATTTGAAACCCAGTTAGGACAAAATGTTGTTTTGTTTTTCTGGAATTTTCCCACCAAACCAAATAGTCTTGGTAATAATTTTTGCATACGAACTCCAATTGGAGTGCTTTCTATCTCTAAATTTTTGTTCTAAAATCATACTCTTTCATAATATGCAAAAGTATTTAGATTTGGTTTCTGTTTGAATTTATTTGTCTCTTATTTATGCTCATTTGGCTTTTATCAATTAGTTACCAATGTACCAGAAATGTGCGAGGTCAATCTCGGGCAACTCTCTAAGCAACTACAGCAAGATAAGCACCTCCTTTGACCATGTTGATCCTAATATTTCAATTATTATATATTGTTTGTGAAAACCTATTATTGCATGCGTGTATGTTCTGTTAAAATTGCTATACTATGGGAAATGGTAGTTACAACCACTTGTATGCATTATACCTCCTTGTGAATTTGATATCCTCGACATTGTAGCCCATAGAACATGGTTTAGGCAATAGCTAATGTCAAATTAGGTATATTAATTTGATATATGGTCTAGATGCTTAGACATGCAATACCTTTCACTAAGTTTGATATTTCGAAAAAACTTACGTATGGATATGGGTGATTTTGAAATATTGGTCCAGAGGAGGAATCTTTGTTACTTTGGTACCAAATAAAATGAAAACCTAGTTTTTAGATGTCGGCAAGTTATATGATAAACTATCAAATGTGAGGAGGAACCACACATGTATATAAGGAGAGATTCTCACCCAGGTTAATTAAGGACTGAACGCTGTTACTGCACATCTAAGTCACACCCTATTACTATATGTGTTATATGGGCTCTAGCTTTAGTTGATTAAAGTTATCTAGATCTAACCTTACATTGTGGTAGGCATAGAAGTAGTAAGGGCATTCCAAGTAAATGTTTGCTCATAGGGGTTCCCACACCACGGTGATGGGACCAAAACTTGCTAATACAACGGTGAATGCTCACTTAGAGGAAGGACACGCCTAAGTGAGGGCCTGTCAGTTAGCTCACTTGGGAAAAGGACACGCTCAAGTGAGGGATTGTCCATTCATTGGGCTGGTGTAAGGTTGGGAATAGGTGACCTAAAGGCTATATGATAATCATTTTTGTCATACACCAAAGGAAGCGTGAAATCGCCGATAGTATAACTGATTATCTCATATGGGTAAAGTTGTACATCCTCTGGATAATGTTAAAAACTATTTAAATAGCCATGCTCATGATCATGAGCATGCTTAGATGCATTCCACAATGGATATAGTTTCCCATTTCAAAACTGTTTCACTAAGCATAATGGGGTGGCATGGACGTCTAATGTGAGCCTTGCCCATGGGAAGGAATTATGCAATATTCACTGCCGAGGAAGGCTGCGAATGGATTTGATCTACTATCATTAAAGTTATATAAATGTTATTTCATTACATGTCAAATGCGCTTTATAATTCCATTGCAAATTACTACTTATTGATATTACAAACAAAATTTACTTCATGCTGAAAATAACTTAGCATAGAGTCTCATCCTATGACAGTCTTGCATATATGTATAATTTTGCAATACATCATAAGTCTTACTAAGTACACAATGTACTCAATTTTATTTAAATTATTGTTGATCAGAGAATGAAAAAGGATATATACCCGATGACGGGTACTTTATCCCCGGCACTGGGAGTTCAACGATGGGTTTTTCTAAGGTCTAATCCCCTGTTGGTTGCCTGTGGGCTATAGTGGCATATTGCTGGATGTTTTTGCTTATTATTTACTAGTCTTCCGCCCCACTTTACTCTTGACTCTGATATTTATTTGGTCGGTCGGCCCTATGTTGTAAACTCTGCTATGCATTGTTTATATATCACTATTTTGTTGTAAATTAATTGCATGCGATGTGTATGGATATGATCTCGATGTTGTGAGTGTGTGTACTAGTCACTAATTATGGAACTAGTACAGAACATATACAGTGATTTTGGGTGTTCCGTGCATGGGGTTCCCACAGTTTGCTTGTACATTAGTGTGTTTTGGATGATGCCTATCAAATGCTTGCTAGATCTGGAATGTTTGCATCATTATGGGAATGTTTACATACCTTGTGAGATATGGGAATGAATGCATGTTTACATACCATATAAATATGTTGAGCTAAAGTTCATTTTTAGGTTAATCTACAAAAAGTCCATTTTCAGGCGTAATTTGTGAATCAAACTTTTCTAGGTTAGTGCTACATTACAGAAATGATCAAAAACAAAATAAATTAAGATCAACTTGTGCTTTCACTACAGAAGTTAAAATAAGACAAAAAAATATATAGCTTTGTCATGTGACCATGTTCCTGATTGCTTCAGGAACTTGTCATCCAGTGGATTGGCTTCTCTGCCTATAAGCCATCTTGAATGAGCACATACTAATTTCTCCAATTATCAAAGGCTTCTGAATCATCCCATAGACTTCTCTGCCTAGAAGGCATCTTGAATGAGCACATACTAGTTTCTCCAATTATCATTCTTTATGAATTCAAATTATTTGGTTCTGGTGTAGCTTAGACCTTACTATATCGTTATGTTATACTGTTTTGTTTTGTTTTTTCCCTTTTTTTATACTTGGCATAAATTTGAATGGCACACTATAGAACCCACTTATCATGATCAGAAGGTTCCACAAACTACTTAAAACTCGACCTGCGGGGGGAAGAATCCCCCCGGGCATTGCTTTAAGAAGAAGGTCTTCTCACGCAGACCGAGAAAACCCCCGAACCCCTGCTCCACCCTTACACAGCGGCACCATCGCCCGACCTTGTGAGACTACCGGCGGATCCTTTGGATCAACGCCTTGGCGAGGCCTTAGACCTGTGCTTTGGTGTGGTAGCAAAGTAGGATTTTTCCCCAAGCCTGAAATTCGCTCCCACTGGGAGTCGAACCCAGGACCTGGGGGGTGCTACTCAAGCCTCTAACCATTGGGCTAGAGATTCACTGGTGCTGTCCTTTACTTTCTATATTGAATTTCTTACCCTGCCGCATTATAGTTGACATAGATATCTTTATTTTGGCTCATGTTATCCATACATAGCAACCACAAATATCTTCAGATCACTTTTTTAGTCTAGGTTTGAAAAGCACTTCTGTTCATCAATTCATTTTCTCCCCTAGAATACTCTACTAAATCCAAAATTCCAAATCGGCAAGTGCCTTCCAAATTGGTACACTAGTGTGTCAAGCAGTGCAGCCAGAAGATTATTCTCTATGTTTTCTATTTGTTTCTGTTTGCAGAATGCAGTACGTCACGGAATCTTTTATCTTCCTGCATTATTTTGCTGCTACCATGAATCTAATTTTTTTTAAATATTTACAGGATGCAATCACCACCTTATGTTGGTGCCATTTCCTGGCAAAGGTCCTGTGAAAACAAGAAATTTGTTCCAATGTACAAGAATATAGAACAATGGGATGATTCAAAAGCCTTTGAGAATTTTCAGAATGCAAAGCCGAGATTCTGGGCTAATTATCATGGTCTAATTAATGTTTGTCGTAGCAGTAATTTTCCTTAATAGAACAAGAAAGAAGCAAGGCAACATTTCAGTTAAGGAAAGAAAACCGGGATGAGCTGAACTTTGTTTACCTTGTCAGTGACCTGCATGAGCTGAACTTTGTTTACCTTGTCGGTGATTTAGGGCCTGTTCTTTTCGGCTGCGGCTTATGGCTTTTGGCTGAAATTTTTGAATTTTGGCTGTTTACGGTACAGATTACGGAGAGATAGATACTCACTTGCGATTTTGGCTGGTACAGATGTTGGGCTTTTAACGTGTAGATCGTTTAACTTATAGACCCCGTCTTGAGAAAATATTCGTTTGAAAGTTAGGTACTGTAGCAAAAGCCAAAAGCCGCCAGCTTGTGAGGTAAAGAACAAGCCCTCAATTTCGTTACGGATTCACAGTTGGTGCACAGCTCGAAACGCAGTATCCCTCAAGACAAGTTGACTATATTTGAGAATAGGCAGTTCACCTACAAGGAGCTAAAGCTTATCATAGATAACTTTAGAGAGGAAATAGGGCATGGAGGAGTTGCGTTATATGTTTCATGTTTGTTTTATTTGTTTGGTTCACATTGATCAAGTTGTTACATGTAAATCAGATGGTACTTATGAATTTTTTCAATAAAGGATGCTGTAAAAATTGTGGACAAAGTTGAATGTAAATTTTCTAAATGATTGTGGTCTTTGCAACCCAATACTGTGCATTGGCATGTCATGTATATATTTTGGTTCTTTCAAATTGCATTTGATTGCAATTTGATGTTGAAATTGGGAATCAAAATTTCATAATTTGTGTATATGTGGTCTTCGAAATTTTGGACAAAAAATTTAATAAATTGTGTATAAATACAAAGAAGTAAGACATAGATACAGATGAAGTGTTATAACCAGTAATATCATGGTCTATTTGCTTTTAATCCTCTAACTCATGTTTCTAAATCCAACCTACTAACCAAACACTTTTAAGTGATAGCTCCAGATTATCTGAGAGCCAAATTCTCAGAGAATCGAAAGTAGAAGCTAAAAATTGATAATATGAAGCTCTACCAAATAGGTCCATCTATAGATGGTATCAAGCAGATATCCCCGTTGACACATGGGCTCGTATGCGGTTCGTCCTAAGAAAAAAATGTGCAAGCGAAGTGTGCCTATTAGTTCCTTGTTTGCAAAAGGAGGATTGTTTTTAAGTGTTATAAAATGCACAGCGAGATGTGAAATAATGAAGAATAATTACGAACACAAAACAAAGATTAACGTGAAACTCTTGCGGGAAAAAATCACAGACGCATAATCGCGAAATCACTGTATGGGGAAGAAATTATAGAATGCTCCTAGAGTATTATATATGCAGATAACTTATGATGTATGAGTTATCTATTATGAGGCTTACAGGAGGAATAAATAGCTTTGAGAACAAAAGTCCCGGACGAGAAAGGAATAGAGTCCTAATCGACAATAGAAATAGAGACCTACTCGAAAACTGGAACGTTAATCTGCTCAAAGATAGGAATAACACCCCACTTATCGACGAAACAGAGTCTTAGAAGATAATGGTAAAGAGTTATAATCGGAAGCACCTCGAGTAGCATGTCTGAATCTAGTCAACGCATAGTCTATCACGAACACGAAGATGATTTCAATCATAACCTCTAACCAGTTTGTATTATCAATAAGTCATACAGGTCAGAATATATCCTTTACACAAATCCTGATCGGATTCTTCAAGCAGTCAGAAAGACCAGCAGTGATCGAACTCGACCACATTCAGATCACAAAATACAACATTAAGGTTTTCTGTTGTTATAGTTCATCATATAGTCTATTGTAAAATTATCTTGAACCTACACACGCAATTGAGCGGATCATTTGGCTGATCTAGCTAATTAGCGAATCCATGCAGAGGCACATCTAGGCAATATGAAAAGAATCCGAATTTTTTGTACGGATAATCCATTTTTTATTCAAAATTACATAAATATACCCGCGGAAATTTTTTTTTTACAAAAATAGGCTCCAGTCGCCCCCCCCCATTGGGCGACTGCCACCTTTCGCCCAACCGGGAGGCGACATTTAAGGAATGTGGGAATCGTTGAGCGAATCAATGCTGTCGCCTGAGCATTGGGCGACTTCTTCCAGTCGCTGTACGGTTGGGCAACTGGAATTGCAGTCGCCCAACGGCAGGGCGATAGGGGGGTTTTTTAAGACAGCACACTCGGCCGCCCAGTAACACCTACCACGTTTTGCACTCATTCTGCGTACAGAGAAGAAACGAGAGAAGAAGAGGAGAGGAGGAAGGGGAAGAAAAGGAGGGGGAGAAGAGAGGAAGGAGGGGAAGAAAAGGAGGGGAGAAGAGAAGGAGAGGAGGACAGGGTTGGAGGAGAGAAAATTGATATTATGCCACTTCTTTGGAGTGGCTTCGATAAAATGTCATCCTCTAGATGGCAATTGTTAAAATGCCATCTAATACATGGTTAGCTCTATGATTTGCCCTTTTAGGGGTTTTAGCCATTTCTTTTTCGTTTTTTATTTTTTTCCACCAAAATTATATGGAAAATGACCAAAATACCCCTCCTCAAATCACATCTTTCCATTCTTTTGTCTGTTCGTTGATTCAGATGCTGTTGATAGACCAATTTGTGCCACTTTTGGACCTCAATCCTACTACTGGCCGTATTCAGATGCTGTTGATTCTGTCGGCTGTGGCTAGTGAGCACAGTGTATGGCATCATTCTAGTACTGAAGAATGCAAGTGAATGATACATATTGTATCTGCACTTCATTTCCCTGCACTGTCCAAAGGGAAAAAGGCTTGCCAGCGATTTCTGCAGTGGTCTGGATGTCTGAAACTGGCACTGAAGTGTAGAAAGCAAGGGCTTGCAAAGTTGCAATTGGCTTCCATTCCATGGGTCGTGCCAAGTATTGGAATGGCTATGATCATCTAACGGAGGTGCACAAAAGGGAGTATATTATTTAGCTGAGCCAGTCCATCATCCTCTACAAATTAGAAATTGACACCGATCTATTTTATTTTGAGAGGAAGGTAGGGATTTTGTTCAATCCAAATATTCAGGCTTACATCTAAGAACACAGGCGGAACTCCTAGCCACAAATGCCGGCCTTGTTCTATAGTACCAGCAAACTTAGGCAAATTATGAGCCTCACTATTCGATTCCCTATCTTCGTGCACAAATTGCACATCATCAAAAGCCTTTGCCTTTTCCACATACATCTTTTAAGCCCTTTCAATTGATATCAGAACAATTCTCACTAGCCACAGCCGACAGAATTCTGCAAGAGATAAATTGTTCTGCAAGAGATAAATTGTTCTCACTACAATTCTTACTAGACCACAATCTCACTAGAAGGGATCATCCACAGCACTGAAGGGATCATCCAAGAGGTAAACATCAGAATCACTGTACAATGCCCTGGCAAGCTGAATCCTCTGCTTCTGGCCTCCACTTAGGTTCCCGTGGCGGCGGCAAACCCAGCGGCGGGCGGCGGCAGGGTCTTCCCGTGGCGGCGGCGGCGGCACCCCGTGGCGGAGGCGGAACCCCGTGGCGGCGGGCCTTGCGGGCGGCCCGCGCGTGCTTGCGGGCGGCCCGCGCGTGCTTGCAGGGCGGCGGCGGCCCATGCCTGCGGCGGCGGGGGCGGGGGCGGCGGCGACTGCCGGCGGAGGCGACGGAGAAGCCCTCCAGGCGGCGGCGGAGAAGGAGAGGTGGAGAAGCCCTCTCCTCGTTCGGCTTCTCCTGGAATCAAAAGAATGGAGAGATGTGATTTGAGGAGGGGTATTTTGGTCATTTTTCACATAATTTTGGTGGAAAAAAATAAAAAACAAAAAAATGCTAAAACCCCTAAAAGGGCAAATCATAGAGCTAACCATGTATTAGGTGGTATTTTAACAATTGTCATCTAGAGAGTGGTATTTTATCGAAGCCACTCCAGGCATAGTATCAATTTTCTCGTTGGAGGAGGAGGTGAGGGAGGAAGGAGGAGTAGAAGCTATTCCATCCATTTGGATCCAGATATTTTTTGATTATGTTGTATTTGCACTATTAGTTATATGAAATGTTGGTGTTAGTAAAAATTTTAGATGTAGAAAATGTAGTACAATTTTAGTTTGAAAATATTAGTGTCAAAAAGTTGTAGTATACATTTTGTAGTATGGAACATTTTGTAGTATAGAAATATTAGCACCCTTTTTAGTATAGAAAGTGTAGTTTAGTGTTGTACGATGTTATTTGATATGTCGTAAATTTCATTCATACATGCAGGCCTACATCATCAATGGCCACTACATTGAGAGTGTATTACAGTGCTGGAATTATTCGTGAAGGTCCGAATGGTGTGGATTTGAGCGATTTTCCGCAAGTCACTCTCGTACTTCCGGATGACGAGAATGCTCGAATGACAGATATGCAGCATTGGCTGACCCAGAGTTTTTCATTGGACCCCAAGGTGTGCACGTCGTCGTGCAAGGGCTTTGGAGCCGGTCGCCCACGGACATCAGATGAGAGTTGAAGACTTTGGTGCGCTCTGCTTCGTGGAAGGGTTTTGTGCAAGGGTGCCGGCGCTGTGGATACGAGTGTGTCCTATTTGTGCAACCGTGCTCACTACAAGCAGCAGCGCAAGCTCGTGCGTCCGCCCATGCTTCGGGAGGTGCTAGCAGCTCGGGCGGGCCGCACGTTGGCGGCGATGATGAAGTTGCTCGTGATGAAGCCGATGCGGTACATGGAGGAAAGTTACATCCGTCAAGCCATAGAGAGGGAACTGGGCAAGCCGATGCAGTACATGGAGGAGAGTTACAGCCGTTAAGCCATAGAGAGGTAACTGGGCAAGCCGATGAAGGAGAGTACAATGAGTATATCGTGCAGCAGATGGACTTTGATGACCAGAGGGCATGGGATGAAGAGGAAGCTGTAGAGGAGGACGAGGAGGACAGTTTCGATGATGAAGAAGTTCCTATCCCCCAGGAATGGAACCGGTTTAATGCGGAGGGTGTTTCTGCACATGATGAGCATGAATCACTATGGGAGTATCATGAGACAGAGGTTCGGTTGCATGCTATGTTTGCTGACAAGGAAGCGCTACAGGATGCCATCAAACTTTGGGCCCTTTCAATGCAGCGGACATTTCGCGTCATCAAATCAAACCAGGAGTAGTACACTGTGAAGTGCGAGCAGGCTGGTTGTCCTTAGAGGGTGCACGCACGTAGACCCAAGTATGAGACTTACTGGATTGTGTCCAAGGTGGAGCCGCACTCCTGCATTCTAAACACTGTCTTAGCGAGGCATCGTAACCTGACATCCGGATTTATAGCCAATTTGATGTATGGGGAGATAGTGGAGAAGAAAGACATTGCGGCCACGCATATTGTGGTAACTATCAAGAATAAATTCAAGTATAAGATTAGCTACGCGAAGGCGTGGCACGCCAAGCAAAAGGCGTTGGAAAAACATTTTGGCACTTTCGAGGCACCGTTCGACAACCTTCCTCGTATGCTTAAGGTGTTGCAGCAAAGGAACCCGGGCACGTACATCGCCGTGCACGACAAGCCGTCCATAAGTCCACCAGGATTTGCAGTGTTGCAGAGAGCATTGTTTGCATTTGGTGCTAGCATTGAAACATTCAGGCACATGCTGCCAGTGATCTCAGTTGATGGGACCTTCTTGACAGGCAAATACAAAGGGCAGATCCTGACGGCCATAGGCGTTGACGGTAACAATCAAATATTGCCGCTGGCCATTACATTTGTGGAGAGTGAGAATTATGAGAGCTGGCTGTGATTTCTCAGACATGTGAAGGCTGGAGTTGTAGGCACCCATCCTGGTGTGTGCCTAATCCATGATCGCCACGCCAGTATTATAAAGGCTATAAAAAAACTTCAAGAAGACCCTGAGGAGACCTTTCCTTGACCGGATATGAGGAACAGGTGGTGCAGTCATCACTTAGGGGCAAACGTTTTCAAGCAATTCCCGAAACAATCTTTGATGAAGCTATTCAAGAGGCTGGCTAGGCAGAACCAGCAGTGGAAATTTGATGCTTTATGGGGGTTGTTGGATGAGCACACCAGGAAGAACGTTGAAGAGAGGAGCAAGGGGCCGGTCACTCCTGGGGCGGCACAACCGCAATGCTTGGCAGCAATCGATGAGGCTAACCCAAGTGGTCCAAGAAGGCGGAGCTCACGAAACATTAAGTGCTTCTCACAGTGGATCGAGGGGGAACCATTGGAGAAGTGGTCGCTATTGCACGACACGAATGGCGCAAGGTACGGAATAATGACAACTAACCTTGCCGAGGTCTACAATTGGGTTCTCCGGGGTCTCCGTTCTCAGCCCCTTGTCGCTATTGTGGAAGGTGTTCTTCACAGCACAATCCGCTACTTCATGGAGAGGCACGCGAGTGCCACACTTCATGCGGCCAATCCCGGAGCCCTGTATTCGTCAAAAATTACGGCGTACATGGAGACGAAGGCACAGAAGGGTCAATTGCACACAGTGCATGTCATGGGCAACAGGGAGCATCATTTCGAGGTGATACTCCGTGATAGAGCCGGATTTGGGATGGCTCGTTCACTTATTACTCACGAAGTATGCCTTGGAGATCATGCAAACGAACCTAGTTGCACGTGCAACAAGCTTAAGTTGTTACACAAGCCATGCTCTCATGTCCTCGCTGCATGCGAGACCGTGGGCATGGATCCTTCCAACTTCATGTCCGAGTACTTCTTTAAGGAGATAATACTGCAAGCTTGGTGTGGGGAGCTCTGGGGGTTCAGGGTGGTGGGAAACTTCGCCACTTGGACATTTCAGCGTGGACCTGGGTTCCGGATATTAACATGCTGAAGGGTGGGAAGGGTCGGCGACAGAGCCGACGTATTAGAAATGACATGGACGAATCACAAGCTGGAACATCTGGTGCACGTTGTGGGCGATGCGGTCAGGAGGGGCACACAGCTAGACGATGCAACGCATGTCCTGATCAGTAGTTGTTGGAGACTACAGCTAAATTTCATGTACCATTTGTAAAACTTGTATGTTACATCCGTTTTCTGTAATGTAGTTGGTGTTGAACTGGTAGCTTAGTATTGCTCTGTTTACTTAGTTACTAGATGTATTTGTGTAGGAGCCCAGATATTAACATCCGGATTCCTCTGTGATTACGGCACTATTCCCTGAATCAGTAGATAGTGCTCACAGTTACAGTAATGAATATCAAAATACATATCATGTGGAAGCGTAAAATTTAATAGTAGACTTACTCATGGGCCGATTAGGCCGAAATCATTAAATTGAAGCAGCGGAAGAACGAAGCACACAGGTGGGACCTTCAGGACATGCCCACAAGCAGCCAACTGGAGGTTCGCGACCTAGTTCTCGACATCTTCACCTTCTTCGCCATCGTGATCCATAGGTATTATTGAAGAGTAGTGATCCGATTCCTGCTCCTGAATTTGTCGCAAAAGCGAGCGTGAGCACTCCGACCCCGTGCTCAGCGAGCCAATACACAGAATGCAAATAAATAGTATGCATGGCTTAACAAAGGAGAGGCTCGGGCTATTTTGTTTTGCGTAGAGTGCTTTTGAATACAATTAATTAAAAAGCCCTATGACTTAGCAATTTTGGAACAAATCATAATGTACAAGGAAATGCATTATTAATATCGATTCAGATTCCATCCACCGTTACATGGCATCTGCACCATATAGCAATTTCTTCAGCGTTATAGCCGCTTAACTTACCACTGAGATGACACCCAGGACAATTCTAAACCAGGGCAGTCCTTCGCCCTTCACTTTTCCATTCCCACCCACAAAACATTTTTAAATAGAACTATATCTGGTTAAGTTCCCATGTCCGCCCTTGACCGTGGGCACGGCTATTCGAATAGTTTTGACTCTGCAGAGTTTGTACACTTTCACCACAAGAGACAATCAACTCGTTGCCCCACACGATTCCTTAGACATGTGGTTGAGCAGACCGTCACAGTAACTTTTCAAAGTATCTAGTCCCTTTTATCATCTCACATTATGGGTAACCTCCCATTTGCGATGGGCCCCATCTGTTTGCACGGGATGTTTCTCACTACTACTAGCGTACGGGCTTCCCTCCCCTCTGCGCTAGCACGACTGAGAAACTTCACCCACCACTGGTGTCCCTTCAGGCCCCCTTGCCATAGCATAACCCCATCAATCCACTACCAGGGAGATGAGTCCGGAAATTTCGATAAATCTAATGGGCCAAGTTGTATTTTACAGACTTGTGGTTGCACTGTTTTACACGGGTTGACATGACAAGATTCAGTCCTTAGTATTATTTGAGCGGTTCTACCACACTCCACAATTTTGTGCATTCCTTCGCACCACATACCAGCCCCCAAACCATCCGCTCAGATATCAAAGCAAATTGAGAGTTTTTGGGAATATAAAATAACCATATCCAACATACACCAGTCATTATCACCATGACTGCCCAACCAACTTTTCTCATGATTAAAAAGTGATGCTTGGGCGCTCTCGCGCCCATGAGTACCTAAACAATACTACGCATGGCATACAATTACGGACTTATTTTCGAAAGGTTACTATTACAGTTTGTGCTAGGGCGACAATGTTCACATGTTCAAATATTTCAAAGGAGGGGTAATATTAACCAAGTACACAATGGGATATAACTAGAATCTTAAATTAACATGTATTTGCATATAACATAACAGCATGCAATTTGATAATTTAAACAAAAGTAATTTGCAGAAAACGTAGGTTCAACATGATCAAAGTATTGACTCGCCTGGTGCGGTTTACCGCGATCTTGAGCTCACTCAATGCTTTCTCTTGGGCTTCTGGTCTTTATCTTCTCTTCGAGTTTGATCTCGCTTGATCCTTTAAGTTTTCACATCTTCCGATTTCTAGCTACGCGGCAAACGACTGAATCCAAATAAAAGCAAATAACTCAAAAAAGATCCAAATAAATCCGAATAAACTCAATTTAGTTTTATTATGCGTTAATGAGTGATTTGGGGCAAAGTTGGTGCAAGGTCGATGGTAGAATGTGATGGCTTGATCTTTTCATTAATAATCTCTTTTATTATTTTTGTATTTATCAAGGAAGTTCCGTGAGTCGGGTTAGACCTATGGACTGATGCAGGAGTTTAGTGTACAATTTTTATCTTTAGGGTATGTATTCCTTGCAACTCAGGTTATGATAAAGGCAACCTGGATTGATGAATGAGATCTGTACTTATTCTATAAATCGTTAATAATCCCCTTATCATATTTATATATCTTCATTTATCGCTAGCTTAAGTTTAATTCGAATTAGGATCCATTGGTACGAGTCCCAGCTTGCTCTATATACCATTGTACTTAATTTTATTATGCACCAAAGCTAGTGTTAAGACTTAATTAATGGCACTATTATTAGCTTGCTTATACCTTAGCTAATTTTATGCTTAACTGTATTTCTAATTATTGTTTACACTTAGCTATCTGAGCAAAGGTTGATATGTGTCATTTTATGTGAAATGTTAATCCAAATACTACTGAGATTAATGGCTGCAATGTTAAATATTAAGGCATAAATTTTTAATTATAGGTAAGGATAATTTTTACTTTAAGGTTATGCCTTTATAGCTATACATAACATCCCAGATTAAGTCTTTAATAATCTTATTTATGTCCTAATAAAATTTGCAGGCTTTTCTAAATTATCCACAAATTATCCTTGATTTTCTTAATTAAAATGAATTAATAAAAATCAACACTGCAAAGGGGAAGAAAAAGGTACGACCGTGGGAATCGAACTCGGGACCTGGTTTGAGGAGCTCATGCTCGGGCTAGCCAACTGGGCCGGCGGTGATTCGTGACTGGCTAAGGGGGGCATTACTGAAGAGGTGAACGGGAGTTGGGGATTACACAGGGGAGCCGGCTGGCTGAAAAACAGAGGAGGGGGCGGCTCACGGCAGGCGGCGGGGTCACCGGCGAGGGGCGGCCGGGGAAGGCGCCGGAGATGTCAAAACGGGTTGCAGGAAGAGTGAGGAACCCGGTGGAGGGGATGGCGCGGCTCGGGACAGCGCTAGGAGGGGTCGGCGGTGTTGAGCTCGGCCGGCGGCGAGGTGAAAAGGGGGCGGCGGCGCCGTGGTGGGGAAGAGAAGAAATTGACTGGCGCAGGAGCAGGAATGGGGTACAGGGAATCTCACCGCAGGCTTGGTTGAGCCGGGGAAGCACTGAGGCGAGCCGGCACCGGGAGCTTGCGGCGGCACGGGGAGGGCCACCGTGGCCGGGGAGCTTGGGCGGCGGAGGGCGCAGACCGATGGTTGGGGAGGCTTCGGGTGGCGGAGGTGCTGCTCCCACCGCGCTGAATTGACTCAGAACCAACCGAGGAAGAAGCGGCGGCGACAACAGCGACGCTCGGCCGGAGGCGGAGAAGACGCGGGCGTGGCGTGGTCGGCCGACGGTTTTGCGATTAAACGCTCTTGGAGGCATAAGACGACTGGAGCTTGCTGTGGCGCAGGTGACTGGTGAAGGGGATGGCCGGAGCGGCGGTGGTGGCATGTAGCCGGACCGCGGCGGGGCGAGCAGGGAAGCAACACGGGGGAGTAGGGGGGAACGTGCGGGGAGCAACGGGAAGCTTAGGCGACCTCTTATAGCGACGGGGAAAGGGGGGCCATGGGGAGTGGTGGGGGCGGCGGCATGGCCGGCATGGCGCGATGGGACAGCGGGGCAGGGCGGCAGGGCATGGGTGACGGCGACGGGGTAGTTTGGTGACGCGGGAGCGGTTGGTGCCAGGGGCGGGGTCGGGTGACGCAATCACGGACGGGGGAGGATGGCTCGGTGCAGGACCGAGCAGGGCATGGCGCCAGGGCGGCAAGGTGGCTGACGCGCATGAGAAGATGGGGGAGAGAGAGCAGTGAAAGGGAGGAGGAGGCCGTGCGGTGGTGATGGGTGAGCAGGCGCACATCGAGCGATGCTGGTGCATCGCTGCCACGCGGAGAGGAGAGGCAAAGCGCAGCAGAGGGGAGAGAACGGCGCGGGCGCTCTGGGAAGAAAGGAAGAAGAGAGGGAGGGGGAAGCGGTCCCGCGCGGCAGCGAGAGAAGGCGGAAGGGGGCCGGCCCATGCGCAGGGAAAAAGAGAGGAGAGAGGGAAGGGGTGGGGCCCGCACGTAAGAGGAAGAGAGGGTAATGGGAAGAGTAGAAAAAGGCTGCAGCCATGATTTTGGAAAGTAGGGGAAATATGGATGATAAATTGGGAAGTTGAATTTTTATTTCACATTCAAGATTATTTGTTTCATTCTTGCATAAATTTAGGTTTAAATTTTCCAACCAATTAAAATGTAAATTGTTAATACTCCTTTAGCCATTACTTCTTTAATTGGATTTCAAATTTTAATGTCCATTATGTAATACCTAAGTTTTTAGTTTGGATATTATCTTATTAACTAGAATTTGAATTCAAAGTGTAGGCATTTTAATTCCATGAACTGTAACGACACTTTCCGTTTTATAATTTACAATATTATTATTTGCATTTAGGAGTAATCCTGGTCATTAACTTGTACGGTATAAAACTCAAAAAGATTTCAAATAAACATTCAAAAGAAATTGGTGTGCTAGCAAAATGCAAGAAAAATTTTAAAAACTCCACATTTTTGAATTCTCGAAATCTAGGATGTTACAATTTGCTGTTCGTTAAAATGCGATAACAACTAATCCATGACATGCTTAATATGTATTTGCTGAGTGAGATGACAAAAGAAGCCAGCTTTACCCAGTGACATGACATAACGGGGCAGCTTTGCTCAGTGAGATGACAAAAGAGGGCAGCTTTGCCCAGTGAGATGATAAAAGAGGGTAGCTTTGCCCAGTGACATGACAAAAGAGGGCAGCTTTTCCTAGTGACATGACAAAACGGGGCAGCCTTGCTCAGTGAGATGACAAAAGAGGGCAGCTTTGCCCAGTGAGATGACAAAAGAGGGCAGCTTTGCCCAGTGACATGACAAAAGAGGGCAGCTTTGCGCAGCGACCAAAAATAAATCACATGCCTACCCTTTGCCTTATAAATTGAGGTGCAATGCATCTGCAAGAGAACACTACACAATCTAACACTACATCATACCTTCCTTCTCCACGTCGAGATGAACAACAAGCAGCTAAAGGAATGGCAGAAATTCGCGGACAACATACGGGAGAAAATTACGAAGAATAGGGAGGAGTCCCGCAAGAAGGCACAATGGGAGGAGACCCGCAAGATAGCAAGGGCTGCTGCGGCTCGCGAGAAACAAGCAAGGGCTGCTGCAGCTCACGAGGAACAAGCAAGGGCTGCTGCGGCTACGAGGTCAGCTCCCTGCAATGAGCGGCCGCGTAGCAACAACCCTATCCCGGACGTCCCCACCGAGCGTTCGCTGCAACTCCCACCTGAGGGGGAGACACCCCGCTTTGTTGGTGTGGGGACACATGCAAGTTCTTCAAATTCAAGGAACGCATCAGCCTAGGTATGCGTTACTGGGGTTGCGCAAACTACTCCAGTGACTACCCCAACCGCCGTTTTGACACCTCAACCTATAGGCAGCCGGTAACAACCACATGCACCATTTCCCCTACCTTTTCTCCTTCACAGCACGTACTAACAATCTCTCCCCTGTATTTACAGTCTCCGGAGCCCATGTGTGGCTACGACAAATGGATCAATCTTGAGATCCACCCTGCGGACCAATGGACCCTCGACTTCGAGGAATGGAATGTCACACGGGACAAAGAGTTGCTAGAGGAGGAGCGCCGCAAGAACGATCACACCCTGCGTATACAACGCGAGACGCAAGCTCATCTCGAAGCGTGCACGCATAGGGAGCGGGAGGCTCGCGAGATGGAGCACGAGAGAAAGAGGGAAATGGCGGCTAAGGCAAAAGAGGTCGCGGAGGAGTTCAACGCCGAGCGGGCAAGGAAGGGAAAGTGGCCTCGGTCCACACGAGAGTCGTCTGGCGATTGGGTGGGTTAGTCGCATATCATGCTATATGTTACACATGTAATAAAAATGTACGCGGCATGTTACTCCCAACTGTATTATGAAGTTTATTTCTATTTCACATAAGGTTATTATCTAAATGCATTCGCATTCAATGATTCAGATAGCAAGTCATTTAACAATATTAACACACCAGTTCTCTCCGTACACTAATTCTCAGTAACATTAAAATATCACTTACCACTGTATGTATCGAACGTTCTACAGTCAATTATTCTTAAAAAAATTTCCCAAAATTTTTTATGCACCTACAACATCCAGTGAACATAAACTTTTATTACAACTACACCACATTTTTCCCCAGTTTAAAACTACAAAATTGACAAAACTCTAAAAAATCATGGGGGACTGAGTAATGTCACCCCCCTATTGGGCGACTGCACTTTTAGTCGCCCATCCATTGGGCGACTGCAATTAGTCGCCCAATAGGAAGGCGACTAATTGCAGTCGCTCGAACGTAAAGCGACACAAATTTTGTCGCCTCCCGGTTGGGCGAAAGGTGGTAGTCGCCCAATGGGGGCGCGACTGGAGCCTATATTTGTAAAAAATTTTCCCACGAGTATATTTATGTAATTTCGAATAAAAAATGGATTATCCGTACAAAAAATTCAAAAGAATCCTGTTGTAAACAACGCACATCTACATAACTTCTTGGGATTTACATCAGGATCTATGCAGAGGCACCTCTAGGCCTCTGGATCGAGTTCACCGAATTAAAAGTATAATAATCACCTTTTCTGCTGCCATGAATGAAGCGCACAAGATTAATTTTTGTGACTTATGGCTGATTTTTATTGTAGCTGACTGAAATTACACTGTAGCTGATAGTGACTTATTTGGTATAATTAAATTTGAAAAAAATTAAAAATGTGAAAAGGGTTTAGCCCAGCACGTGTAATGCAAACGAATATGTGAAAAAAGAATCGGCAAAAAATCTCAAAAAATCTGAAAAGTCAGAAAAGACGAAATTTAGGAATAGTAAAAAAAAATAAGACAAAAGCCAGAAACACAAGCCCAAACGAGCAGTACAAGTACTATCTATAGAACACACCCTCTCAAATTATGTCGATATCATGAAAACCTGTGTTGATCAGGTTTATAAATCCAGTATATATCACACAAAAGAATTGTGTGCATACATGTCTTGACTACATACATATATAGCTATATATGAGACAAAACCAAATGTGGCACTGTTACGTATGGTGTTTACAAAACTAGCTGTATGCGCACCATATATGCAAAAATAGCACTTATGCTGTCCGGTGGGCGAGCGGCAACGTCGGTGAGGCGACACATGGCAAGGCCGCCGACGGCAGGCGCCTGCCGCCTCACTAGCAGACAGCAAGTAGTCTGCTGCCCAGTGGGTGGATGGCAGGCAGGCTTGCTGTCCGGTGAGGGGGTGACAGGTGATTAAGCCAACTGATTAGCCGGCTTAATGACCTGTCCTAACTTTTTGTATTTAGTGTTTGTTTGAATTTTTAAATATAACAAATGAGCTCAAAAAATTACCAAAATTTACGTACACCTTTCTAATACAACGTACCTCATAGTGTAATTTTTTAATAATTTTATTCATTATTAATTTTTCCCAAAAATTCATAGAATTTTGATATTTTACTTCTTTTTACATATAGCAAACTAGCTCAAAAAATTAGAAAATTTTATCTGAAACCTTCTAATATAGTCATAGTTATTGTGTAATGTTTTAGAAATTTTATGTGATACAAATTTGCCATGTTTTTTAGGTTAATTACCCTAAATTCATAATTAAATTAACCTGAATAAACATAGTAAATTCATACCACATAAAATTTCTAAAAAATTACACAATAAATATTACTATGTTGAAGCCTTCACTTAAAATTTTGTAATTTTGGAACTCATTTGATATATGTAAAAACTTATAAAATATCAAACTTTTATAAATTTTTGAGCAATATTCATGGCAGATAAAATTACCCAAACATTACACTGTGAAGAACATTGTGTTTGAAGGTTGTATATAAATTTTTGTAATTTTTTGAACTCATTTAGTATATTTAAAAATTCAAACAAATAGCAATAAAAAAATTAGGGTAGATAATTAAGCTGGCTTAATCACCTGCCGCCTGGTGAGAAGATGGCTTGAGCTTGAGCTTTTGGCTTATTTTTTTACTATTCATAAGTTTTGTTTTTTTCTAAACTTTTGGTTTTTTTTTAGTTTTTTGCCAGTTCGTTTTTTGCACGTATTTGTTTGTGTTGTCCGTGATGAGCTAACATATTTGTTCTATTTTTACTTTTTTTAAATTTAATTACGCTAATAAGCCACCTTCAGCTACAATGTATTTCAACCAGCTACATTACAATTTCACTTGTAAACCACTATTTTCTAGCCCAACCGAGCGAGGCGTTATTCTTACAATAGTAACTAACATTATTTTTTTCTGAACTGCTTAGAACTTGCTTAATCTTGCATTGTGGGTAAACAGAATACGTGAAAAGTAATGTGTAGTTTTAAACGAGATTTTGGTGAAATATCTTTTATTAAAGTGTTTAATCTTGTTAATCGCTTTTCTTACTAAGATGTAAAAAGCACTTAATTAATGAGCATCTTTATATACTCTGTGTTTTAGCAGAGATATTAAAAAATGTTGGCTATTATTTTTCGAAGAGGTGTAGATTATTACTGTTCTAAACCCTCTCATGGGAATAATTTAAGATATCTTTCTATCGTTCTGATAGGATACTCAATATACGTATTTTGGGACATCATTTGCTTATAAAATAAGATAGAAAACTCTCTCAGTGAAAGGAAAGAAAAATTCACAATTCTAAGTTACACATTGGAGGAAAAGGCAATAATAAAAGGAATTAGCAAAAGAAAAAGGAGTCTTTGTTTGGTCCATAAGGAGGTGTTGGAGGTGCTAACACCTCCATCACATCTGGCCGTCCAATTGCTAGGGGCAAAATTATATTTGAGAGAAAACTAACACCCACATTGATTGGACGGTTAACTGGGAAATTGGATGCGTTGGTGTCCCTCCTAGTCAGCCCGTTCGATTGACGAGCATGGCCATTCACGATTTCTTCCTACATTGTCAAACCCCAGTTGCACAGGGCAGGTCTTCTTCCTCGGTCTTCAACCCCAGTTGCACAGGGCTGGTCTTCTTCCCCGCATCTCAAACCCCAGTTGCAACAAATGAGTTTGTCTGTCTCCGACGACCCTCAAAAAACCACCGCCCCATTCCGCCACCAAGCCTACGCGCCGGTGAGAGCTCGCCTCACCTATCGGTACTGTACGTTCTCCCTCCTCTCTCCCCTCTACTTTCCTCTTCCTACTTGCTTATTTCTCGTAATCGTCTAGTTTTGTTACGATTATGCACGCGTGGTGGATTCCATTCCTCGATCTGTAGCTGTGTAAGTTGTTTTTCAACAAATTTTGTGCGGATTTGATCGGATCGGGCCAGGTGCAAATCATGTTTTCCCTTTGTCCTATTTCAAGAAGTTGCATTCTCATGCAAATCAAGAGTTCTCCTTGCTGTGTTTTAGGAATATTTCCTGCCTTTTTTATTGTATAGATCCTTCCTTTCATTCAATTCTGTAGATTAAAATCGCAAAGCAATAAATAGCTTGTTCCATGATACCTTCTGACTAGTCATTAAACTTTGTTCGCATTTTATTTCACCGCCAATGGTCAACTAACATGTGCTGCAAATATTTGTTCAAGATAGGGTAGTTTCGTAAGAACTTTGAGGTAATGATCTTATCTTGGTTCGCATATAATATAGTGGAGTTTTTTGCACTTTGCACAACATGATTTCAGGTTTTTTGTGTTTTTTTAGTATTGTTTCAGTGCAGAACCAACTGGAAATAAGGTCATTAGAATTGTTTTGAGAACAACTAATTACTGCATTTCTGTCATGGGGGAAAGGTGAGAGACAATACACCACCATCCAAGCATAAGTCACCTACCTACATGCAAATTCACTCATCCATTTCTCATCAAGTGACCCCAAGGAAGAAAACTGCATGCTAGAAGAAATTAATGCTAAACATCCTTCAAGAAGTTTAAACATGAGAAGTAATAAACAATAACAAATTGCATTATCAACTTTTGAGTCAAATGGAAAGGAAAGATAATCCTAAATTTCTTAGTCCCATTAATTGGGGATGCAATATGCGATAATATAATTGCTAAGGTAGTGCATGATGATAGTTTGATACAAATCCTGCATTTCGTACACTCCTGTAATACAGCTAAAAAAATGTTATATTTGTTTTGCTTTTTTGTCCATCAGTGCAACATTACTCACAGCTTATATTGATGAATTGGAAGGGCTTGGGCCAGCGGCGAGCAAGTATTGGCGGTGGGTGAGGGCATCAACGACGAGGGCTCTCCGGCGGCGGGTTTGCTTGGTGGAGAGGAGGTGGGAGTTCGCACCAGTTCAGCAAAGGTGATGGTGGCGACAGCGTGGGGCGAGGTGGTCCAAGACGGCAGCAATTGCTCGCCAGAGGGTGGCTGAGGCTCGAAAAGATAGAGGTGTGGCGCGGGGAAGATGGGGAACCTGAGAGAGAGGAGTGAGGGCGGAGGGAGGTGGTGCGAAGGTTGGGGTGCTCGGGGGAAGAATTTATAGGGGGAGATGGTGCGGCGAGTAATTGCTCACCAAACATTGCGGGGAGAAAAGTAGTTAGGGGTGTGAACGCGGAGACGAGCGACCGTCAATGGCCATGGATACAAGGCATGAGGTGTGGGCGAGAAGGGGAAGTCGAGGCGGCACTTGGGGAAGGGAGATCGGCCAAAAATAAAAGCTTGGGCGTGGCTGGCGGCCATGATGGCGATGGCGTAGGGAGAAGAAGGGGAGGTGGAAGGAGGGCCTGACATGCGGGGCCCGTGTGTTGGCGAGAGAGAAGAGAGGGAAGAGAGGTGAAAAACTGAGATTAGATCAGGCGGCAGTGGAATAAATCCAAGCCGTCGACTAAGGAACAGAGAGGTAAGTGAGAGCAGGCGGCTGGGATTAGATCGGGCGAGGTAAATTGAATCAAGGCCAGACATGTGTCAAGTTGAGGAGAGAGAGTGGTTTAAATTCCATTTTTAATTTTCAGAAATAATTGGAAGCTAAAACTCTTAGAAAATAGCAAATAAAGTCTAAACATTCTAACAAAATTCACAAAAATTCTTGAAGATTATTCAGACTTAGATAAAATATTTCCAACCTAAAGATGGTCTTTAAATTTTTACAAACATACTTTTTTAGCTTTGAAGTTGATTTTAAAATCTTAGAAAATCCAGATAAAAGCCAAATGCTTTCAAATAATTAATTCGAAATAGGGTTTTTACATAAATTCAAAATATCCTTCATTTAATAATATTTTTATGTTTTAGTTAAATTACTTTTTAGAAAAGCCTTTTAAAAACTGAAAATAGGCAAATAAAATCTTTAAAATTCACGTAACCAAATAACACTTGATTTTATTTTAAACTAAATTACTTTTTATTTTTATTTACTATATTTTTTGAAAATTTTGCAATAAAAAATTGAGCTGTTACAGGCTTGCTCTGTAGGTACTCGAAGACATTTCTTCAATTGAGACACACGGGAGACAATGTGTACTCTCGTCATGGTTGGTGGCAATTCCAACAGGTGGCCACTGCTCCTTTATGTTCCAAAATCTTGAATGGTCCTACAAATCTTGGTGCAAGCTATATCTTAGTCTAGAATCTCTTGACTCCTCTGAGTAGGGATATTCTAAGGTAAATGAAGTCTCCAACTTCGAAATTTATGTCTCAATGATGATTGTCAGCATAGCTTTTCTACCAAGATTGGGCTATCTTCGATCTACCCTCGCTCTTTCTATCCTTTTCTTTAGCATACGGAAGCTGGTTGGGTCTATTCTTGACATTCTTCTGGTTGCTCCCAATGTAAAGGTGTTCTACATTTCCTGCCATAAAGAGCTTCGAACGGTGCCATCTGAAGACTGGCTTGATAACTGTTATTGTAGGAGAACTCGGTGTAGGGCAAGGTGCAATTCCAACTAGTTCTAAAATCTTGGACACAAGCTCTCAACATATCCTCCAACACTTGGCTGACTCACTCTATTTGGCCATCGGTCTAAGGGTGATAAGATGTACTAAAGTTGAGCCTTATGAATCATCGATGTCTCAGTATTGAAATTAGTAATAAAAGCCTTAGGAATCTAGTAATGAGACATACGATGAGTAGGAATGATAGCACTAGTATTAGAAGCTAAAATAGATGTAGAATGATGCAAAGCCTGACTACCTTGAGGACGCACCCCCACACGAGCTCTATCTAGACTCTCCCTAGGTTCTCGTTTAGGTCTAACAAAAAAACTAGCACTCACCCTATCTAGTAGGCACACGTGGACCTATCCTTCCCACATGGTAACCAAACCCTAGGTGAGAAGCTGACCTGAACCCATAAGTGAAACCTAGGTCTGACTGAGGGTCAATGAACACTCTAGGCTATAGGAGCACACCTAGATTTAAGAGCTCTCTATCCCTCTTCTCCTTGGCCCGCCTAAGGTAGAACTGAAACAAGTGCCCATCCCTCTCAAAATAGGTGCAATGGTACTTGTGACTCGATGAGTCTGACCCAAAGCCTAAGAAACACCTATAGTGAGAGAGGGACTATATGCAAAACCATCATACTTGAAGATAGTCTTCTCTAGCTCAGTAATTGACTCAAATAGGACATTCTCAAGAGCTCTCACTACCTTAGGAGGATTCTTCTTGTCACATTCTAAGGCATTCAAACTTAGACCCCTATTTTTTTATACTCACTTTGGATTAGTCTAGGATCGTATTGATGTTTGTCTTGCCACTGGAGAATCGCTCTAAGGTTTTCTTATGGTTAACATTTTCTTGGGCTAGGGCCTTACAAATGCTACACACACTCTTCTTCATGGCCCTAGCATATCTTTCCTTATGCACAGCTACCTCAAGCTTAAGAGCCTCACAAGAGACACAAGAAGCATTCTTTACTCTCCTAACCTACTGATCGAACTTGACTCTAAATGCCTCATGCATCTCATCTACATCTTGACCTATCTTGGCACAAAATGCACATGTAATGGATACAATAGGATCAGATTTCTTAGAAGCAGAATGTACAACAATTTTTACTTTAGAAGTGAGATCTTTTAGAGTTCTAGTTAAAGCATAAATTTTAGCAGTTCACTTAGGGAAATTTGAGCAAGAGAGAGTTTTAGAGTAAAGCATTTCATCATTCATTCCAGCAATTTTACCCATGGCACGCTTAAGCTTCAAATCTAGCAAGACAAACTTAGAGCATGATAAAGCAACAACAGACATGTCCCCAACTCCTAATCATACAGGAGAGTTGCTAGACATCAATTGAGCAATTTCACTTTTGCCTAGTTTTAGTTGTTTAGCATGAGAAGCACACACTAAGGAACCAGGAAGAAGAATAGAATTCATGTTGATAAGGTTATCCCAAGTGATTAGCAACTCATCAATAACATATGCATGAATGGTAGTGCCAAGAGCAAAATAAGCATTCATCTCTTCAATTTTTTCATTTGCTACTCTAGCCGACCAAGAATGGATGAATGAATAGATCTTAGTTTATCTAACTCAAAGTGCAAAACTAAGGAATTATCACAATTTTCATCATTAGGAATTAGTTATATAAGCCTAGCAAGTTCAATGTTCAAGCTTTCAATCACAAAATCTTGATTAAGCATTTTATTCTTAGCTTTCCTAAGATCACGATCAACACGAATGACAGCATGAGACATCTCATCGTACGGGAGTTTTTCCTTATTAGGGTCACTGTAGAGCTCATCCTCGCTAGAGATTTCATCATCTCTTAACATGAAGCATACGTTAGTGAAGTCCATGGTCTTCTTTTTTGTAATATCCCGAAAATGATTTGAGAGATAATCGATTAATTGGAGGGAGAACCTTATAGAAAAGAATTAAAAACAATGATTTTAGAGGGGAATTCTGAAAATACCAGCAACTGGGCTGGGCCTTGGCCCGAGGAGGCCGGCCAAAAAGGGGGGGAGGCGCCCCACCCCCCAAACCCTAGCCGCCACCCCTTTGCCCCTCCTCTCTCCCCTGGCCGCACCCCTCCCTGCCCCTGCGCCTCCACCATGTCCAGCAACACCTCTCCCCATTGTTGTCCCTTGGTGCTAGGAGAAAGCGAAAAGGAAGAAAGAAGAAGGGAGGGAAGGAGAAGAAAGGAAGAAGGGGAAGAAGATGGGTGATTCCAAGGGGATCCTCTAGGTAACTCTCCCTCATCTCAAATTCCTCTGTTATTGCTGTAATTAGGGTTCTTAGCCTAAGAACTGGTGGGGGATTAGCAATTAGATTCCCCGATTAGGGAATTCCTGCTGTCTGTCTGTAGATCAATCCGCGTATTGCGACTGTTTGCGCAGTTTATACCTACGAAACGATTTTTTCTGCGGGTCTGACCAAAAGGAAAATTGTAGAGGACGACGAGATCTATTTTATGTAAATTTTCCAGAATTTTAGGCTGCGGGATTTGGGCGCAGCACAGTCGGGAACATCGCTGTCTGTCAGGGGTGCAGATTGGGGCAGATTGCTGTTCAAGTATGATTTAGGGGTAGTAGATGATTTTTATGTTTTTGGTCGCAATTGAGAAAAATGTAGATAATTCAGCAATATAACTACTGTATAAAAATCATAATTTTTAGAGCCTTACACTGTGGTTGGGACGCGTTAGAATCTGGCTGCCCAGATTGCCAGAACAGATAATGTCCTCTGTTTTGCGCATTAAGTTACACCTTGCTATGATCAAAATAAAAATATGTGATCTACATGCAAAGTGAAGGTATTTAAGTGAGGAATCAATAAATATATCATTTTCTGTGAATGGCTTAATATTGTTAAAGATACAAAAAAGTTAAGCAGCGCTGCTGCAGCGGACAGAGTGTAGAACCGTTAAGCGGAGAGGGAGTTGCGGGTTTTGGGCGTAGATGCGTTTACTTCTCAGTTGTGAATATTGTATTATGGTTTTGTGCTGAGTGGTGCTTTGTGAATAGGTGGCTTCGCTCTGATCGTGCTTGACCCTTCGCTCCTTCGGTAAAGGCAAGTATAATGATGGTTTAAAATTGATAGTGTGGATTGTTGATGTTTGATGGATTGTTGATGTTTGATGAATTGTTGATGTTTGATCTATATTATGAGTATATGTGTTCATGATTGTGGTAAGGAAGTATCGGTGATGTTTATGGTCGATTGCAATTTAAAGTGTTCATGAGTATTTCTGATGCATAGATATTGTGGATGCAAGTTTTATTTATTGAGACATTCACGCATATGCATCATGTTGATTTATTGAAGTCTTGGTCACGAGATGACCAAGCGCCGAGGTCCCCGTCATGTTGATGACATGACGGGCTAAAGGTCCCCATATTTGTGGAGTATGGGCAATTGGTCCCTGTACCAGATGGTACAGGCATGGGTGTGCATTGACGGATGCACACTCCGCATTACCGGTAAAATGCGAAAGAGAAGAGATAAAGAGATTTTTGATCATCTTGCATAGCATGGCTTGTTTATGAGGTTGATTGATGAATTTGTGAAGTGATGTTCATGAATGTTCACGGTTTATTTATATGGTTGATGGATGAATTTGTGAAGTGATGTTCATGAATGTTCTTGTTACTATCTATTATATTTGCTGAGTCGTTGGACTCACTCTTGCTGTTGTTGTGTTTTTTTAGGTACCTTTATGAGATCGGCATGCATTGGGAAAAGGAAAGATTAACATTATTGCACTTTGCACATTCTACTCACAATGGATGAAAGAGAGGAAATTACATAATGATTGCATGAATTACTTAAGTAGAAGATGATTATCGATTGTCGGATTAAAATTGTAATAAAGGATTAGAATTCTTTTATGATGCTTCCGTTCGTTATTTAAATTTTATAACCATGAATGTTCTAGTAATCTTAAGCCAATATCGCTTAGAATTGATTATATTACTTGAGGTTATTCATTTCTTTTAATTATGCTTGTTGAAACCTCTGACTTAGACAATAAACAAAAGAGGTTCTGCCGGAATTTTGTGAGATGTATTTAGTTTATCCTCGTTATGTTACTAGTTTGGTAGCATTCCAGGTCATTGTTTGGCTGGGGTGTTACAGTTGGTATCAGAGCGGGCATTAGGTCCGTGGTAATTGAATTATTAAATTGACACTTTGGTGAGCATGAGGATGGGATGGGTCAAGCATTGCATTTACGCTTCCAATACATTGTATTGATGTTTTATGCTATGAGATGATCTTTTGTGCCTATGATTTGACTATATGATTGATATGTGTGGTGATAGTTGATGTCGAGAGATAGAGATCGTGGTGTGGCCATAGGCATGATCGAGTTATATCATTGTTCGTGGTATTGAATTGGTGAAGTATCTTTCCTTGGGCAACTTGGTTTCTGAGGTTAGGAATGAGTTCTTTAGAAAAGTTTCTCTCTTTCTTGAGTTGAATTTAGTCAATTCTTATCCTGTAGTGGAGGATGAATTTATCTTGGGTTCGTGGTTCATTGCGGTTGAGAGTTTTCAATTGGTCTCTACTGTTCTTGAAGCAATTGTTGTTTTTCGACTATTGAAATGCTTTTGCTACTTGGGAACATTGTGGATTTGTAAGGTTGGTCTCTTCGTGGGAGTTTTGCCTTGTTGTGAAACATGCCTCATTTGTTCGCTTGGTATTTTTATTAATGAAAGTTTTATGTTGCAAATTCATTGACATGGGAAAGTCTTGGATCTTTGCATGTATTTGGATTATTTCGCGTGTTGAAGTTTAATTCCTCTCCTTCTGAAAGAGAATGTTAAAATCCTTTGTGGTGTTTTGCTATGGTTAAGTCAGAGATTGTAATCAAATAAATTGATATGGTATGAGTATCCTTGGAAGTGAAACCGAATAAGTTGATGTTGTCTTCTTGTAGTTGTTCATGAATTGTGTTTATGAATAGGGCTATTCCTAATGGAATCAATAGATTTACTAAGAGGCGTGGAACTTTGATGAACTGGTTGATCAATAAGAGAGACAAAATTAGTAAACTTTTGGGATAAATTGGATCAACAGGTCTCAATGGATTAATCTAATCGTTTAGGATGGTTAAATTTAGAAGGTGTTGGATTCTTGTATTAGTGGATATTAATCTTGGAGTTATCTTTGTGGATACTTAGTGTTCGTATGTAATTGCTAAGTGCAAATGTTGTGTAATGAAGTGTGGTGTTGCGCATCAATAAGAGAGGTAAACGATAACAATTCTTGTTAAGAGTGTATTATTCTTGATGTTAGTAAGATTGTTGCAATCTTATTGGAAAAAACATTTTGAAATAAGTTATTGTGTTCTTTTGGAAAGGTTTATGGTGCCTTTGGTAGGCTATGATGATTCATGCTAAGAATATATAATGATGAGGTTAGTAAAACTGAGTATGAGATGATGAGGGTAGTGTTGATTCTTTTAGAAGTAAAGAAATTTGTTCGTCTTCCGTGATGTCAGTAAAATGAAATGTTTGGCGTTTTGCATTCATGATCCTATGGGAGTTCATGAATTATTGTGGTATCTGAAATTAGTTTGCGCAGAGTGACGTATTGGAAGGTTCTATCGGTTCTTAAGTGATTAATGTGATTTGAGCTTAAAGTATCGTTTGCTTGAAGTTGGTAAAGTGATGTTTCTATTAAAGAAATTTATGTCTTTTGTTAAATTGAAGGGTGTAGTAGAGGTATTCGCGGTTGGATTCAAGTTTTGTACCTTGTAGCTTATTGAAGCGTGCTTAACCTTGTTGGTTTGCAACAAAGGAATTCCTCAAGTTTCCAAAAGCGATTGCTTTATTTATTTATTTAGTTTCGCTGAAGTTTGATATTATCTTCTTGTGGGACTTGTGCACTCAACTGTGGTCTCGTCTTCTATTTTCCAAGATCTTGGCTATTTGACTTTTTTTCCTTGGTCTCTTGTCTACGGTGAGTGGTAAACGTTTTTCTATGTGCCGAAAATTGTTTCTATCTATATCTTCTTCTGAGGAAGGATTAACCAATCCGTGTTGCAAAGCCTTTTAGGTTGTATAATGGCAACTTGATAGTGGCGGTCAAGTAGACGATTTTGGTGAGATTGTAGATGTCAAGTTGTTTGACATTCATTGAGTGATAAATTGATTTCTTGGAATAATTCTCGGTGAGGATTTGATTTAAATAGAATGTTTGTCTTTGGAGCTAACTGATTTCATGGTTCCAATTAGTAGAACCTATAGTAGATTGTGGTTCAAGAATGTTTCGATCATTTTGATGGAACATTAGAATTATCAAAAGTATGAGAATCTTGATCAATCTTATTAGAGTATCGTAATTGGGCACTTTGCAAGGTTTAGTAGGAGGATTAAGGTGGTGTAGTTAATGATATTATAATTGTGAAGCGATCTAACCGTTATGGGAATCATTGGGATAGTAGGGATTGTTGAATTATTGCCATGCATGACTTGGCTTCATGAGTAACCCTCCGGAGTTAGAATCTTCCTAAAGATAATTAGGTTGAGAATATGTTTTCATGTGATTGTTAATGATTGAGCATGTTTGATTGTGGGAATTTTAGTCACCGAATTCGAGAGTTTTCGTATCAATTATATCAAAGTGCATATATAGGAGCCCGGAGATGGAAAATTTTGGTTTGGTGCTATGCTAGAACCTTCGAGGCTAATGATGTTGTGTGGGAATATTGGAACAAGTGGATTCTAAATAGTGTGATGCTCCTTGATAATGTCCTTTAGGTGTGCGAATTGAGTGTGTGTGCTGAGAATTTCAAGTTGATTATCCTTAGAGGATTGTGGTGAAGTGATTGTGGGTGAAAACAATGATGAGGTGCATTGAAAATTATTTATCAAAGTAACCATGTGGTAGAGGAGTTGGCTAGAGTATGTTATTGTGAGGTCAGTATAGTCTCTCCACAAAGGGGTGGTTGATGCACTCGGTTTGAGCATAGTGTTGATGTTGCCAATTTAAGAGAAATGAGTTAGTGTGGTGTGTGATGATTTGGAATCTTGTGATTCAAGAGAAAGTTATTCCTAAAAGAAAAAAACAATATTTTCTCGGGTAGTAAAATACTCTCTTGATTCTTGTTTGAGCTATGTGATGATAGCAAAAGTTTTTTGTGGTTTGGGTTGACTTTATGTGGCATGCGGGGTATTTCCGGTTCAGGAAAAAAACAAAGGAAGGGTTTGGCATCGGAGTGATTCTCCTTTGACTTATGTGTTGTTTATTTGTAAACTACCTACTTGGAATGTGGAGAGGTTCTCGTGTTGAATCCTCGTTTTTTTTTCTTTTGATTTGACCCTTTTGGGGGGGAGTTGGTGATGTGTGGATTGCAATGAGAATCCTTTATTTTCAGTTGAATTCTATTTGTAAAAAAAAATTGGTTTACAATGAGCACTGTTGTGCATCCGTGGTTAAAGGAGACGCTCCTCGTTAAGGTAAAAAGATCGATTGAGAGTTGGAATAAGAGTTACCTGTGTTGTGCGGGTTGTGTGGGTTGATACCAAAGGGAATGATAACCCAAGGTATATTCAATCGCTTCTGTTAGTTGCGAAGATTTGGAGGTTGGTGTATCACTATGACCACCTTGGGTCCTAGAGTGGGGTACACAAAGTCTTATACGACCTGGTATCATATCGAGGGAGTGCTTGAAAGATTTGTAAATTCATATAGTTCAAAATAATTAGACATTACGCAACATTCAGACAAGCTTTTCTAATCGCATTTATATTTTCCCATAAGTAGTTAACCTAGAACTGTAATATCCCAAAAATGATTTGAGAGATAATCGATTAATTGGAGGAAGAACCTTATAGAAAAGAATTAAAAACAATGATTTTAGAGGGGGAATTCTGAAAATACTTGGCAACCTGGGCCTGGGCCTTGGCCTGCAGGAGGCCGGCAAAAGGGGGAGGCGCCTCCCCAAACCCTAGCCGCCACCCCCTTTGCCCCTCCTCTCTCCCCCTGGCCGCACCCCTCCCTGCCCCTACGCCTCCACCATGTCCAGCAACACCTCTCCCCCATTGTTGTCCCTTGGTGCTAGGAGAAAGCGAAAAGGAAGAAAGAAGAAGGGAGGGAAGGAGAAGAAAGGAAGAAGGGGAAGAAGATGGGTGATTCCAAGGGGATCCTCTAGGTAACTCTCCCTCATCTCAAATTCCTCTGTTATTGCTGTAATTAGGGTTCTTAGCCTAAGAACTGGTGGGGGATTAGCAATTAGATTCCCCGATTAGGGAATTCCTGCTGTCTGTCTGTAGATCAATCCGCGTATTGCGACTGTTTGCGCAGTTTATACCTACGAAACGATTTTTTCTGCGGGTCTGACCAAAAGGAAAATTGTAGAGGACGACGAGATCTATTTTATGTAAATTTTCCAGAATTTTAGGCTGCGGGATTTGGGCGCAGCACAGTCGGGAACATCGCTGTCTGTCAGGGGTGCAGATTGGGGCAGATTGCTGTTCAAGTATGATTTAGGGGTAGTAGATGATTTT
This sequence comes from Dendrocalamus sinicus, assembly GCA_036346575.1. Lineage (NCBI taxonomy): Eukaryota > Viridiplantae > Streptophyta > Magnoliopsida > Poales > Poaceae > Dendrocalamus > Dendrocalamus sinicus. The sequence continues at coordinate 21,198,554 of CM070655.1, read as the reverse complement.
TATGTTTTTGGTCGCAATTGAGAAAAATGTAGATAATTCAGCAATATAACTACTGTATAAAAATCATAATTTTTAGAGCCTTACACTGTGGTTGGGACGCGTTAGAATCTGGCTGCCTAGATTGCCAGAACAGATAATGTCCTCTGTTTTGCGCATTAAGTTACACCTTGCTATGATCAAAATAAAAATATGTGATCTACATGAAAAGTGAAGGTATTTAAGTGAGGAATCGATAAATATATCATTTTCTGTGAATGGCTTAATATTGTTAAAGATACAAAAAAGTTAAGCAGCGCTGCTGCAGCGGACAGAGTGTAGAACCGTTAAGCGGAGAGGGAGTTGCGGGTTTTGGGCGTAGATGCGTTTACTTCTCAGTTGTGAATATTGTATTATGGTTTTGTGCTGAGTGGTGCTTTGTGAATAGGTGGCTTCGCTCCTGATCGTGCTTGACCCCTTCGCTCCTTCGGTAAAGGCAAGTATAATGATGGTTTAAAATTGATAGTGTGGATTGTTGATGTTTGATGGATTGTTGATGTTTGATGAATTGTTGATGTTTGATCTATATTATGAGTATATGTGTTCATGATTGTGGTAAGGAAGTATCGGTGATGTTTATGGTCGATTGCAATTTAAAGTGTTCATGAGTATTTCTGATGCATAGATGTTGTGGATGCAAGTTTTATTTATTGAGACATTCACGCATATGCATCATGTTGATTTATTGAAGTCTTGGTCACGAGATGACCAAGCGCCGAGGTCCCCGTCATGTTGATGACATGACGGGCTAAAGGTCCCCATATTTGTGGAGTATGGGCAATTGGTCCCTGTACGGATAGTACGGCATGGGTGTGCATTGACGGATGCACACTCCGCATTACGGTAAAATGCGAAAGAGAAGAGATAAAGAGATTTTTGATCATCTTGCATAGCATGGCTTGTTTATGAGGTTGATGGATGAATTTGTGAAGTGATGTTCATGAATGTTCACGGTTTATTTATATGGTTGATGGATGAATTTGTGAAGTGATGTTCATGAATGTTCTTGTTACTATCTATTATATTTCTTTGAGTCGTTGGACTCACTCTTGCTGTTGTTGTGTTTTTAGGTACCTTTATGAGATCGGCATGCATTGGGAAAAGGAAAGATTAGCATTATTGCACTTTGCACATTCTACTCACAATGGATGAAAGAGAGGAAATTACATAATGATTGCATGAATTACTTAAGTAGAAGATGATTATCGATTGTTGGATTAAAATTGTAATAAAGGATTAGAATTCTTTTATGATGCTTCCGTTCGTTATTTAAATTTTATAACCATGAATGTTCTAGTAATCTTAAGCCAATATCGCTTAGAATTGATTATATTACTTGAGGTTATTCATTTCTTTTAATTATGCTTGTTGAAACCTCTGACTTAGATAGTAAACAAAAGAGGTTCTGCCGGAATTTTGTGAGATGTATTTAGTTTATCCTCGTTATGTTACTAGTTTGGTAGCATTCCAGGTCATTGTTTGGCTGGGGTGTTACATTTTTCCCTTGTGGCTTGTCCTCATTATCCTTAGTCTCTAAGTCAACATTGCAAGGCAGACAAGGGAAACCAATGGAAGTAGACTCAGCTGAGCCAAAAGAAAGACCCGTAGCAAGATCAGTCACAAACGCCATTGACTGTGACTTACTCTTATGAGAGAACAAGTCAATCTCATGAGTCTTTAGGCTAGAATAAAGCATATTCAATGTTAGCTCACTCATCACAGTGGTATCATTGATCGATATGACTTTCATTTCCCAAGTCGTCATGTCCAAGGCTCCAACACTTGCTGTGCATTTTTAGATTCTGAAATGACACACAAGTTGCTAAGAATCATGTCAAAGTGAGAGAAACACTCATCCAAAGATTCACCTAGTCTCATCTCAATCTTTTGATACTCTTTCTTGAAGTGGTTTTGATACACCTCCTTAATGGCAGTTGAACACTCATGGTAATCACATAGGGTCTGCCAAATATTGTGTGCTAAACTGAAATAAGATATATGGTCAAGCTCGTTTTTGCTGAATCCATGAATCTGCAGATTCCTTGCTTTGTTGTTTGCCTCCACATCCAAAAGATTTGCCAGAGTGATATGATCATCAGCAGGGATAACATAGGAACTCTTGACCTTCTCTTAGATAGCATGGCCTTGGGCCTAAATGTAGGTGGCCATCCTAGCCTTCCAATATGGGAAGTTGACCCCACCAAAGATAGGAGGCTTGGTGGAATACATGTCTGATGCCATGGCTCTAAGACTGATTAAGATCTATGAGGAAGAGCTTAACCGGGCTCAGATACCACTTGTTAGACTGATGATGACAATTAGAGAGGGGTGAAAGATTGTGGAGGCCATTTCAATTCCCTCAAGTATTCTAAATATTCACTCAAATAATTAATTAAGCTTAGATCACAACTCCTACAAATGAATCATAGAAATATAGAATCAACAAGAACCAACAACCAAACTTTGCCTACAAGTCTAGTAGTACGGCTCTTAGCACACCCATATGACTGCACTGGTCTACCACCAACATGGGTCCGGTATGAACACTCTATGGCATGACCGCTCAAGGAGCCCAACACTACTGCTTGCCCTGTTCCTGAATGCAAACCCCTCGAAACAAAAACAAAATTTGGGGATCTTGAGCAAATTAAGTCCAAATGCAACCAAAATTAGTATGAACCTAGGCAAGGATGTCAAAAACCAAACCAAATCAAGAAACATGAGGTTCTTGGACTTGGATCTATCCAATTTGGAATAATAGGTCATAAGAAAACACCAAACCCTAAAATCCAAATTACTTCTTGCTCATAAGGATCTAAGTCATGAGACTTTTTAGATCATCTCTCATATGTCCTAACAATGTAATTTAGTTATAAGTTTGGGCTAGAAAGGCCATGATCATGAAATCATCTTGGTCAAGACAAGGCTAAAACTAGATGAGTTCTTGATTCTTGCTATAGAGTGATCTAGATGGGCAAAGATTGATTCTAACGACCTACAAATGACTCTTACACATCATGGATCACAACAAGAATAAGAGGAGAAAAGAGCCAAATCAATATAAGATAAAGCAAAAACTCATGCAAAAGAGGCACAAAAACACAAGGATTGTAAGAACTTGACCTATTGCATGAAAAAGAATGATTTTTATAGCTTGCTGGTTACAAAGGACTCTCCACAAGTGCTACTTTTACTCACACCACGAAGGAGAGGGAGCACTAACCTAAGCCTATAACTCAATGCAAAATCCTTGCTTTTCCTAGCTAGCCTCTTCCTCCTCCAATATGCTAACCAACCCCCTTAGAGTATCTAGACCCACTAAGGATTGGGGAAACCCATCCCCACTAAGGATTGGGGAAACCCATCAACCCAACTAACGCTGGGTTTTACACTTACTCACATACTTTTTAAAGCGCTTACCATACTACCCTGCTAACATGCTAGGGATTGATCCACACAACACACATGACCCTAGCCTAACCCTAAACCACTTCCCTTGCATCTCCCGATGCCATGGTTTTGTACTAGGCCTCAAGTCTGGTATTTGGCATGTCCCGCAATGCACTTGACGAAGTTTCCGGGAGCCTTCCATTAACTCCGTCTTCTTCTTTGTCATGTAAGCCACCATGCACACCATGTGTAGGTTGATCAATGGCTACCCTTCTATCGACAAGTCTCTCCTATTTTGGCTCCCACTGAACCATGCCTCACTTGAATTGATGAAACAAACTTGATCCAACTTGTTGCTCAAACTTTCCTTCAACGCATCCCTTGGCTTTGCCATGCACCATGCTTTAGCCCAACCATCTCAATGATCTCTTGACTTCTTGGACCTCGATCCATCTTCATCTAGTCTCGGTTGCCCATCATTGACCATAGTCTCCTCCAAGCTTTTCTGCACATCTAAAGACCAAGAAATCATTTTTGGACACAAGTTCTTCACGACTTGACCCACGTTAGCATAAATATGCAGCATGCAATACAATACAACTATGACAGGAGTTCCAAGATCATCCAATGATCAAATCTTCCGCAATTCCAAATTTTTAGAATCTACTGCCTTCTACCGGATTGTTGCACATCCCATGTCAGTCAACTGCTCCGGTAGTACCACCAACCACTAGCTAGTACTACCACTCCTTACCCATTCTTGGTAACAGGATAGCCGGTATAACTGCTCGCATCAGGCTAGTACTGCTACCGCCTTCATTCAAAACCGATCATACCGCCATGTCCAGTAGTACCGTGGATCCCATCCGGTACTACTAGACCACGAAAATGACATTCTCTGAAAAAATAGCTGCCGCCATCTAATTCTCAGTTGAATTGCACTTGTGGTAGTACCATGGCCACATGTGGTACTACCACCCTGGTAGTACCATAGGCATCTGGCTAGTACTACCAAAAGCAACATGAATTTCAGAAAATTGCAATCTATTTGCAAAACCTTAGATCTAACTCAGCTCAGCTGCTAATTGATCATCACAAATTGACCTAGACTTACCCACAGTCTCTTAGAGTACTTAAGACACTACCACAGAAAGTGTCATCACGGATGGTTTCAGACCCATTTGAATTTATGTATTTGAGATAATAGGTGGCTATCATAGACGATTCTCAAACATTTGTGATAAGTTATAACATAGATGATTTTTCAAAAAACCGCCTGTGATATGTCAGATATCACAGATGGTTCTTGAATAGCCATCTATGATATCTGGCATATCATAGATGGCTAATACCAAAAATCATCTATGATATGTCATATATCATAGGTGGTTCTTAAATATAACCATATGTGATATTTAACATATCACACATGGCTAATACCAAAAACCATCTATGATATGTTAGATATCATAGACAGTTCTTAAATATAGCCGTCTGTGATACCTTACATATCACGGATGGCTAATACCAATAACTGTTTGTGATATCTAACATAGCCTCAGGAAATGCTAGCTATGCCCTCTAAAAATAAGCAAGCAGATACAATCATAGATGTAATTATTTATTAATTACTGAATCAATTACAATAGAATAATTCTTTAATTACATGCCAAAGTCTTAATTGCATTGGAATAATTTCCAAATAGGTGTTCGTCATGTGGGATCATTCCGATTGTCTATTTCCTTTGAAATAAAGCCTTTCATGATGATTGATACGCATATAGCTTGCTTCATCACTTGGTTATTCCTTAAGCCTGATGTTGTCTGTGAATGGAGGCAACTCGTCAAATTGATTGTACTTTTCCTCATCATGACATTCTCAACTCCGACAATCTTTCTTTTTCCATGGTGCTTCTTATTTACCAGGTCTGTTACATTAAAAACTTGAACAACTTACCTCATGAGTACGAATGGTTCATCTTTGTATCGTACATGTTGAGGTCTACAGTAATGACATTGTATTTGTCGACCATTACACCCAGTGGAAGTTACACCCAACAGCACCGAAATAGAGGAATCTTGAAAATTACATAGTCAAGCTTCCAAATATCCTCTATAAGGCCATAATAGGAGCTTGGGCCTACTGTACTAAACTTCTCATGAAATAAATCTATGCGGATACCTGAATTCTAGACTGTGCTTTTTCTATACAAGTTTGTTGTATAAAATGTGTACCCATTTATGTCATATCCTTGCTATGTCATAAATTTTGGCCCTTTTGCCAACCATTATAGTGTTTCATTTGATGACCTCCCAGTGAATCGCACCTTCAACCATTCATTGAAATGACAGTTGTGCTGTCTCGTGATCCAAACCTCCGACCGACCTAGATTCTCTTGGCGTAGCATATCCTTGTGCTCATCAATATACAGGGACACTTTAGTCATGTGTTACAAGATCATGAAATGGGCTTGAGCGTACATATCCAGATAAGGAGTTATTGCTTTCCTTCCGATGTTCCCGATACCCTATAGCCTCCCCTCATGATTAGATAGAGGCACACATATCGGTTCGACCTAAGCCATGTAATCAACATAGAATTAAATGCCCTCTTCGGTTGTACAACCTTCAATGATGCTACCCTCTAGCTGAGATCAATTCTGTACATAGGACTTGAAAATTCCCATGTACCTCTCGAATGGTACATATGACGAAGAAACATGGGGCCGCATATCTTTATCTTTTTCACAAGGTGGACAGTAAGATGGACCATGACATCAAAAAATGACGGAGCAAAATACATCTCAAGATGATATAGTGTTGTCACCACCTCGGTCTGTAGAGCATCTAGTCCATCGGGACCTATGACCTTCTGAGTAATTGCGTTAAAAAAATAACATAGCCTCATGATTGTCAGTCGAATCTTGTTTGGCAAAATATATCTAATTGCACCAGGAAGCATTTATGTCATCAACACATGACAGTCATGAGACTTCATGCCAATAAATTTTAAATCTTCCATGGAAACAAGTTTCTTTATGCTGACGGAGTAGCTAGATGGAACTTTCATACTATACAAGCACTAGCACAGTTTAGTTCTCTCGGCCTTAGACAGAGTGTATCATAGCGACCAAGGTAGTTTGACCTTTATCGATCTCTATCTGTGCTAACTCGGACTTGATGTTCATAGTGACCAAGTCACGCTATGCATTCACACCATCCTTTGTTTTGCCATGAATGTTTAGTAATAGACCAATTAAGCTATCACATACATTCTTCTCTATACGCATGGCATCGATACAATTATGAACTTCTAAGTACTCCCAATATGACAAGTCCTAAAATATTGATCTCTTCCAAATGTTATTTTGATGGGTCCTCAACTTATGTCCCTTTCCAAACACAACATCGATATTCTTAACCATATCGTAGACCTCTTTCTTGCTAAACAGGTTTAGCAGCCTAGGTCCTGAGTCATCTTCTTTTTTCTGTGAAATTGTTTCTTCATCTTACGGTATGGGTGATACCTTGGAGGGAACCTATGGTGGTGCATGTACACAGTTTTGCATGAGTTGTTCAACCACAAACTCTCAGTACAATCTAAGCAGCATTGTACTCAACCCTGACAGCTTACCAAAGGTAGGAAAATCATTGATGGTGCAGAACAACATGGCACATAGAGTGAGGTTCCTAGGTTGCTTCGGCCTGGGATAAGTAGTGATATCAAAATATACTTCTACTTCATACACAACCAAGGAGGAAGGTTGTACATGCATACATTCACGAGCCAGGTGCTATGTCGGTTGCTCATGTTATCGAAAGGATTCATTTCATCTATGCTCATCTCAAACCTTATATCCTTCGATTCCACACTAATGTCTACAAATATCCTATCAATGTTACTCCATTGGGAAGAATCAGTAGCGTGTCTAATCATTCCATTTTTCTTACGCTCCTCTGAGTGCCAATACAGTAATCTTACATCCTTTCAGTTTGCAAATAAATGCTTCAAACGGAGAATTACATGTAAATACCACAACATTTTAGCAAGAGGTCCTTACTTCATCACCTCGATGCCCTCGCTGTCATCGAAGTCATTCTTACGCTTGTACTAGGATGCTTTGCACACTAGACAAATATGTAAGTTTGCATACTCTTTACAGTAGAGGATACAATCATTTAGGCGTGCATGTATTCTTTCTATTTTCATTTGCAATGGATAAAAAACCTTCTTGGCTTGGTAGGTGGTTCTCATCAACACATTTCCCTCCAGAAGGATGCTCACTAGGACACCTAACTACGCCATGAAACTTTTGTCAGACCAACCACTGCTTGCCTTTAATTTCAGCAGTTCAAGAATAGATGACAATCTTGTGTATTGTAGCTTACAGCCCGGGAACAAAGGTTTCATGGAGTCCACCATCAAGCCCTCAAATTTACCAAACTCTCTCAATATAGTTCCCTTCTACATCATGTAGCATCTGATCCAGATTGTCATTGTGCAACCTATCCTCATCGAAAGTACAGTCTACAACTAACATATTGTTGTCTCCCTCAACGATGTTATAACTACCTTGCTGTATAATTTCTTCTTCACTGTGACTAGTCCAATATGTATACCTCTTTTTCAAATCCCTTCAAATCAAGTGAGCTTTAATCTGCGCTGAGTTGGTAAACATCTCCAAATTATTGCAATTACTACATGGACAGTACATATATTCTATCCCTTTCTTCAACATATCCTGCTCGGCTACTCTACTAAAAGCAGACACACTATTAATGTACTCTTCACTCACACAGTTCTCAACATACATTCAACTTCGGTCCATCTACACTACGTATTTAACAAATTAGTGTCAAATTGGATTATTACTGCTATTATAGCTAGCTAGCCTAATAGTTACACATAATTATCGTTCACCTTAAAAAATTGTCCATATCTAAATTAAGTAGATAGCTATGTATTATTCATGAAGAAATATATATCAAGCAAGAATATATTGAAGTAAATTAGGAGTAGTGACCTATTCTTAAATTAGAGTAAACTACCAAGTTAGATCTAAACCTAACTATCATATCTCTTCATTACAAAGCATCTAATTAGAAGCAAATACTAACCTCAAATCACCAAGAACAAATCAATCTATAAGTTAGATATAGAAGTGGTATGCTTTAACCAAACTCCCCAAAGCCGGCAGCCTCCTTCAGCGCAACACAATGAAGATAGATCTGTTAAGACCGGTCTGGCTATTTAATAATGCGACATATCTTAGATACGTCCAACCACAAACCATCTGTGATACATAATTATCACAGACGATTCTCATTAAGAACAATCTGTGAAATGGGAGATTTCACAAACAGTTATTATTATGAACCGTTTGTGATAATTACTTATCACAGACGATTCGTATTAATAACCATATGTGTATACACATCACAGACGGTTCTAAAGTAGAACCGTCTGTGATAAATACACTGGTTCTAAATGCATTCTCATATACATAATGCAAATTCATGTATATATGGCACATTCTCATATACATAAAAGCAAATTCAGTAATGCCTCGGTAGTAAATATGTATTACTTAGTTGTTTTTACTGGTCAGTAATGTCGTCATATCATTATACCAAGACCGTTTACATATATAGAAGACAGTACATACAAATTCAACTATTTGTATTTACATATGGCCAAACAGCGTGACCAGTCGCTCCTTACAAAAGACAAAAAAAGTAGAAACCTAACTGCTGCAAAGTTCTTCTAGTGGCGGAGGTAGCATGCTATCTCCATCTTCAAATCTTCATAGGCGACATTATCGACATCGAATAGTTTAGGATCATCAGTGAACGAAGCCTGAAATGCATCCACCCAGTGATGCGCTCGTTCAAGTATCTCCCAAACACTCTCCGACTGAACAATCAAGTCGAATTAAGCCCATAGGCTCTCTCCCTTTCTTGAGGGGTCTGGGCAGGGTTGACTCAGTCGCTCGCCGCATTTACTAAGCACTCCAAGCGATGGCAAGCCTTCTGAAGACATGCAACATCATTGTACAGGACCACGTTGATGGCGAGGTTAGCTTGCTAGAAGCGGGAGACCAACCGGAAGACTCGGCGGAGGAGGATGTCAAGACAGTGGAAGGTGGCCTTCAACTGCTTTGGTAAATCCTTAGACATAGGAGGGAGGACACTGTTGGCACAGTATGCTTCTGTGGTATCAGTCAACATACAGTCGACGAGGTGCTCGTACAGGATGGCTAGGTTAGCCATCAATGCTGGCGACAAGGAAAAGTAGAGAGCCATTTATTTATGCTTGAGAGAGACAAGGAAGATAGGCGACCGACGAGGTGCTCACATAGGATCAGCGATGTGGGGATTAATCTTTGGTGGTGCACGATCATTTTTATACAACAAGGAATAAATTCAGTACGTGAGATGAAGAGATGCATCGGGGAGCCGAAAGATCGAAGAGACATGTGCATCAGGGAGATGAAGCACCATTCATGTGTACAAATACATATCACGGATGGTTTCAACCAAAAACCGTCTGTGATATATAATTATCAAAGACGGTTCGCATTAATAACTATCTGTGAACTATCACATATGATTCTAATTAAAAACCATCTGTAATTATCACAAACGGTTTGTATCAATAATCATTTGTGAACTATCGCAGACGTTTATTAACAAGAACTATCTGTGATGTCTACAGTTATCACAGACTATTCGTATTAATAACCGTCTATGAACTATCATAGATGGGTATTAATAAGAATCATCTGTGATAGTTGCGTATCACAGACGGTACGCAACTATCACAGACGGTTCCCCATGAACTACCTGTGATGAGGCATCCAGTATAGTTTATTCTGTAGTAGCGAGAAAGCATACCCAACTTCCTTTGATTGCAACCCTGCATCAAACTCACTTAGGTGAATTCTCTAGGGATCTTTTTAGGATAGTTCCTGTTGTGGCTACAAACCAAACAGAGAGAGAGAGTATGGTAGTGGAGAGTTAGGTGAGTAATGGCTTAGGGTTTCTCCCCATGGCCTGTGCTATATATATGTCCACATGGGGAGTGTTTTTACAATAATGCCCTTACATCCGAATATACCCTACAAGGGTACTTATGTCATTACACATGTCCCATTCTGGGCCTTACATTCTTTTTAACAGGCCTTCTGGGCTTAGGTGGGGGCCACCCCTACAACAGGAGCCTCTCATGGTGAAGGGCTTCACGGGCCGAAGCCATGCTGTTGAGTCCTTTGGCCCCCTCCGTCCCTGCGGCCTGTGAGCTTTCCCAACACTTCGGTGAAGCCGTATGGGTCGATGCAGAACTCTTCCTAGCGCGAGGTACGACGCCAACCTTGCTGCCGAAGCCGCTGTGGAGGGGAGGGCCGATGTTGAAACCGAAAATGGAGCTCGCGGTCGGCAGCGGGCTCGAGGGCCAAGTCGGAGGTGATGCCTGCTCAGTCGTGACAACGAACTCGAAGCTAGAGCGGAGGTGGACCTCGCGCCGGTAGGTTCCCCTGGGCAGGAGGTGCGCACGGCTCCGCATGCCGGTAGTGCGCTTTAATGACTCCTGGAAACGTGCCGACCTCTGGGTTGCAAGGAGCAGGCTGCTGCGACCGTGCGTTCTTTTCCAACCGAGTTGTACAAGCGGCGGGCCCTGATTCACGCGTCGTGGGCTGCCTGCAGGCGTACAGCCATAGCTGTGTGCCCCTTCCCCAGAAGGGCGGGACGCGTGGCGGTGCGCTATAGGGGTGTCATGCGATGTCAGCCCACCTACCAGCGCGCCGTCGGTTGCCAGCGGTTGTGCTTCTCGACACTGGGTATCCGAACCGTCAGGCTCCCGCCAGTTACGCTGCGCTGGTGGAGGGCTGGAGTTGGCTTTATAAGGCATCGCCATTGGCATGGGGCGCTCTTCCGCGCTACTTGTTTCAGCCTGTCTTCCTTCTTCTGCCAGTCGCACCATCTGCCCTTGCTCACGTTGTTTTGGCACTGCGTCGCGGAGAGGGATGGCTTGCTGTGACGATCTCGCTTGCCAGCCCAGCGGTAGCGCCTCCTCTGATCGTCACAACTTGTCGCCTCCCCCGGGGGAGTACTCACTGGTGGTGCGAGGAAGGGCGCATGCCAACAAGCGGTGGGACGCCATGGAACACTCGGGGGGCCGCTGCTCCCGTGTGCTGGGGTGAAGCCGCGCTACAGAAGAGATGCTCCAGAGACTTGTCCGGGAGGGGAAGATCGCAGAACGGGCCGGGGCCCGCCTGCCCGATCCCTCCGAGATGGAACCGCATTCGACGGAGGAGGAGGCTATTGTCTTCGTCGCATTCTTTGATGCCGGTCTGCGGATGCCCTTGACACTCTTCGTCGGTGAAGTCCTACGGGCTTACAGGCTGGAGCTGGCGCAGCTGACCCCGGTGCCATAGTCTGCCTGGTCGTGTTTGCTTGGGCCTTGCGAACGGAAGGTCGTCGTCCCAATGCGAGCCTGTTCGCCACTCTACACGACGCGCTTTGCCAGCTGAAGAAACTCGAGGGGGGAGAAGAATCAAACTTCGGCAGCGTCAGCTTCATGCTGAGGAAGTCGTGCACTGGGCTCTTCCCTGCATGGGCCGCGCGAGGGAAGTGGGAGTCTGGCTGGACGCGACGGTGGTTCTATTACCTTGTGACGAGTAGGAGCGGCCTGGCGTGTCGAGGACAGCCGATATCTTTCAATATCTCGCCAGACGTGGAGCCGATGGCCGACGACGCGCAAAAGGCACGGCGGCTTGCCGGCATCGCCCGCCGGTTCAGCATGCGTGACCTTGCTGAAGAATTTACCATGTACGGGGTATCGCCGCTCTCCGATCGGTGGCAGTACGAGGTACAGGGCGACGTCCGGAAGGATGGTGTGAGTCCAACCGTGTCCTGCCACCGGAGACCCCCCACCCCGCTCCTTGTACGTTGTTCGACCGTTGGGTGTATGCACGTTGGCATGATCATGCTCTTCCTTATGGATGATGCTGCATTTTTGTGTGTAGTGCCCGGGCTGGAAGATGCAGAGCATGCAGTTGTTGCGCTTCTTGGGCCGTACTCAGCCAAGGAGCATAAATTGTGTGAGGCCGCAACTGCCTTGGCAAAACAGGGGCAGTTGAATCGAGTGTGCGAGGACTTGGGGATTAACGTGCCAGACCGCGCGGTGCCGGTGGAGGCCTCGGGTGGCGCCGAAGGCGATAGCGAAGTGGAGGCGCAGCCCCGCCAACGTAAGGCTCGGGCAGGGGCCACCGCACCCGGCCCGCAGGCCGACGCCGGGTCCGAACACGCCATTTCGGGTGGGGGGCGCGGCCCGTGATGAAGGCTTGGACGGCGACGAGGTGGCGGGCCTCGGCGTTGTTGGTCCTGGGGACAGGGTGGTGCCGCCCGCGATAGCCACCAAGGGTCTACCACCTACGACGGCTGGTGAGGGTCTGCCATCTACGATCGGAACGACTGGGAGGCGTCGCTCGCGTCTCCGGCGGCGCCCGGTCTGATCACCTCGCTGAGGGGCGGTTCGGGGTTGCCGGCGTGATCACCGGGATCCTGGCGCCCTGCGAGGAGGTCGGTGAGGCCGGGGGAGGGGGCGCCGCTCCTCAAGCTGACGAAGTCCCTTTGCCTTACACGGAGGTAGCGCGGACACCCCCCCCGGTACCCTGATAGGGGGTACCGAAGGTAGGCGCGATTCCTTCTCTCGCGACTTCGCGAAACTCTCTCCGCTTTGCTCGCTCATTCCGTCGTCGGCCTCAGGCGAGACGAGGTCTCCCGGACGCGGTCAAGGATCGAGCAACGGAGGTGCGCTCGAAGTTGCCGATCTTGCTGCGTAGGACGAGGCGTTGGCACCCCGTGCTGCGGAACCCGCTGGGCCGAGGCCCGTCATCTCTGACTTCTTCCCGCGGACAGAGACGCTTCGTGTCTTCAACCAAGGTGCGGAGTGGGTCATCGACAGCTTGGATGTGCAGGCGCTAGCGACCTGCGAGGGGGACCTTCTAGCGCTTGCCTTGGGTGCCTCAGAGATAAGGGTGAGTGGTTTACAGCCTGCGCCGCTGTGTGAGGTTCTTCTAACGTTCGCTCTCTTTCCCAGACACTCGCCCTCAGCCAAGCTTTGGAGAGGAGTCGCATTTAGGAGCGGTGGGTGCTACAAAGCAAGCTTCGTGAAGCGGACGACGCTCACGCCGTTAAGGACGCGCAGATCCGCGCGCTGGAGGCGGAGATGACGCTATTAGCTTCTGAGGCAAGGGATGCGCGGCGCGCTGCGGCAGAGGAAGAGAAGGACCGCCTCGCCGCGTCCCTTACGGAGAAGACCGTGGCCTTGGATCATGCGTCCGTAGCAGCGTGGGGGCGATGGAGTCACTGGAAGGGGCCCTCCGGGAGCTCATCGTTGACGTGCCGGAGGTTACGCATGGTCGTGAGGACCTGTCGGAGACACTTGGGTGGATCAAGGAGCGCTCGAGTCTTGTTCGCTGTGGTGCCAAGGCCTTCAACGATCACTGTGGCTACATAGGTGCCTCCTTCACCCTTGCCTTGCTTCGTGCCCGGGGATGCGAACATGCCGGCGAGCTGGCGGACTCCCAGCTGGATCTGCCAGCCGAGCCCGAGGTGATGTTCGACGCCATTCGCTCCACCGAACCGGCTGCATAGAACTTCTATGATCGGATCTGGAGCCACGTCGGGGAGGACGCGACCAGGATCACGGTGCGGCGAACTCTGCACAAAGAGGGGGACCTCCTCGAGTGGCTCGGGGAACTTCCTCGACGCAGCGGAGACGATGCGGACGGAGCGTGACGCCGGGTCTGGGTGTGTTGCGTCGTGTATACCTTTTTGTATGGCTGCTTCGCGGCTTACACTTTTACATGAATGAGGAAGCGCTTGACTGACATTGTTGATGTATGCCCTATTCGATGCGGTTGATATGTAGTGTTGATTTTCGCGCTAGGTATCCGTCCGTGCCTGGTCGGAGTAGATTCACAAGCGGTCCGCCCTCCTGCTTCCGGAAGAGTGGCAGCGGAGCTGGCGCCCAACCGAAGTAGACACGCGAGCGCTCCGTCCCCTACCTTCCGAAAGGGTGACCGCGGAACTGGCGCCTATTCGAAGTAGATGCGCGAGCGCTCCATCCCCTACCTTTCGAAGGGGTGGCAGCGGAGCTGGTGCCTAGTCGAAGTAGACGCGTGGCGCCCGCCCCTACCTTTGAAGGGTGGCGGCGAGGCTGGCGCCTAGTCGAAGTAGACGCGCGAGCGCTCTGTCCCCTACCTTTCGATGGGTTGGCAGCGAAGCTGGTGCCTAGTCGGAGTAGACGCGTGAGCGCTCCGTCCCCTACCTCTTGAAGGGGTGGCAGCGGAGCTGGCGCCTAGTCGAAGTAGACGCGCGAGCGCTCCATCCCCTACCTTTGAAGGGTTGGCGCGAGAGCTGGCGCCTGGTCGGAGTAGACGCGAGCGCTCTGCCCCTACCTCTCGAAGGGTGGCGGCAGAGGCGCCTAATCAAAAGACGCGCGAGCGCCGTCCCCTACCTTTCGAAGGGTGGCGGCGAGCCGCGCCTAGTCGAAATGAGCGACGAGCGCTCCGTCCCCATCTCTCGAAGGGTGGCAGCGAGGTGGCGCCAGTCGGGCACACGACGCGCTCCATCCCTACCTTTCGAAGGGTGGCGGCGCTGGCGCATAGTCAAAGTAGACGTGCGAGCGCTCCGTCCCCTATCTCTCTAGTCGAAATAGACACGTGAGCGCTCCGTCCCCTACCTTTCGAAGGGGTGGCAGCGGAGCTGGCGCCTAGTCAGAGTAGACGCGCGAGCGGTCTGTCCCCTACATCTCGAAGGGGTGGCAGCGGAGCTGGCGCCTAGTCAAAGTAGACGCGCGAGCGCTCCGTCCCCTACCTTTCGAAGGGGTGGCAGCGGAGCTGGTGCCTAGTCGAAGTAGATGCACGAGCGCTCCATCCCCTACCTCTCGAAGGGGTGGCAGCGGAGCTGGCGCCTAGTCAAAGTAGACGCACGAGCGCTCTGTCCCCTACCTTTCGAAGGGGTGGCAGCGCAGCTGGCGCCTAGTCGAAGTAGACATGCGAGCGCTCTGTCCCCTATCTCTCTAGTCGAAGTAGACATGCGAGCACTCCGTCCCCTACCTTTCGAAGGGGTGGCAGCGGAGCTGGCGCCTAGTCAGAGTAGACGCGTGAGCGCTCGGTCCCCTACCTCTCGAAGGGGTGGCAGCGGAGCTGGCGCCTAGTCAAAGTAGACGCGCGAGTGCTCCGTCCCCTACCAGTCGAAGGGGTGGCAGTGGAGCTGGTGCCTAGTCGAAGTAGACGCGCGAGTGCTCCGTCCCCTACCTCTCGAAGGGGTGGCAGCGGAGCTGGCGCCTAGTCGAAGTAGATGCGCGAGCGCTCCGTCCCCTATCTCTCGAAGGGGTGGCAGCGGAGCTCGCGCCTAGTCGAAGTAGTCGCGCGAGTGCTCCGTCCCCTACCTTTCGAAGGGGTGGCAGCGGAGCTCGCGCCTAGTCGAAGTAGACGCGACGAGCACTACTGGGGGCTATATGCGTAGGAACTTCGACCACGTCTTATTTATACTCCGGGGAGTACGCACAAGGATAGTGCCTGCACGTGCACAGGGATATCCGCATCTTATTTATACTCCGTAGAGTGCGCACGGAGGCGTCCCTCCGCTGCGTCTTCTTTATACTCCATGGAGTGCGTGTGGAGGCGGACCTCAACGCTACGTCTTGTTTAGAGTCCGTAGACTGCGCGTGGAGGCGGGCCTCCGCGCGTTACGGGTGGTGAAGGTGCATGCGGAGGCGAACCTCGACGCTACGTCTTATTTATACTCCGTAGAGTGCGTGCGGAGGCGGACCTCGGCGCTACGTCTTATTTAGAGTCTGGAGACTACACGCGGAGGCGAGCCTCCGCGCGTTGCTGGCAGTAAAATTGCTTGCGGAGGCGAACCTCGACGCTACATCTTATTTATACTCCGTAGAGTGCGCGCGGAGGCGGATCTCGGCGTTACGTCTTATTTAGAGTCCAGATACTGCGCGCGGAGGCAAGCCTCCGCGCGTTGCGGGCGGTGAAATTGCGTGCAGAGGCGAACCTCGACGCTACGTCTTATTTATACTCCGTAGAGTGCGTGCGGAGGTGAACCTCGACGCTACGTCTTATTTAGAGTCCGGAGACTGCACGTGGAGGTGAGCCCCCGCGCGTTGCGGGCAGTGAAATTGCGTGCGGAGGCGAACCTCGACGCTACGTCTTATTTATACTCCGTAGAGTGCGTGCGGGGGCGGACCTCGACGCGATGTCTTATTTATACTCTGTAGAGTGCGTGCGGAGGCGGACCTCGACACTACGTCTTATTTAGAGTCCGAAGATTGCGCGCGGAGGTGTCCCCCCACGCGTCTTTATTCATGCTCATGCATAGTGCACACGAAGGTAACCCTTTGCGCGCTTTTGGTATGAAACGAGAAAATTTTGTGTGAACGGTGCACTTTATTAAATTCCCGTTTGCGCGGGTGAGCGGTTACAAGAGATGAGGCACTAACCATTGGCCGCTTAAAGGTGGAGACGACCTCAGCCGTCATTGCCCGATGGTGAAGCTGCATGCGTCTGGAGCCTCTAGTGCCAGGGCGGTTCGCACAGGAGCGTGGTGGGGCATTGCCCGAAGCCATGGAAGGTCCTTGCACTCGCATAATCGGCTTAGGCGTAATACCGCCGTAGTCTGTCTGCATTCCACGTGTGGCAGAACGTTTGCCCATCCAAGGTGGCTAAGCGGTATGCTCCCTTCTGTAGGGCTTCCGCGACGATGTACGGGCCTTCCCACCTGGATTCGAGCTTGCCTACCGTCTCCGTGTGGAGTGCCATCTTAGGGCGAGGTCTCTGGTGCGAATTTGCACGAGTGCGATGAACGATCCCGACCGCGCACCATCTGTCGCGCGTACTTTATGACGTGCTGTGTCGCACTTGCCCGGTCTCCATCAAGGAGGTCCATGGACAACTGGCGCTCCTCGTCTGGTGCTTGGACGAGGAGCCTTCGCGAGCCAGCCTTTATTTCTTCAGGTGTGACTGCCTCGTCACCAAAGAGGAGCTTGAATGGCGTGAACCCCGTTGGGCGTGTGACCATTGTACGAAGGGACCAGAGGACGCTGTGGAGCTCGCCCGGCCACTTTCCCTTTGGTAGCCCAACAAGGCGCTTCTTGATCGCGGCGGAGATAGCACCGTTCGCCTGCTCCACCGCACCGTTGGACTGTGGGTGTCCAACCGAGGTGAACTGGAGTGTGATGCCCGCGTTGTCACAGAATTCTTTGAATGGGGCTACGTCAAATTGCAGACCGTTGTTGACGGTGATCTCCCTGGGCACGCCAAACCGGCATATGATGTTCTGCCAGAGGAAGTGTTGCATAGCTGGTGAGGTAATCTTGGCCAGGGCTACCGCCTCCGGCCACCTGGAGAAGTACTCCAGAGCGACCGCTACAAACCGCAGGTCACCTGGGGCCCTGGGAAGCGGTCCCACGACGTCGGTGCCCCACCGCGTGAGCGGCCATACCGGGGGTATGGGATGGAGGCATGTCGGGGGCCTGCGGATGGCCCTTCCCATCCACTGGCAAGCTTGACAATGGCGCACGAGATCCTGGGCGTCCGCGATAGCCGTTGGCCAATAAAAACCCTGCCTGAATGCCTTGCCCACTAGAGATCTTGGTTGAAGATGCGAGCCGCAGAGCCCCGCATGAATTTCTGCAAGGAGATGCTTTTCTTCTTCGCGCGAGAGGCACCGCAGGAGCGGCACGCAGACTCCCTTTTTGTAGAGCAACCTGTCGAGCACCTGGAAGGACCTAGCGCGGTGTTGTAAACGCCGGAGCTTGGTGGGGTCGTCCGGTTCCGCGATGCTCTGCAGAAAAGTGAAAATGGGTTCCCGCCAGTCACCCTGCTGGGTGATCTGGTGGACGAGGGCCGCATCATGGTTATCCTGCGCGATGGCTGCCGCTGGCAGGACCTCGTAAAATGCCCCCCCGGGAGTTGGGAGCTGCTGATTGGCAGCCTTGGCGAGGATATCGGCTTGCTCGTTGTCTGCCCGAGGGATGGCCTTCACCATGACACCCAAAAAGTGTCGTCCCTCGCTCGTACAGCTGCTAGGTACTTAGCTAGCTCCGGGTCCTTGGCCTAATATGACTTGTCCACATGGCCCGCCACTAGCCGTGAATTAGTGCGGACGAGAACTCGCCTCGCTCGCATCGCTTTGAGCTTTCCGAGGCCGAAGAGCAACGCCTCGTACTCGGCTGTGTTGTTCGTAGCAGGAAATGCTAGGCGCGCCGAGTACGACAGGCGCTGCCCCTCTGGTGTGGTAATAACTGCGCCAACCCCTGCGCGTGCGACGTCGTAAGCTCCGTCGGTGTTGAGCATCCACACCGGGTCTTCGGACTGGGGGGCCGGCTGAGCTGGAGGGGTCCATTATGCGAGGAAGTCCGCCAGAACTTGAGACTTGATCACCGTTCGGGAGGCATATGTGAGGGAGAATGGAGCAAGCTCGGCCGCCCATTTGCCAATTCGCCCTGTGGACTCCTTATTGTGCAGCATCTCCGCCAGAGGGAACAAGGATGGCACTGTTATTGTGTGTGCCAAGAAGTAATGCTAGAGCTTTCTTGAGGCCATGACCAGCGCGTAAGTAAGCTTCTCGAGCTCTGTATACCGCGTCTTGGTGCCCTGAAGGGCTTTGGAGACAAAGTACACTGGTCGCTGGAGAGCGCCCTCTTCGAGGACGAGGACAGCGCTGACCGCCGTTGTCGAGGCGGCGAGGTAGAGTAGGAGGGGGAGCCTCTGGCGCTAGGGCCACCAAAGTGGGAACGGCTGCGAGGTGTTTCTTGAGGTCGTCGAAGGCCTTTGCGCAGTTGTCGTCCCAATGAAACCCGTCGCAACCGCGGAGAGTCTTGAAAAATGGCAAGCCCCGCTCCGCTGCCTTGGAAAGGAAACGACTCAGGGCCGCCATGCGGCATGCCAGCCTCTGGACCTGCCTCGTCGTCTTGGGTGGTTCCATGCCCAGGATAGCGTCGACCTTGTCGGGGTTCGCTTGAATGCCTCGCTCGAATACGAGGAAGCCCAAGAGCTTGCCCGCATGCACACCGAAAACACATTTGTCCGGATTGAGCTTGATGCCCGCCTTCCTGAGGTTGTCGAAGGTCTCCTGAAGATCCCGACCGTGGGAGGCGAGCTGCCTGGTTTTTACTACCACGTCATCCACGTAGGCCTCCATGTTCCTCCCTAGCTGAGCGGCTAGGGCCAGCGCGACGAGGCGGGTGAAGATTGCGCCCGCGTTCTTTGAGCCGAAGGGCATCCTGACGAAACAAAAGGTCCCAACCGGCGTAATGAAGCTGGTTTTATCCTCGTCGTCCTTGGCCATGTAGACCTGATGGTAGCCGAAGTAGGCGTCCAAGAAGGTCATGAGCTCGCATCCTACGGTGGCGTCGACTAGTTGATCTATGCGCGGCAGAGGGTAGTCGTCCTTCGGGCATGCCTTGTTGAGGGCGGTAAAATCGATGCACATGCGCCAGGCGCCGTTGGCCTTTTTGACCAACACTGGATTGGCGAGCCAGTCCGGATGCTGGACCTCGCGGATAACCCCTGCCTGAAGGAGCTTCGCCACCTCCGCCTTGGCCGCTTGCTGCCGATCCATGGATATACGGTGAAGTTTCTACTTGACTGGCTTGGCGTCAGGGCGGATCGCCAGGTTATGTTCGATGAGGGCGCGGTCCACACCTTTGATATCCTCCGGGGACCATGCAAAGACATCTATGTTGGCCCGAAGAACTCGGAGTAAGTCTTGCTCTACGTTCGGAGGGAGGCCCTCGCCTATGGATACGAACTACCCCTCCGCCTGAAGGGGCATTCTCTTTACTCCGCCCTCCGGGTGGGGCTTAGGTGTCCACCCTGGGGCGGATGGCGTGTCCGCTTGGTACTTGTAAGCGAGGACGTGCACCTTACGGTGCAGGCGTCCAGCTCTGGTTTCGATGCTCCTAGCCATATCCTGATCGCCAAAAACGGTGATGACGCCCCGCCGGCCTGGGAGCTTCATACATAGGAAGGCGTAGTGTGGGACCGCCTCAAGGAGTTGATGGCAGGCCGGCCCAGTATGGCATTATATGAATATGGGACGTCCACGACGTCGAAGATGATATCTTCAGTCCTGGTGTTGGCAGCCTGGCACAGGGAGACTTGGAGGTGTACCTGACCCAAAGCCTTCAGTGGCTGGCCTCCGAGGCCCTGGAGGGGGGCTTCCGATGCTTTCAACAGACTCCGAGGTATCCCCATGCGATTAAGGGCCTCCGCGAACAAGATGTTTGCGGAGCTCCCTCCGTCAATGAGGATATGCCTGATGTCGTAGCCTGCGATGTTGGCCTGGATGACCAAGGGATCTTGGTGGGGGAATTCCACGCCTTGGGCATCGGCTGACATAAAGGTGATGCTGCGATGCGACGTCCCTGGAGGTAGTTGTGCTGAGGAAGTGCCCGACGAAGAGCCTCCAGTGATGACGTTGACACCACGGCACTGGGTCTCCCTCAGGGGCCCGGCGCGCGAGGGACTGCCTTGCGTACGCTGTACGTGGGCTACTGCAGGGGTCATTGTCTCCGAGGCCCGTACATGGGCCATCGCTTGCCGCCACGCTGTGATTTCGGTGCATGTCCGCGTGGAATGGCCCTCGTAGCCATGCACCTCGCACCATCTGCCGTATTCTAGGATTTCCTGCTCCGCACGCGGCTTCTCATCGCGGCTTCCTTCACGTCCTCCTTCGGCGCGCGGAGTTAAAGCGGTTTCCTGGGGAACGCCTTGCGCAACGAGGACGTGGCGAGCCTTGTGGGGTCTTCGCCGGTTACGCCGGGGCTTGCGCCTGTCGTTTGGCGAGTTTTGGTGCACCCCGTCGTCGACGCGCTCACGAGTGTCACTCGCGGACGCTTGCTTGTGTTTTGTCCTCGGGTTGCCTCTTATGCTTCTCCTATGCGGCGACAACTCCGCTTGACCGGCATCGGAGCTGTCGCCGCTGCGCCTCCGCGCGTCCTCCTCGGCCCGGGCGTACGCTTCCATTTTGTTGAAGAGCTTTGCCACCGACTTGAGCCCCATTCCTCTTAATGCTATAAGAATAACCTTCCACGCTATTCCTTTGGTGAAAGGATATGCTAGATTCTTTTCAGACTTGATGTATTCCACAGTTATTACACCTGTCTCTCTAGTATGCCGAACCGACTTAAGTCGCTCTTTATGTATTTTGAGGACCTCATATTGTCCTTGTACTCTTTACGTTGATCAAAATGATTTGGTTAGCGTAGTAGTTTAAAATAGTTGGTATTAGCTTTTCCAACACGGTAGGTCGGAAAAAGCTTTTTGAGCCATTCCGCATCTACTATCGCTAAGTCAAGTGCTACTACCTTAGTCTCTATGATGGATCATGTAAGGATAGTTTGTTTAGAAGACTTTTACGTAACAGTTCCACCTGTTAGAGTGAAAAATAGTAAGCGGTAGACAGGGAAAAAAATTCTGGCGTGGCTGGAAATTTTTGGCACGTCAGCTAATTCTTTTGCGCACAGAATGGATTTTTTCCACGAAGCCAGTGCGGGAATAGGCGAATGGTTTTTCGTCACAGTTACTATGCGTCAGGAAAAATCTAGAACCGTCAGGAAAAATCTAGATTTATCCTGACAGCAATATATGTTTATCCTGACGGTTCTTCTGTATCTGTCAGAAAAAAAGAAATATCTGGCGGTGCGTGCGGGCCTGTCAGGAAAACAAATCACCGTCACGAAACATCTTGTTCGTGGTTTCTTTATAAAATCCATGTAGCTCCCATGCTTTTCTACGTTTTCTCTTCGGAACCACAACAGTTGGAGAGTATGGCAGCTAGCTCCACGCTGCCTTGAAAGTCATATATAACATACTATGTCGTCATGCATGCTGGCTATTCGTAAGAGAGATTATAAAGAGAGACAGTCATATGTAATTTTAGCTGGTATAGCTGAATTTGGTACAGTGTGTACTACAATTGACTAGTAGATCTGTTTCAAAAAATGAACCGTTTGAAAACTAGTTACTGTAGCGCCATATATAAATCATAAGCCATAAGTGGTAAAGAATCCACCCTCCATCTTAATTTGCATCTCATGGTTACAAACTTTTTAATTGTGAGAATACATTTATACACACACTACTGCAGAAAAGGTCATCACAGATGATTTTGTGAGTTGTCTGAGTCTATGGGTCTATAAAGATATGAGATTATCACAGAGGGCTTTCGAACTATCTGCGATGCTACTATCACAGACGATTTCAACTACAAACCATTTGTAATAGTTTAATATCATAGACGACGGTTTGTAGTTGCAACCATTTGTGATATCTATTATCACAAACGATTCTAGTTAAGAACTGTCTGTGATAATATGCATCACAGATGGTTCTAGTTAAAAACTGTCTATGATAAGCTTCTCCCGATGTCAAAAATAGGCCTCATTCAGTTCATCAACATTCTCTGATTGAACTATAAAACAGCGCAATCAAAGAGCGCAGATAAACCAAAACAGGCCTATTTATGAGAACAAGATCATCCTAACCATCCATCAATCATCACATGAATGCAAGAACTAAGGCATTGACAAATAATTTTCACATGCAAGAACTAAGGCATCAACAAGAGGGGAGGGGATTGGATGGGGGGATAAATAAAGTACTGGCACCAATGAAGGAGAGAAGGCGACAGCATCACCATTATGTCACGCGGTGATACTACATAAGACACTCTTATGACAAGAGTGCCTTGTGTAGTGAACCGTGGTGTCACAACCGGAGGCAAAGGAGATTAGGGGATGCGGCCGGCGCTTCAATCGCCAGTGTGGGGGGAGCCAACAAGCGGATCAGTTTGGAGTGTTTAGGGGAGACGTGTGGGGAGGCATATATAAGGGCATTTGGCCGGGTAGCGGAATCGAGAGATCATGATGTCGCTTCAGTTTGAATAGAGGGGTGGCAAAATATCACAAACGGTTTTTAATACAAATCGTCTATGATGAGATAATATCATAGACGGTTCTTGTTAATAACCGTCTGTGATACTTTACAGACAGTTTTCAAGATAAATTGTCTATGATATTATCTTTTTATAGACGGATTTTAGCGCTAATAGCATCATAGACAGTCTCTAAACCAAAATCGTCTGTGATTGTATTTAATGCTGAAGGTTTTGGTTAATCGTTTATGATAAAGCGTCTAGTATTAGACTTTTGTAATAGTGACATCCAGCCGTATATGATCGATTAGCAAGAACGTAGAACAAAGAACATATATATGCATCTCGATCTTGATCACCATATACATACCTAGCTTAGCTATAAGCTAGCTTCAGATGTATATACGGCCTACGGGTAACATACATGTATATATATACGAGGCATCACATCTATCCACGGTGGCCGATGCCGGGGCTGGGCACCGACCCCTGCGGCATCCAGCCGGTGCTCTCAGGACGGTCGATCTCGGTCGCCGGTGGCGCCGGCGGCGGCGGTGCTGCCTCTCCTTGTAGCAAATCTTGAGGCGAGGCACCAGTAGTTGTAGTGGCTATAGGGCTAGTACCACTTTTCTTTCCATTCACTTGTGCATGATGATCACTTGGCATCATCCTAGCTTGTGCAAGGCATGATAGTGATGCCAAGAGGACCATGAAGAAAGTCACCTTTGTCAAGTGTGGAGAAGCCATTGCGAATTAGGTTTTGATCGAGGGAGATAGAATTGTAGAATTGGGCTTGTATATATGTTTGTGTGTTAGTGTGCGTGATTGCTTTGATGGGAATGTGAGCAACTTGAGGTATATTTATAGGAGAAAGGAGTCGAGCTTAGCAACCATGTGGTGAAAAGTAGTGAGGAAGGATCAAGTGAGCTCTTTAATTTGCGGGGGGTGAGAGGTTAATGGGTTTACGTAGTCAATTGATTGGGTACGTATGTATATGTTTTTGCCAAAAGTACTACTACGTCGAGTACTGTTTTCTTCCTTAATTAGTTTCTTTCTAAAAGAGAAATTTTCTAATTAATTAGTTTCTTTCTAAAAAGGAATTTTCTGAACACATGAAGGTCAAAGCATCCGATCGAATGGGTGTGATACTAAGGAAAATAATTCAGAAATAAAATTTGGGTAATTTATGAAAGTCAAATTATAAGATTTGTTCATTTTGGGTAAAGTAAAACTTCAAAAGAATCTTAATTTAGTTTCAAGATTTTGAAAGCAAGAAGTTTTATAATATAAGAAATTTTCGAAGTCACCTGAAACAAGCTTGCAATTTTACATATAATATAGGGGAGGAAATATATAATATGTTTGTAGCATATAGTGTGGACCAAGTTTTTTTAGATGGTCGACTACAGAACATATTCACACATAGAATTTCAAAAATAAAGATATTTTCCAATAACTATTTTACACATATTGATTTTGCTTATTTTTAGTTGCATTGTATTTATCAAAAGAAATAAATTGAATGGACATACCAAACTTGGACTCTTCAATTAGGTGGCTTGAGTGCCATTAACGGAGAAAACTAGCATTTGGTTAATTCCAGGTGCCTGAATTGAGGTTTAATTCTCCCAAGTACCGTCACATCTGCTAGTTTTGATGCTTTCTTGTCCCACCAAGCCGAAAGCACATAAAGGTCATTTAGAAGGAATAGAGCCGGGCACTCTTATTGCTTAGCCAGTACTTTTGTAATCTTTTTAAAACACTAAACAAATTGATTACTTCCTCGTCACATAACACAGAAAAAATCTCATAATTATAAAGCACAAACAAAGCAACATCTAATAGATAAAAAATTGAATACTTATAAACAAAAAAACACTCAAGTACCACCTAGCAAATTTCAAAGAAAAACATTGGTTCACACAGTTCAGTACTGCATCAAGCATGCATGTGTAGTTTCAGTGTTAGATTAACTAAGCGATGTAGATAGGATAAGTTATCCAGTTTGGTACTGCTCAGCGGTTGGGTCTACTCAAAAAGGATTGGCCCTTGATCGTTCCGAGGTAGTCACCATTTCTTCTCAATAGAACATGGAATCGATCTGTATTTTTGTTGTAGAATTTACTCCCCACTTCTGGAGATAATACGTAGTGGTCTGTTCGTTTAATTGTTTGCTAGCTCTTCTAAGGATCATTTTAAAGGGTGTACCGATCCCATGCTTCCTTAAAAAACAAAGTTGCACATATCTTTTTTTTTTCGTAAAGAGCAAATTGCACAAATCCTAAAGCAGTGTACGAAACAATGTGTAGTAGGTACATACAGGGTTTAAACTTTCGTTTTGAAAATAATTTCGGAGGGCAGCGAGATGAACGAAATAACGAAATTTCGTTAATTTCGTTCAAAATTCGGACGAAAAATTCAAAAAACTATTTGAATTTTGAACCTTAAAACACACGATAAATGACGCGTAAACTAAGTACTTGTCGCAACTTGTGCTTTTGGTCCAGTGGTGGGAGACTCTCTTCGTACCGGAGAGGTCGCGAGTTCGAATCCTGGATTGCTTCTTTTTATTTTCCTGTGTGTGGAACCCACATGTAAGTGCACCCTCTGGAAAAATACCGAAAAATGGGAGTAGGAGACCTGGGGATCGATCCCAGGACGACCTGTAGGACTAGCGTGGGGGGCTTAGCCATTGGGCTAGAAGAAAGTATGCGACCAGCTATGGATTTCATGGTTCTTTAAACCGTCAAAATTCAAACTTCAACGAATTATTTAGCCGAAATGTTTTTTTCTCGTTGGGTAACGAAATTTCGGAAATTTCGCCGAAATTGTGAACCCTTCGTACATACAATTAAATCAAGCGCCCAGTAAGTATCTTTTAAAGGTTTTGGAATTGACTTTATCTCAAAAGTGTTAAACACTACTACAAAAAGGATCATCACAGACGGTTCGAAACCATCATCATAAATGGTTCTTCGAACCGTCTAACTTTATGGGTCAGTGATAATAGTGGTTATCACAGATATTTTTTGGATCGTCTATGAAAATCGTATCACAAACAGTTCAGAACTAGAACCGTCTATAATCACTACTACAAAAGAGGCTAAACTAGACGCTTATATTACAGTCGGTTCCTAGGAACCGTCTGTGCTGCAAGTATCACAGACGGTTCATACGAATAACCGTCTATGGTATTTTCACAGACGGTTTTTAATAGGAACCGTCTGTGATAACTTCATTATCACAGACAGTTTTTAATAAAAACCGTCTGTGAAGTATCACAGGTCTATGATGATGGCAGACATCACAGACGGTTCTTATCTAGAACCGTTTGTGATAATGAAGTTATCACAGACGATTCATATTAAAAACCGTCTGTGATATGTTTTCCGCTTTGCAATTCCCCAAAATTTCATAATTTCCCGCCTGAGTCCGAGTAGGTTCAGTTTTGAGACACTTTCAGTTAAACAGGCATAACTTTTGCATATAGTGTCCGTTTTCGACATTCTTGTACTCGTTGGAAAGCTAACGACGAGCTCGATCCAAAAAAATGACCTGCTTGCACCAGTCACCCTCCAAGACCCCAAACATTAGCCATCTTTGGACCTAAACCTGCGTCGCAAGTTTTTGGTTTCTGTGTTTGCCCTTTTTCTTGGTCTTCCATTCGGAATTTGGATTTTGTTTCAACTGAAAAGTTGTAGATCTCATCAAAACCTTTCAAATGAGTATATATAAGCCATATAAAACTTTGCTATTTTATCTTTTCAGACTAGTTGGTTATATTACATGGTATATAAAATTTTGTGTTCTAATTCACAGACGGTTGGCATATAGAACCGTATGTGATATTCATTCATCACGGACGGTTTTAGCTACCAACTGTCTATGATAATCTGACCACTGGGCCCATCGATCCTCGTCAACCCAATCCTAGCCAATAGAAATCCACCAATTCTCACCCCACAGATCGTAGCTCCGCCTCTCCGTCCCCGCGCTAAAAAATTTCGCACTCTCTCCCCTATAAATAATCACCAGAACCCAGCCCCCTTTCTGTTCTCCTCTTTGCTGTTCTCCTCCTCCTTGTTGTTCTCCTCCTCCTCCTTGACCCATACCATAATAGCCCCACGAAGCAAACGATGCACAAGGCAGCGCTCAATCAACGCCGACGATGGTGGGCGTCAACGACGTCCAGCTCGTGCACTGCATCAGGGGCGAGAAGGCCTAGGCATAGAGGATCTTTGTTTTTCTCTCTTCTTGTTGTGTTAGTTAGATGGGCAACCTGTTTGTTGTTCTCCTCCTCCTTGTTGTTTGTTGTTTGTCTGTTTGTTCTTATAATGGTAGGCTTTAATCTTAATAAAAATAAAATGTGTACTGTGTTTCATACTATATTTGCTTGTTTTCATTTCAATTAATTGATTTGCGAAATGGATGTTTTATGTTTGTGAAATGAATTGAGATGTGAATTGGATGTATATATGTACATGTTGATCTGCTTGTTTCAAAGGGCATGGCAGCATTTCCTGAGGCTACCCAATAAACAAAAATAGATTTAGGGGTAGAAGAGAATAGCACATACGGTTTTTAACTAGAACTGTCTCTGATATTTAGATATCACAGACGGTTTTTAGTTACAAACCGTCTGTAATATTTACACCACATGTGATAACCTTTGATTGTCACTAACCCATAAATTCAGACGGTTTAGAAAACCGTTTGTGATGACGTTTCTGAACCGTCTGTAATACGGTTTTCTGTAGTAGTGAATCGTCTATTATCTCAAACGGTTTGGAACTATAACCGTCTGTGATCGTCTATTCTTACAGATAGTCCAAATTAGAACCATCTGTAACAATCAGTTATCATAGACAGTTCTTAGTAAAAAACCATCTGTGATAACTGTACCAAAGCCAAAAAAGTGGGTAATTTTATCATGGCTTTGATATCTAAAAATGTAGACTTAGTCAAATTTTTGGGCATCCAAATCATGGTTAAAATTTAGACTTAGCCAAAATTTTGGATATCCAAACCGCGGTAACAATCAAGACTTAGCCAAATTTTTGGGCATTTAAATTATGGCAAACTCGGATGCATGGAATTGAAGAAGAGGTGGGGAAAGGAGAAGAGGAGTAGAGGAGAGAAGTGAGAAGAAAGAAGAGAAGATGGGAGAAGACAATCGGGCCTTCTATTTTTGCGAGAAAATTTGGTGAGGAAAAGTAGAGGAAGAGAAGAGAGATGAGGAGATGAGGAGATGAGGAGAAGATGAGTGGAGGAGAGGAGTGGAGAAGTAAGAAGAGAAAAGAGGAGATGAGAAAAAACAGTTGAATCTTCTATTTTAAAGAACAATTCTAATAAAATGAGTGAAAAATTCAAATTCGACGAGAGCAAAAAAGTTGAAATATTATTATAGATAGTTCTAAGTAAAGAACCTTCTGCGATAAATAGGTCATTATATTACAGACGGTTCGGAACAAAAACTATCTATGATAAGTACATATACGTTCACAGGCGGTTCGAAATAAAAACTGTCTATGATAAGTATGTTCTTTTCATCGTGGTGAACTTAGATGGTCCATCTTATAAAATTGTTTGTGGTAATTTTATCACTGACAGTTTGTGTTGAACCGTCTGTGATGAGCCGTCTAAGATGACCCTTTTTTGTAGTTGGGAAAGCAAATCTTTCATTTAATAGTAAATGAGATTGGGTTCTTTGGTGCCAACATATGAATATTCACTGCTAAGCGCACGCACGAAAATAACGATAAATTCGTCTGTTACAGAGAGTGACCAATTTTAATATTAGCATATAATAGAGTAATGCATTGCCCGCTCAGGGAAAATCACTATATTGAACTGCTCCCGGAAAGAAACTTTTGAGTCGGAAACAACGTTGGGCAGTGGATGATGGCAGAAAGAATCAGAGTTGAAAGTTGTGCAATTGTTTGTTCTATGTCTTTCTTGAGGATTTTGATGCTCGAATGCATAAGGATTGATGTCACCAGCACTTTGAGTTAGGTCTCCAGATATCATGCATGCATGGATGTAGTCAGGTATATTTCACTTTACAATTAATTGAAGAACAGCATTGACTCTTGCTGCAACCTGCAAATTCCAATGTGCAGTAGTGGATATTATCATCTGTACCTGTGAGACAGACGATGCTTCCGAGCACTGGATGGTCCTTGCAAGTGGCATTAATTTTATTTTCCCTCAAAAAATAAGTAGAATTATTTTTACCAATCACAAGCAAGTTAATTACATAACATAACCAGAACTTTGTCATTAACATAGCCTGACAAGACAAGTTCCCAATAAAGAGAAAGAGCCTGATGCAAATTCAGTGGATTGTTTAATAAAATGTGCCACTTTCACAATTCAAATCTGCAAAAGGGAACTATATATGTACATTGGGGCGAGCTCTAACTTTCTGTGATACAGTCATCCAATCTCCCCCTCCTTTTTGACTCCTAGTGCTCTCCACTTGGCAACTCTCCTGTTTATCTGACACGCATATTATTTTGTGCACAATGCATTTTAATTACTTATCTCAACTTTCATTTCCTTATGCTCTAGTGCTAAAGTGCCAATATAATACATATGGTTTTTTTATCAGAACACTTACAACGAGTGCATGCATGTATCTGCAGCCCAAACCCCATCCTTCTCTTCAAAAATATTATGGTCAATGTGTTTTGGAATCAAATTACGTGTAAAACTGCTGTACAATTGAAGATTGCGTGGTTGCTGTGGCACACGGTTACGGCCAACTTTATCAAATATGGAAGAACCATTAGTTAGTATATGTGCATATGGAGTATTGACTTCTATTATTTAAGATGCATGATCACATATGCAACTAATGGATGACAAAGCAAAGTGTCATAGTTACAACAGCTTTTGGGAAAATGTTTGCTTATGTCAGCAAGATGTTAATTGCTCCATAGTCTCATTAATTAGTGTGTTATCCATATGAATTGTTAACTACATTAACTGAAAATGGCCTGGTAGCTACGTAGTCGTCTAACTAGTGGTAACTAGTGCAAAAATTGGTTCCTCCGGTTTGGGTTTCTACGCAAATCCATTAGCTGATGATCCTAATTACAATGGGCAAAGACATTTCTATAATATTGTTGTTGATCATTGGTGCCGGCCGGGTGATAACATTTTTTTAGCAAAGTTGTTATAATTGAGTAGCCAGGTTCGATCCCTACAACACATAGGCCGAAGATAATATTTAGTAATAATAATGCTGCCTACTAAGAAAGTTGACATGCATTATGACATGCCAAGGAAAACTTGCAATTCTCAATCTGGCATTTTTCAAAAAAGAAATTTCCCAACCACATAGTTGGTAGTCATTGAACTATAGTCTTTTATCGGATATATAAGTGGGTGCCACACCGCTTCGACTGCAGAACAGTTTATTTGTTAATCCTAATTTCATTTCAACATTTCCTAGCTTGATGAGTCTCATGTAAGTCTTTCAGTTTGGACAAATAATGATTTCAGTTCTTTCAGATTTGTTTTAACTGAGTTTCACTCTTTTACATATTTTGGAAATAAGATCATACTTCTTTCAAATTTTTCAATAGAATTCTGCAGCTCACTAGTTCTTAGAAAACGTTACTGATGTAGGGGTGGCCCAATCCCCGTGATTGAGTCTTGCACTTGGCCCTATATGTAATAGGCCTAATAGTATAAAGAAATGTACCAATATATCCTCACCTTTTTGTAATTATTAAGAGGTAGGATGGGAATTTCTTAGGCATCTTGTGCTTTTCATGTGTAGGTACTGGAGACATGGGATGGAGAACAAAAACTTCATGGGTTCTTGTGTTTTGCTTCATCACGTGGTTGACACATTTAATGATTCTACATACCCTTTGATGGCCTCCAATAGCCATGTACTTTCATGTATGGCATCTTCACCTACATTGTGAGTTATCTTATACTCTTACGCCTTTACATTCATGATTTTCATTCATGGCGTGTTGTGCTTGTCTTTGTACTCACTTGTATCATATTGACATGATTTTCTCTTCTTGTTCTTATTATCATGCCTTTGGGAGTATGTTGCTGGTTAATCCATGTTTTGGCTCAATGTTCATGATTTGTGAATGTATGAGTTTTTCTTGGGCTCTCATGAGCATGTGTTATGCTAGATATATTTACTATCATGCTCTTGTTGATGTCTTACTCTAGGTATTCATATGCTTACTTGATATTCATGTTAGCATATATTATCCATGATTTGTCCAATGTCATATTTATACTTACATGGTTTTGTGCCTTCCATTCCAGTCATTCTTACTCACCAACTCTCTCTAGCTCTCTTAGTGTTATGTCTCCCATGGAGAAGGTACTCTATACCCACTGTTGTAGCTATGCTACAACAGTTGGCGCTGTCTATGGGGACCGCGCAAGAATCTGTGCAAGTAAAGGCGCTAGAGAAGGCTACCACCAGAGTGCTCGTGCTGCGAGTACCCAAGATGCTGCCATATCTGGGGCTACTTCCGGTGGCTGCCCCATCACACCTGCAGAGGTGGAGCGGCGTTTCTCGTCGCTGGACACCAGGGAGTTGGCTTTCATGCGTGATGTAGAGTGGCTCCAAGCTGCAAAGGTGGAGCGGCGTTTCTCATCGTTGGACACCAGGAGGGAGTCGGCCTTCGTGCATAGCAAAGACAAGCTTCGGCCATCAGCCATAGCTTCTCAAGCTTTTGTGACTCTGTCCGACCACCTCGTGGTCGTAGATGCTCGTCTGACCACCTCGTGGTCAAAGACTTTGTCCGACCACTCCGTAGTCATAGACACTTAAGGCTTCATCTACAACTGTGTCATGGTCAACTCTTCACTGACAGTTATGACCTTCTCATGGTCGAGACTTCATTGATGCCAGTCTAAAACGTGGGGACAGAGTGCCCACTCCAAACCCTTCGTCCCACCGCCAACCTCGTCGACACCTATCGCACCTTCAGCGATGTCATCTGGCCCCTCGGTGTCGAAGCTTTGTTGACGCTCATTTGACCACCTCATGGTCGTGTCTTCGTCGATGCTCATCCAAGCCGTGACTTCGTCGGCCCTCAATCGACTCCTCATAGTCGTGTCCTCATCGATGCCCAACTCCGCCAGACCTCGTGAGGCCTCCGCTGGCCTCCACCAGCCTTCACGCCCTCTGGCCACTGTCAGCCTAGGCTCTATACCTCTGACTTCATCAATCTCGGCTCTGCTAGACCTCACTTGGCCTCTGCCAGCCTTCGCGCCCTCCTGCCTCCGTCGGTCTTGGCTTCGTGCCTCCAACTTCATCAGCCTTGGCTCTGCCAGGCCTCGCGTGGCGTCTGCTGGACATTGCATTGCCTTCGCCTGCCTTCATGCCTTTTGGTCTCAATCGGCCTAGGCTCCACACCTCTACCTTCATCAGCCTCGGCTTTGCTGGATGTTCTACGAAAACTTCCTCGTCGTGACTTCATCGTCGATGACCGCCTGACCACCTAGTGGTCACAACATCATAGACCCTTCCTTCAACCATGATATGGTCATGAGCCTTGCCATGACCTCCACGAGGTCGTAAGCCCCTTGTACGAACATGCTATGGTCGTGTGCCTTGTCATGACCACCGCAT
Organism: Dendrocalamus sinicus; assembly: GCA_036346575.1. Taxonomy (NCBI): domain Eukaryota; kingdom Viridiplantae; phylum Streptophyta; class Magnoliopsida; order Poales; family Poaceae; genus Dendrocalamus; species Dendrocalamus sinicus. The sequence goes on along the minus strand of CM070655.1, from coordinate 21,165,556 downwards.
GATCATACGCCTTTCTACGAACACGGTAGAGTTGTGGGCTTTGCCCAGACCACTTCATGATTGTAGACCCTTTCTTCGGCCGTGATATGGTTGTGAGCCTCATCATGACCACTTCATGATCATAGACCCCTTTCTATGAACATGATCTAGTCGTGGGCCTTACCACGACTACTTCATGACCGTAGCACATCTCTCCACCATTTCTGGGTGGGTCGTCCCCCACCGTTCGGACCTGGCGTCGATGAAGTTGGCGTAGTCTCAACCCCAAGATGGAGCTCTAAATGTGCACAGTCCGTACCCCACCCTTCGGACTCGTGGTCGACAAAGGTGGCGACAAGACAAAACTCTGACACGTGGGGCCGTCCCCCACCCTTCAGACTCGTAGTCGACGAAGGTGGTGTCGAGATGAAGCTCTGACATGCGCGGCTCGACCCCCACCCTTTCAACTCATAGTCAATAAAGGCAGCATCGAGATGAAGCTTTGATGCGTGTGGCTCGTCCCCCACCCTTCTGACTCACGGTCGATGAAGGTAGTGGCGAGATGAAGCTGTGATGTGCACGGTGCATCCTGCACCCGACAGACACGGGGTTGATGAAGGCAGTGGTGAGATGAAACTCTGATGCGCATGACTGTCTCCCACCCTTCAGACTCACGGTTGACAAAGGCGGTGGCGAGATGAAGCTCTGATGCACGTGGCTCGTCCCCCACCCTATGACCACAAGGTGGTCGGACGGAGTCACGACCATGAGGTGGTCAGATGTAGTCTCGACCATGAGACAGTCCGACGAAGTCACGTCCGTAAGCAGGTCGAACAAAGTCATGGCCACGAGATGGTTAAACGAAGTCTCGACTGTGAGATGGTCAGACAAAGTGTCAACCATGAGATTGTCAGATGAAGTCACGACTGTGAGGTGGTTGGACGAAATGTCTACGACCATGAGGCAGCCAGACGAAACATCTATGACCACCAAGCGGTCGGACCAAGCGTCCATGACCTCGAGAGGGTTGGACGAAGTCAATGAAGTCAACGACGGGACAAAGCTCTGACAACATGGTCTGTCCCCACCCCTCGGACTCACAGTCGATGAAGGCAACGATAAGACGTAACTCTGATGAGCACGATCCGTCCCCCACATTTTGGACACGGCTTTGACGAAGTCAGCATAGTCTCGACCATGAGGTGGTGGGACGAAGTCTTGACCACGAGTTGGTCAGATGAAGTTTTGACCGTGAGGCGGTCAGATGAAGTATCTATAACCACAAGGTTGTCAGGCAAAGTGTCTACGACTATAAGGCGATCGGACGAAACGTCTACGACCACCAAGTGGTTGGACGAAGTGTCCATGACCACAAGGTGGTCGGATGAAGGTGACGAAGTTGGCGGTGGGATGAAGCTCTAACGCACGCCGTCTGTCCCCCACCCTTCAGACTTGGAGTCAATGAAGGTGGCAGCTAGACGAAACTCTAATGTGCGTGGGCCATCTCCTACCCTTCAAACTCACTGTAGATGAAAGCTGCAGTGCAACAAAGCTCAGACGCACACAACCCATCCCCCAACCTACAACCACGAGGTGGTTGGACGGAGTCATGGCCACGAGGGGGTCGGACAAAGTCATGACCACGAGGTGACCAGATGAAGTCTCAACTGTGAGATAGTCGGACAAGGCATCAACCATGAGATGGTCGGACGAAGTCACGACCATGAGTTGGTCAGACAAAACGTCTACGACCATGAGGTGGTTGGACAAAGCATCTACGACCACAAGGCAATCAGACGAAGTGTCCACAACCACGAGGTGGTCAAATGAATAAAACAAAGTTGGCGACAAGACAAAGCTCTGATGTGCGCGGTCTATCCCCTATCCTTCGAACTCACGGTCGATGAAGGCAGCGACAAGACAAAACTCTGGCACACATGGTCCATCACCCACCCTTTGGACTCGATGTAATGTCAACCACAAGGCGATTAGACGAAGTCTCGATCGCGAGATGGTCGAACGAAGCCCCAACTACGAGGCGATCAGATGAAGCGTCTATGACCACAAGGTGTTCGGGCGAAGCGTCTACGACCATAAGGCGGTCGAACGAAACATCTATGACCATAAGGCGGTCGAACGAAACATCTACGACCACGAGGTGGTCAGAACAGGCACCCACGACCACAAGGTTGTTGGACGAATGCAACGAAGTTGGTGGCGGGATGAATCTTTGACGCGCGCTATCCATCCCCCACCCTTTGGACTCAGGGTTGACGAAGGCAGCAGTGAGATGAATCTCTGATGTGCGCAGGCCGTGTCCAACCATTTAGACTCATGATCAACGAAGGCAGAGGCGAGATGAAACTCTGACATGTGTGGCTCATCCCCCACCCTACGACCACGACGTGGTCGTACAGAGTCAGACCGCAAGGTGGTAGGACAAAGTCTCAACTGTGAGATGGTTAGACAAAGTCACGGCCGTGAGGAGGTTGGACAAAGTCATGACCATAAGGTGGTCAGATGAAGTCTCAACCGTTAGATGGTCGGACGAAGCGTCGACCGCAAGATGGTCGAATGAAACATCTATGATTGTGAGGCAGTCGAATGAAACATCTACAACCACCAGGCTTCGGACGAAGCATCCATGACTACGAGGTGGTCAGATGAAGTCAGCGGTGAGATGAAGCTTTGACGCACGCAGCCCATCCCTACCTTTTAGACTCACGGTCGATGAAGACAGTAGCGGGACAAAACTCTAACACGTGCAGTCCGCTCCCTACCCTTCAGACATGGCATTGATGAAGTCTCGATCGTGAGACGATCGGACGAAGTTCTGACCATGAGGTGGTCGACGAAGCCTCTAAGACCGTGAGGTGGTTGGGCAAAGCATCTACGACTGTAAGGCGGTCGGATGAAATGTCTACCACCGCCTTATGGTTGTAGATGCTTCACCCGACCACCTCGTGGTCATAGATGCTTCATCTGACTACCTTGCGATTGGGACTTTGTTCGACTGCCTCACGGTTGGGACTTCATCCAACCGTCTCACGGTTGAAACTATGCCGACTTCATCGGCGCTGTGTTCGAAGGGTACAGGATAGACCACGTGTGTCACAGTTTTGTCTTGCCGCTACCTTCGTCAACCATGAGTCCGAAGGGTAGGGGACAGATTGGACGTGTTAGAGCTTCATTCCATCGCCAACTTTGTCGACTCCATCTGACCACCACGTGGTCGTGGATGCTTCGTTCGACCGCCTAGTGGTCGTAGACGTTTCATCCGATCATCTCACGGTCATAGATGTTTTGCTTGGCCACCTTGTAGTCGTGATTTCGTCCAACTGTCTCACAGTCAACGCTTCATCCAACCGTCTCACGGTCGAGACTTCATCCGACTACCTCATGGTTGTGACTTCATCTGAACCACTCACGGTGGTGATTTTGTTCGACCGTCTCGTGATCGAGATTTCGTCCGACCACCTCACGATCATGACTTCGTTTGTCCATCGCATGGTCATAGACATTTGATCCAATCGTGTCATGATCATACACGTTTCGTCCGACCACCTAGTGGTCATGACTTCGTCCAACCATCTCGCGGTCGACGCTTCGTCCGATCGTCTCATGGTTGAGACTTTGTGCGACCACCTCATGGTCATGACATCACCCGACCATCTTGCGGTCAACATTTTGTTCGACCACCTCACGATCAAAGACATTTCTTCCAAGTAGCTCGTGATCGTGAATTCGTCTGATACCCTTGCAGTTGTGACTTTGTCCAACCATCTCATAGTCGAGACTTCATCCAACCACCTTGTGATCGTGATTTCGTCCGACTACCTTGTGGTCATAGACATTTCGTCGGACCACCTTACGGTCATAGACGTTTCATCTGACCACTTCATGGTTGTGACTTCGTTTGACCGTCTCACAGTCGATGCTTCGTTCAACTGTCTCATGGTCGAGACTTCATCCGACCACCTCATGGTCATGACTTCATTCTACCCCCTTGCGGTCATAAACACTTCATCTGACGCCTCACGGTCATGACTTGGTCTGACCACTTTGTGGCCGACACTCCGACGACTCCACTTTGAAAGCTCCGCCGCAATGGGGCGCATTCACCCGCATCATGAGCATACTCTCTCTCTCTGTTTGGTCCGTAACCACAACAGTTAGCACCATCCGTGGGGAGGACAAAAGCAAGCCTCAAGATCCGAAGAAGGATGTCACCGAAGAAGGCTTCATCGTCGACGACAAGGAAGAAGAAGGCGGGTGCGACGGGGTCCCATGTCAACACCAGGGCCTCGGCGTCGGCAGTCGCAGGCGTGGACGGCGACACAGGCGCGGCGGCCGTAAACATCGGCGTTCACGGCACGACAGTTGAGCCCGCCACCATTGCCATGACGGTCGACACCGCCCCGCGCATGGCGAGTGATCCCGCCGTGGGTACGATGGCCAACGCCGGCAGCACCAGCCAGGTGGTTGGGGGCGACAGCGCCGGTGCCCACGTTGGCACGGGCGCCGCCCTTACACCCGGTGCGGGAGCGGCGAGCGTTTCTGGCGGCAATGTGGGCCTCGTCTCTGACTCCGGAGTCCACCGTGCCGGTGCAGCAGGTAACCCAAGAGCGCAGGCCGTGGTCGCCGCTGTCATGGCAGTGCGATCGGGTGCGCCGATTACCTCGGCTACGCCGACGGCAGAGAACGCCCTACTGGTGGCCCTCAGCACGCTTCAGTGGGAGTTGGTAGATCTCCGCGGGGCCATGCAGGACATGCAAGAGGCTCGGAGTCACCAGGCCCCGCCAATGGCCGCGCCGGAGCCCACACCAAAACTGGCGGATAGCCGCAATGCCCCTACGTCTAGTCGCATCCCGCTGTGAGGCGTGGACCCGGAGTCCCCACTCTCTGCAGGCTTGCAGCAAGCGGCATGGCCGGAGGACTTCAAGTTCCCCAGGGCCATCGAGCTGTATAGAGGCGACATGGACCCTCGGGAGTTTGTGCGAGTGTACGAGACCGCCATCGAAGCTGCTGGAGAAGATGACATCATGAAGGCGAAGGGGCTCCCCCTCGCGTTACAGGGAGTGGTGCTCTCTTGGTTTTTCACCATCGAACCGAACTCCGTCTACGCATGGGAGCAGATCCACGACCGACTCTACAACAACTTCCAGGGGAACTATGTCGAGCGCGCCGACGCGCCCTCGGAGAAGCTCCGGGAGTACTTCAGGCGCTTCACGAAGGTCCGCTGTTAGGTCAAGGACGTCAACGAAACAACCATCATCAACGCAGCGGTACAGGGCCGTTGGCCGAGTACAACGCCCGTAAGCCAATCAAGATAGTTGTGAAGCTCTTCGACAAAATGGAAGAGTATGCGCGGGCGGAGGAGGATGCCAAAGACGCAAGGGCGACGACCCCGACCTCATTTAGGTGGAGGGGTTGTCGCAAGAAGGAAACACGGGGAATGACTCCCTGAAAGGAAAACGCAAGCAAGGGTCCGCGGGGGACGCCTCTGAACACGGGGACGCCGGGGCGCGTGAGAGCTCGTCAAGCAGTAGGCACAAGCCCCGATGCAACCAACGCAGGCCCCAAAAGGCCCGCCACGTCCTCGGAATAGAGGACGCCCCCCGGGAACCTACCCTCGCCTCGCGTGGTGTTGATAATCAAATTTGGCTTGACAATCATCGTAAAGCCGAAAGCAAGTTAACAAGGAAACGCCGTGCAGATATCATGGTCGTGAGTAGTTACGATCACGGCAAAGCAAGTCGGAAGCGGTGGCCGACACGACCACGCTGGCTATGGTCGGCGATTACGACCACGATTGGCGGTCGCCGGGTGGTTTTACGACCACGTTGCAGCATTTACGACCTTGTCATCACTAATCGGAAACCGGCTGGACCGACACGACCACGCTGGTCGTGGTCGAAGCGATTCACGACCACGCTGGCGGTCGCGGGTGGTTTTACGACCACGTTGCAGCATTTACGACCATTAATCGGGCCGGCTGGACCGATTACGACCACGCTGGCCGTGGTCGGAAGGCGTTACGACCACGCTGGCATGGTCAAAAGTGGCTCAACCATTTTGGATCGGACGCTGCTACGACCACGATTGGCCATGATCAGAAGCCTGGTTCACAGACGATGACATCAAGGTTGATAGTCGGCAGTTGAACTTACGACCACGGTGGGGTCTACGACCATGGTGGAGTATACGACTACGTTGGAGTCTACGACCACGTTGGGGTCTACGACCGCGTTGGAGTATCGACCACGAGAAGCCCACCACTGCATTGAAGGCTACAACCATACTAAAGGTGGTCGCAAGGAGTTCGATCACGATTTGGAAACTCTGACAGATATAACGAGAAAGCGGTTAAAAATTTGGGAATACTGAATCGTTATGGGAAGTTATCTGCAGAGGATTCGACAGCGGAGAAGCAAAGAAGAGAAAGAAATCGGGCTCATTAGCGGATGTGATTAATTTGTTTTTACTTGCCATAAATCTTGATTTGATGCCGATTTTATTTGCCATAGACCGGGCACCCTATAAATATGAAGGGTAAGGCCGATTGCAGAAGGATCATCAGACAATCGATACAACATTATTTTCGTACCTTTGTTTTTCTTAGTCTTTAGATTAAAGTAGTTCTTGTTTCTCCATCAATTACCTTGTTGACGTACGGATCAATTTCGTGCGGCAACAAAATTGGCGACTACCTGGGAATCGATTTCTAATCGGTTCTTCTTCTCCATTGAAATCAATCTACTCGGCCGAAAGATCGATTTCTTCATCTCGCTTGATGAATCAATCGCTAATCGGCTAAGAGCCGATTGCATCCTTCTCGGCGATCGCTCGCTTCGCACGTAGCAACCGAAGGCAGCAACGTAGCAGCAGAGGTGCAATATCACACGCGATCTACAAGGGACCTAGTCGAGCTTGCACCATGGTGTCAAACGGTTCGAGGTAGATCCCCAACAACGCCATTACGCCCACGCTTGACGAGTGCCGGAAGAACATCGTGAGGAGATCGAGCGACGCAAGTTAGAGTATGAGAAGACGATGTTGGCGTGTTTCCGAAGACAAGACAAGGCATTATTATGAAAGAAACCGCACCGCCATCTGCTCCACCAACCCCGAGGTAAAAACACCGTAAGTAAAATCTCTCCTTCTTATGAAGATATTGCTCATATGATTAATCAAACTGTTGGTGTTGCTATGGATAATGTTTTGACTAATCGTATTAGAGCCGTGATGTTGCAAGTTCAGGATGAACACAATAAAAACAACCTATGACGAGTGATGCTAGTGCTTTAAATTTTCGTCATTCTCGTAGAACAAGAAACTTTGCCACATGGTTCATCCGCATTTATTACACAATTTGGTGCACCGCGAAACCACGATTTATTGAGTGACACTCATGGTGGCGAAACCACATGCCTACTTCGCCAATATTGCTACGCCATCGTTTGTCACAACTAATGCGTTCGTCTCACTCCGAATTACTACCGAGTTGCTGAAAATTTAACTAGAATGCATGCACCTCCATATCAAAGCGTAGCATACAAAGATACCTCCAATACCACCACAGGATCAGAATACCATATGGGCCAACACCGAAGCTTATTTTAATCCTCCGTGCTTAATATTCCCTATCCACAGCCCCAAATTTGTGACATGCCACAACCTAATGCTTTTAGGCCACAACCGACTAATGTGGCGAATAATCGCCTATGGTGAGCCATTTGTTAGGCATGAAAATATCGAGAGCAAGTAGCTAACATATTCAGAGAAACGTTTGGGGTAGAGCCTAAGTGTAGAATGCGACTTATCAAAAGCCGTATCCGATTTCTATGATACGGTTCCATATCCCCGTGGATTGAGTACTGATTTTATTAAATTTACAGGGATGATGGCGTAACCACTTTAGAGCATGTTAGTCAATTTATTGCACAATGCGGTGAAGCGATGCTAGTGATGCTTTAAAATTAAGATTGTTTCCTTTGTCATTGTCTAGTCTGCGCTCACTTGGTTCACATCTCTTGCACCTAATTCTATTCATTCATGGCTGAGTTAGAACAAAAATTTCATGAGTATTTTTATACGGAGATACTGAATTTAGATTATCACACTTGACATCGGTTAGGCGAAATATAATGAACTGTTGCTGAATATATCGGAGATTTAGAGATACAAGAAACCGATGCTTTAATCTAGTAATATCGATAAGGATCTTGCCTGAGTTAGCCTATTCAGGTTGCTTTCACATTTGAAGGAAAAACTAGAAGGGCAGGATTTCTTAGATGTGAGTCAAGTGTTGCAAAGGGCTCTGGTTCAAGAAAGCCGGGCTAGAGAATCTAAAAATTTCCATAGGACCAATGAAAAACATAAAACAAACCATCCTGTTAATTTAGTAGAACATGACTCCACGTCATCTGATGATGAGAGTGTGGATATGTGTGTAGCCGAATGGGCATGGGATTCAAAATCTAAACCATTCGTTTGCTCTGCTTTGAGGCCGGTTCTACAGAAAAATCGGCATGAAGACATAAAATATACTTTTGATACTGCTAAATGTGATAGGATTTTTGATTATTTGTTGCAAGAGAAACAAATAAAATTGCCCACTGGACATGTCATACCACCTCCTGAAGAATTAAAAAGACGTGCATATTGTAAATGGCATAATTCTTATTCTCATGCTACTAACGACTGCAATATTTTTCGTCGACAGGTTCAATCGGCCATAAACGAAGGGCGATTGAAGTTTGCCGAGAGCTCAAAAATGCGTTAGACACTCAACCTTTTCGATCAATGTGATTGATTTCAAAAATAAGAAGGTGCTAGTTCGCCATCACAGCCGAATCAACGATAGGAAAAAATGTGATGATTGGTGAGGATAGTAGTGAATCTACGAAGAAAGTAGAGGTGTGGTTAGAACAGTCCAAATTGAAAATACTCTCAAGGCCATGAGTCCATCAAAATTACAGAGGTTACGCAACTCCTAGGGTGCATGAGAATGGGAGGACAAGGATGATAAAACCAAAATCCCGGAAGTGGGTCGTTGGAAAATTAATGAGGGAAAGAATAGGACAAACAAATGGGTTGAGAGACCAAGCCCACATTTAAAGAGCTTCGGCCAAATATGAAGATGGTAAGACCGCCAAAGCAGTTTTAGTCGGCCCTATAATTTGAAGCGACCAAGATCTCCTCCAAGGCAAGAGTTCGGTGGTTGGAATCACCGATGGGAAAATTTCCTGCAGCCGCACCACATCCTATGCCTAGGCCGCTATTGCACGTGCCATGGGGTCCTCCTCTGGTGGTTTTTCTCCTTGTCCACCATGGGGTTTTGCGGTCCATGGATACCACCAACTCCAATGTTTTTGAGCCATTTCATCCAGATGGGAAATGCCAAGAAGGCCGGTGTTTGACAGTTGTCATGGCCTAGAAATGACCGATTTAATAAAAATAATCGGTTTTGTGAGCAGAGAGATGATAAATCTCCAAGAAGAGTTTACCGCATCAAAGAAGGAAGTGAAACGAGTAAAAATTCAGAGGTGAATAATGCTGCACCGATGAGCGATGCACGTGGGCAGTGCGAAAATAGTGTGGTTGCTCCTGAAAATAAAGAGAAGATTCCATTGTTAGCAGGTGTGGAACGGCAGCCCGGATGGTGTCCACGGGGCTCTCACATTCACAAAAAGGAGGTTGCAGCGGCTCAGAGAGAAGAATTGAGAGAGGCTCAGTGAAGAAATGAGGATGATTTATTCAATGAAATCAAGCCTATGATACCTACTAAGAAAGAATGGAGGTGAAGAAAATTGAAGAGTCGGTCTGGACAAATAGTGATGATGAGCATGATTTGTTAGATTATGAGGGTCTCCACTAGTTAAAGATGGCTCTCCACTTCGGAAGGTATGGATATTAATATGGTTTTTACACTACCTTCTGAATTTCGAGCTATTGATGAGGAGGTTGCACAATTGTGTCTCGGCCCCAAAGAAGCTATCTTTGAAAAACCCGATGAATCGTGCCGACACTTGAAACCGTTATATGTTAAGGGGCATATTAACGGAAGGCCGATTTCTAGGATGCTTGTAGATGGTGGAGCTCCTGTAAATTTAATGCCATATTCAGTTTTTAAGAAATTAGGCAAAGAGGACAGTGAGCTTATGAAGACTAATTTGACGCTTAATGGATTTACCGGCGAGCCAACTGAAGCCAAAGGCGTCATCTCAATGGAGCTTACTGTCGGGAGCAAAACTTTACCTGCAGCTTTCTTTGTCGTCGATGTGCAAGGTAATTATAGTGTTTTATTGGGTCGTGATCGATTCATGCTAATCGTTGTATTCCTTCCACCTTGCATCAAACTTTAGTACAAGTGGGTAGATGATGATATAGAAGTCATTCAGCGCACACATCGGCTTATGTTGCTTTGGCGATGCTTGGTGATTGGCAGCATGGTAATATTCAGTGTTTAACGAGGCATAGATCTTTACGATTATGACTATGTTAGTGTTACTAAGGATGGTTTTGTACTCAGAATCAGACAGCGGCTTGTGCAGCCCGCTTAGCAATATGATGTTATAAATGGATAAGGAGCATAGTTTGGATTGGTTGGCAGAACGAGCAGAGCATTATCGGTCAAGTAAGAACGATATGTGTGAAGCTATTGATGATTTTGATGAAGTAGAAAAATTAGGATATGGTTTTACATCGGCTGATTCATTAGAGGAAGTGGACATAGGTAGTGGTGATATTCCTAGGCCGACATTTGTGAATAAAAACATGGCGAATGACTGCAAAGCCAAAATGATTGAGTTGCTTAGAAATTATGTTGATTGCTTTGCATGGGAGTACCACGAAATGCCAGGCCTTAGCCGAGAGCTAGTAGAGCATCGGTTGCCCATTAAATCTGGAGAAATTATGTTGATTGCTTTGCATGGGAGTACCACGAAATGCCAGGCCTTAGCCGAGAGCTAGTAGAGCATCGGTTGTCCATTAAATCTGGTTTTAGGCCTCACAAACAGCCACCTAGAAGGTTTAATCCTAATATGTATGACCGTATTAAAGAGGAAATAGACCGGTTATTGAGAGCTGGTTTTATTAGGCCATGTAGATATGCCGAGTGGATATCCAACATTGTGCCAGTTGAGAAGAAGAGTAGTGGCAAATTACGCATTTGTGTTGATTTTAGAGATTTGAATAAAGCTACTCCAAAAGATGAATATCCCATGCCTATAGCCGACATGTTGATTAATAATGCTTCGGGACATAGAGTTGTTAGCTTTTTAGATGGCAATGCTGGTTATAATCAAATTTTTATGGCCGAAGAAGATATGTCTAAAACGGCCTTTAGGTGTCCTGGTTTTGTAGGATTATTTGAGTGGGTTGTCATGACATTTGGTTTAAAAAATGCCGGCGCTACGTATCAGCGAGCTATGAATTTAATTTTTCATGACTTACTCGGTATCATACTAGAAATATATATTGATGATGTAGTAGTTAAATCGGATAACGTGGATCATCATTTGGCGATTTGACATTAGTATTTGAAAGGATGCGTCGGTATGGTTTAAAAATGAATCCACTCAAATGCGCTTTTGGCGTGTCGGTGGAAAGTTTCTAGGATTCCTCATACATGAGAGGAATAGAGATAGATCTGCTAGATTAGAGGCCATTCAAAGAATAAAGGCGCTGAATGTAAAAGAGACGTGCAAAAATTCTTAGGAAAAATAAACTATTTGAGAAGATTTATATCTAACTCTGCTGGGAAAATTGACGATTTACACCCATACTTGGTTAAAGAAGGAAACCGAATTTACTTTGGGGCGAGAACAAGAGAGCCTTTGATGAAATTAAGAAGTATTTGTCTACTCCTCCTGTTTTGAGGGCGCCTAAAGCCGGGACGCCGTTTGGCTATATATTGCTACGGAAGATGGTGTTATTGGTTACAGATTAACGCAGGAGGTAGAAGGCAAAGAATTTGTTATCACTTATTTGAGCCGACGTCTTCTGGGAGCAGAGACAAGGTATGTATTTATTGAAAAATTGTGTTTATCCTTGTATTATGCTTGTACCCGTTTAAGGCATTATTTATTGTCCAAGACTTGTGTGGTAACTTGTCGGACCGATGTTATTAAGTATATGTTGCAACAAACCGATTTTAAGTGGTAGAATCGAAAATGGGCTTATGCATTGGTAGAATATGATTTGGCTTATGAATCTTTAAAATCCATGAAAGGCCAAATTGTAGCAAATTTTATTGTAGATCATAGAGTTGATAATGGTATGGAGCTGGTTAGTTATTTGTCTGTATCTCCATGGAAGCTATATTTTGATGGCTCGGCCTGTAAAGAAGGACAGGGTGTTGGTATTGTCTTAATTTCACCTAGAGGTGCTATTTTTGAAACATCGGTCCGTTTGGAATATTTTTGTACTAATAATCAAGCCGAGTATGAAGCACTTTTATTAGGATTGCAAATTTTAGAATCCATGGAAGTAAAAAATATAGAAGCTTTTGGTGACTCGTTATTAGTTGTGCAGCAAGTTTCTGGAATTTATCAGTGCCTTGATGGTTCATTGAATAGATATTTAGAAAAGTGTTTAGAGATCGTATCAAACCTAGATGATTTTACTATCAGTCATATATCTAGAGGAGATAATTTTAGAGCTAATGATCTTGCGCAACAAGCATCTGGTTATCATGTTAGTAGAGGCAAGCTATTTGTGATAGAAAAACCGATGCACAAAAATGTTCCTGTTTATATGGCCGAACAGCAAGGCAGCAGTTCGGATGTTTTAGAAACGGCAAATATGGCTGAATTCAATGACTGGAGAAAACCTTTACTTAGTTATTTAGAAAATCCCAGTAAATCTGTAGATAGAAAAATTCGGCGACATGCTTTAAAGTATACATTGCTTGATGGAGAATTATATCGCCGAACTGTAGAAGGATTGCTTTTAAAGTGTTTAAGTTCAGACCAATCTAAAATTGCTATGGGTGAGGTACATGAAGGTATTTGTGGCACACATCACCGCCCATAAGATGAAATGGTTGTTGAGACGAGCTGGTTTTATTGGCCGACTATGTTAGAAGATTGTTTTAAATATTATAAAGGTTGTGAGTCCTGTCAAAAATTTGGTGATATACAATTGGCACCAACTGCCGTGTTGCACCTATTATTAAACCATGGCCGTTTAGTGGGTGGGGTTTAGATTTTATCGGCGGATATGCCTGCATCTTCTAAAGGTCATCGCTTTGTTTTAGTAGCTACTGATTATTTTACAAAATGGACAGAAGCTGTTCCTCTTAAAAATATGACACATAAAGAAGTAATTTATTTTATCTTGGTGCATATTATTCATAGATTCGCATACCACGACTTTAACGATCGATCAAGGGTCGTCTTTCGTGTCTCATCAAGCACGTGAGTTTGCCGAATCATTGAAAATTAAATTACTTAATTCTTCACCATACTATGCTCAAAGCTAATGGGCAAGCCGAGTCTAGTAATAAGATTTTAATTAAACTTATCAAAAGAAAATAGAAGAATATCCTAAGAGATGGCATGAGGTTCTCTCGAGGCATTATGGGCTCATCGTATATCTAAGCATGGTGCTACAAAAGTAACACCATATGAGTTAGTATATGGGCGGGAGGCCGTTTACCGATTGAGGTGAATCGGACGCTCTTAGGTTGGCGTGCAAAATGATTTGTCGGCGTGGATTATCATGACTTAATGATGGATAGAATAGACGGTTTCTGATGAGAGGATAAAAGCTTTGAGAGAAATTGAGAAAGACAAATTAAGAGTAGCTAAGGCCTATAATAAGAAGGTAAAGAAAAATCGTTTCAAATTGGAGATTTAGTATGGAAGACGATTTTACCTATTGGGTCAAAGGATAATAAGTTTGGAAAATGGTCTCCAAATTGGGATGGTCCGTATAAAGTTATAGAAATTGTTCTGAAATAGTTATTTTGTGCAAAATTTGCATGGAGAAAGGTTGCCTAGAGCACTTAATGGAAAATATTTAAAAGGTACTATCCAAGTGTGTGGCAAAATGCATGAGAAAATATGGCGGTGTTTGCAGTCATCGTCCGAGAAATATTATTTATGGTGATACATTTATCGCCCTTAGACTTTATAACATGGCCGATAATAAATTATCGCCCTTAGACATATAAACATGGCCAATGGATGTGTTGACATTGGCCTTGTTGGTCGAGCAAGTAATTCTTATTTTTGGCACACAAGTGTTGCCAAAAACGAGGGGCATGTGTTGATAATCAAATTTGGCTTGACAATCATCGTAAAGCCGAAAGCAAGTTAACAAGGAAGCGCCGTGCAGATATCATGGTCGTGAGTAGTTACGATCACGGCAAAGCAAGTCGGAAGCGGTGGGCGACACGACCACGTTGGCTGTGGTCGGGCGATTCACGACCACGATTGGCGGTCATTGGGTGGTTTTACGACCACGTTGCAGCATTTACGACCTTGTCATCACTAATCGAAACCGATGGACCGATTACGACCACGGTGGTCGTGGTCGGCGCGCTACGACCACGTTGGCGGTCGCGGGTGGTTTTACGACCACGTTGCAGCATTTACGACCATTAATCGGGCCGGTGGACCGACACGACCACGTTGGCGTGGTGGTCGGCGGTTACGACCACGTTGGCATGGTCAAAAGTGGCTCAACCATTTTGGATCGGACGACGCTACGACCACGATTGGCCATGATCGAAGCCCGGTTCACTGACGATGACATCAAGGTTGATAGTCGGCGATTGAACTTACGACCACGGTGGGGTCTCGACCATGGTGGAGTATACGACTACGTTGGAGTCACGACCACGTTGGGGTCTACGACCGCGTTGGAGTATATGACCACGTAGAAGCCCACCATCGCATTGAAGGCTACGACCATACTAAAGGTGGTCGCAAGGAGTTCGATCACGATTTGGAAACTCAGCGGATATAACGAAAGCGGTTAAAAATTTGGGAATCTTGAATCGTTATGGGAAGTTATCTGCAGAGGATTCGACGGCGGAGAAGCAAAGAAGAGAAAGAAATCGGGCTCATTAGCGGATGTGATTAATTTGTTTTTACTTGCCATAAATCTTGATTTGATGCCGATTTTATTTGCCATAGACCGGGCACCCTATAAATATGAAGGGTAAGGCCGATTGCAGAAGGATCATCAGACAATCGATACAACATTATTTTCGTACCTTTGTTTTCCTTAGTCTTTAGATTAAAGTAGTTCTTGTTTCTCCATCAATTACCTTGTTGACGCACGGATCAATTTCGTGCGGCAACACGTGGGAGGGGCCGGGGGGGCGAGGATGGGGGCGTGGAGGAGGTCGTGATGAAAGACCACGCGCGGAGTAGGAAATCCTGGACTATGGTTGGTGGTGCGAAGTGCATGCCAATGGTGACCACATCACACGGGCATGCCCCGCACTCATGGCGCTGCGGCAAGCAGCCGCCAGAACCTGGGCCTTGGAAGTGCCACCCCCTACCGTGGTCCACGTGCACCAACCGCAGGGGAGCCCTCCGCGAGCTGCGGCCACAGAGGGGGGCCTAGCACCGCATCATCAGCGTTATCTCCAGAGGCTCCTCGCCGGGGACCTCCTCGGTGCGAACACTTCTGGGAATGACGCACTGCAACATCACCTTCACGCCAGCCGACGCCCAGGGCGTGGAGTTCCCCCACCAGGATCCCTTGGTCATCCAGGCCGACATCACAGGATGCGAAGTGAGGCGTGTCCTCGTCGACGGGGCAGCTCTGTGAACATTCTGATTGCGGAGGCCCTCGACTGCATGGGGATCCCTAGGGGTCACTTGGGACCACCGGGGACCCCGCTCCAAGGTTTTGGGAGCCAACCGCTGAAGGCCTTGGGTCAGGTATGCCTCCGAGTCTTCTTTTGTCAGGGTGATAATGCCAGGAGTGAGGACGTTGTATTTGACGTGGTGGACATCCCCCACCCATACAACGTCATACTGGGCCGTTCTTCCATCAACTCCTTCAGGGCGATCCCGCACCACGGCTTCTTGTGCATGAAGCTCCCAGGCCCGCGGGGTGTCATCACCATCTTCGGCGACCAAGATCTCGCCAGGCGCGTGGAGGCCGGTGCCAAGAGCCCGCACCGTAAGGTGCATGCCCTCACTGACAAACTCAAGGTGGACACGCCGTCCACTCCAGGGTGGACGCCTAAGCTCCGGCCGGAGGGCGGGGTCAAAAGGGTGCCTCTCCAAGTCGAAGGCTAGTTCGTATCCATCGGTGAGGGCCTTCCTCCGGAAGTGGAGCAAGATTTGCTCCAGGTTCTCCGGAGCAACACGGACGTCTTCGCATGGTCCCCAGAGGACATCAAAGGCGTGGACCGCGCCCTCATCGAGCACAACCTAGCGGTCCGCCCTGATGCTAAGCCGGTCAAGCAGAAGCTTCGGCGTATGTCCATGGACCAGCAGCAAGCGGCCAAGATGGAGGTAGCGAAGCTTCTCCAGGCCGGGGTTATCCGCAAAGTCCAGCATCCGGATTGGCTTGCTAATCCGGTGTTGGTGAAGAAGGCCAGCGGCGCCTGGCGAATGTGCATCGACTTCACTACCCTCAACAAGGCATGCCCGAAGGATGACTACCCCCTACCGCGCATAGATCATGCCACCGCGGGGTGTGAGCTCATGAGCTTTTTGGACGCCTACTCCGGCTACCACCAGATCTACATGGCCAAGGGCGACGAGGAATAGACTAGCTTCATCACACCGATTGGGACGTACTACTTTATCAGGATGCCCTTTGGCTTGAAGAACGCGGGCGCAACCTTCACCCGCCTTATCGTGCTAGCACTGGCCACTCAGCTCAGCAGGAACGTGGAGGCTTACGTCGACGATGTAGTTGTCAAAACCAGACAGTTTGCCTCCCATGGCTAGGACCTCCAGGAGACCTTCGATAACCTTAGGAAGGTGGGCATCAAGCTCAACCCCGACAAGTGTATCTTCGGCGTACCTCCGTGCGCACTCCACAGAGTATAAATAAGACGCAGCGTCGAGGCTTACCTCCGTGCGCACTCTACGGAGTATAAATAAGACACAACATCTAGGCATACCTCCGTGCGCACTCTACGGAGTATAAATAAGATGCAGCGTCGAGGTATACCTCCGTGCGCACTCTCCGGAGTATAAATAAGACGCAGCGGGGGGATGCCTCCGCGCGCACTCTACGGAGTATAAATAAGACGCAGCATCGAGGCTTACCTCCGTGCGCACTCTACGGAGTATAAATAAGATGCAGCGTCGAGGCATACCTCCGTGCGCACTCTACAGAGTATAAATAAGACACAACATCGAGGCATACATCCGTGCGCACTCTACATAGTATAAATAAGACACAGCGTTGAGGCATACCTCCGTGCGCACTCTACAGAGTATAAATAAGACGCAGCGTCGAGGCATACCTCCGTGCGCACTCTACGGAGTATAAATAAAACGCTGATGTTGTCCCTGCGCACTCTACTGAGTATAAATAAGACGCGGATGTCCCGCGCACGTGCGGGCCTTGCCCTTGCGCGTACTCTCCGGAGTATAAATAAGACGTGGTTGATGTTCCCACGCACCTTGAGTTTCAATAAGATGCAGCGGAGGCTCGCCCATATGCCGCGCTCGCGCGTCTACTTCGACTAGGCACCAGCTCCGCTGCCACCATTTCGAAAGGTAGGGGATGGAGCGCTCGCGCGTCTACTTCGACTAGGCGCTAGCTCCGCTGCCACCCCTTCGAAGGGTAGGAGACGGAGCATTCACGCATCTACTTTGACTAGACGCCAGCTCCGCAGCCACCCCTTCGAAAGATAGGGGACGGAGTGCTCGCGCGTCTACTTCGGCTACTACTATTGATAAGTAAGGCGAGGCTGAGCGCAAGAGCCCGACCTTTACATTGTTCACCCGCCCAGAGCAAAATAGTACACCACGACAGAAGATCTTGGGCAAGTGTTGTTTCATTCATATAAATAGGAGGCTGCAAGGCAACCGTACAACTAGGCGCACATGACACAACACACCCAACGCCGGCATCACATCTGTGGGTTCGCACCACCTTCATTGCGCCGAGAAACTTCCTCGAGCCACTGGAGGAAGTCCCCCTCCTGATGCAGCGTTCGCCGCAACACGACCTTGGCCGCTTCTTCCCCGACGTAGCCCCAGATTCGACTATAAAAAGTCCGGAGGGCGGGCTGGATGAAGCGGACGGCAGTGGACATCACCCCGGGCTCGGCTGGCAGATCCAACTGAGAGTTCGCCAGCTCGTTGACGTGTCCACACCCCCGGGTGTGAAGCATGGCGAAGGCGAGGCAAGCATTGATGAAGCCGCAGTGATCGCCGAAGGCTCTGGCACCGCGGAGAGCGAGGCTCGAGCTCTCTTCGATTCGCTCAAGCGTCTGCATCAGATCTTCGGGGCCATGCATAACGTCTGGCATGTCAACGGAAAGGTCCTGGAGGGCCCTTTCCAAAGACTCCATCGCCCTCCACGCCGACATAGACGCATCGTCCAAGGTCCGGTTCCTCTCCGCAAGGGACGCGGTGAGCTGGGCCTTCTCCCCCTCCAGCGCGGAGATTTGCTGAAGAAAGGCGACGCGCTCCTCCACCGCGGCATGCAGGCTCTCCTCCGTGGCACGTTGCGCCGCTGCCATGACGTTCTCCGTGTTGGAAACCACCCTCGCGTTTTTCGCCTCCAGTGCGCTGATAAGCTCATCCTTGGCAGCGTGAGCCTCGTCCGCAGCACGAAGTTGGCCCTCCAGCACCCTCCGCTCGTGCATGCAAGTCTCCTCCAGGGTTTGGCTGAGAGCCAGAGTCTGAAAGAAATGGCGGGTGTTAGCTATGCACTAGATAGCGGCGTAGGACGCAAACCTAGCCACTTACCCTTATCTCCGAGGCACTCAGCGCAAGCGCCAGAAGGTCTCCCTCGCACGTTGACAGCACCCGTCGATCCAAGCTGCCGCTGACGCGCTCCGCGACCTCGTTAAGAACGCGAAGCATCTCCGATCGAGGAATGAAATCGGAGACGATGGGCCTCGGCCCACGTCGCGTCTTGCGCATCAAGGTCGGATACTTCACGCACACCTCCGTTGCTCGATCCTTGACCGCGTCCGGGAGACCTCGTCTCGCCTGATGTCGACGACGGAATGAGCGAGCAAATCAGAGAGAGTTTCGCGAAGTCACGGGAGGAAAAGGAATCGCGCCTACCTTCGACACCCTCTACCCAGGCACGGGGAGGTGTCCGCTCAGCCTCCATCCGGGGTGCGGGGGCTTTGTCGGCCCGAGGTGCGATGACTTCTTCCTCAGCCTCGACAGCTTCCCCGCCGGGCGCCAAGATCCCGGTGACCACGCCCGCCACATTGAACTGTCCCCTGGAGAATGGGGGCGACCGCACCCGGGGGCGCTTCTCCCTCGGGGATTTCAGGGATGTCTCCGCGGCAGCTCCGGTGGCTGCAACGGTCGGAGCAGGCAATAAGCCCTCGACGGTTGGCGCAGGCGACAATGCATCGTCCTCCGGAGCGTCGACATCGTGACCTGCCCCCTCGGTGTCCCCCGAAACACCCTCGTCGGGGGCAGTGTGCTCCTTGGAGCCGGCCGCTTCCGGCCTGGCATCGGGCGTACCTTCGGTCTCAACGATGCCCACCAGTGACACCGCCGATGAGCTAGATGCAGCGACATTAGACCGAGTCCTGTGCCGATGGGGAGACGCCCCCACCTTCCCATCGCCATCACGGCGACGACTCCGCGCTGGCGCCGGCACCACTCGCTCGGGCACGGGGAGGCCCAGGACCTCGCATACCCGGTTTACCCGCCCCTGCCTCGCCGAGGCAGTTGCAACTTCGCGTAACTTATGCTCCTTGGCCGACTATGGCCCAACAAGGGCAACTACGGCGCGCTCCGCATCCTCCAGCCGGGGCACTGCACACAAAAATGGAGCATTGTTCATAAAAGATCACACGCATACATGCGCGAGCACGCAGCCTCAGGCCGAAGGACGTACAAGGAGCGGAGGGCTTCAAGAGTGAAGATACTGTCAGATGGATGCCATCCCGCCGGGAGGGGCCTCGGTGCTCATACTTCCACCGGGCGGAGAGGGGCGCAGCCCCGTACATGGTGAACTCTTCAGCGAGGTCACGCATGTTGAACCGGCGAGCGACACCAGCAAGCCTCCGTGCCTGCTGCTTGTCGTAGCACTTTGGCTTCAAATCCGGCGAGCTGTTGAATGATATTGACTATCCCCGACACAGCAGACCGCTCGTGCTCGTCACATGGTAGTAGAACCACCGTCGCATCCTTCCGGACTCCCACTTCCCTCGCGTAGCCAACGCAGGGAAGAGATCCGTGCAATGCGCCCTCAACACAAAATTGACGCTGCCGAAATTCGATAGCGCCTCTTCTTCGACCTTCTTTGGTTGGTAGCGGGCGTCGTGTAGAATGGCGAACAGGTTCACACTGGGGCGGGCACCTTCTGTTCGCGTCGCCCAAGCGTAAACAGCCAGGTGAGCTATCGCGTTGGGGGTCAGCTGTGCCAGCTCCAACCCGTAAAGCCGTAGAACCTTGCCGACGAAGACTGTCGAAGGCATCCAGAGCCCAGAATCAAAGAATGCGACGAAGACAATCGCCTCCGTCTCTGCTGGGCATGGCTCCGTCTCGTCAAGACTGTGCAGGCGAGCCCCAGCACGCTCCTCCAGCTTTTTCTCCCGGACGAGGGTCTAGAGCATCTCCTCCGTAACGTGACTCCGCCCCCAGCACACGGGAGCAGCGGCCTCCCGAATGCTTCATGGCGTCCCACTGCTTGTTGACTTGCGTTGATTCTTGCACCATCAGAGGATACTCCGCCGGGGGAGGCGACAAGCCGTCGCTGGCTAGACGAGGCGCTACCACTGTGCCGGTGAGCGGGATCGTCGTGGCAAGCCATTCCTTTCCGAGGTAGGGGGCCAAAGAGCAGGGGCAGGGGTGGATTGCACTAGCAGCGGAGAAAGAAGGCAAGGCTAAGCGAGCAACGAACAAGAGCGTTCCCATGCCGGTGGTGGCGCCTTATAAAGCCCCCTCACCTCCCCCACAATCGAAAACGCAACTGGCAGGAGCCCAGCGGTTCAGCTCCCCACGATTGGGAAGCGCAACCGCTGGCAGCTGGGGGCGCGCAGTGGCAGGCGGCCGAACAGGGCACGACGCGCCAGTAGCGCCCTGCCACGCGTCCCACCTCTCTCGGGAAGGGGTGCATGGCCGCGGTCGCGCAACCGCTGGTAGCCCACGACGCGCCAATCGCGTCCCGCCTCGTGTGTCTTCCCATCGGGACAGTGCGTATGGCTGCAACAACCCACCCCTGACAATTCAGGGGTTGGCGCGATTCTCGCCATCATTAAGATGAAATCTCCAGACCACGAAACTGTCAGGCCGCGTCGACGTCAAACCGGGCGAAGCCCCTTCCCCCCGCTGGACTCCCCAGTTCTACCTCGCAGCGGGAGCCTCGCCTGCCTTGAGCCCGGGGGTGCCCATACCATGGGCCTATCTCCGCCCTGACTTCGACTCCGCTGGCATCTTCGACTCCACCGGCATCCTCGACTCCGACGGCATCTTCGGCTCCGCCAGCATCTTTGACCCCGCTGGCATCTTCGGCTCCGCGGCTAAACAAGCCCAAGGCCAAAAACACCTTCGATAGCAGGTCCAGCCCCATAACCCCAGTGCGACGGCAGGCTGCACCGGCAAGGAACGACCCTGTCCAAGAGCATTGAAGGTCACAGGCCGCAGGGACGTAGGGGGCCAAAGGGCTCGGCAACATGGCTTCGGCCCGTGAAGCCCTTCACCATGAGAGGCTCCTGTTGTAGGGATGGCCCCTACCTAATCCCAGCAGGCTTGTTAGAAGGTTGTAAGGCCCAAAATGGGATATGTATAATGACACAAGTGCCCCTGAGAGGGATACTCAAATATAAGGGTACTATTGTAAAAACACTCCCCATGTGGACACATATATACGATACAGGCCATGGGGGAACCCTAAGCATTGCTCACCTAACTCTCCACTACTATACTCTCTCTCTCTGTTTGGTCCGTAACCACAACACTACCAATTGCATTAGTTCGCTTATCGGGATCTTCATGCTTGCTAGCAGGGGATGGGGCTGGAATAGTTGGTCACGACGGCTCGCCCATCGAGACTTCCGCGCTTGCTGTCAAGGGAGTACTGTTGTAGGGTGGCCCAACCCCCATGTCTGGGCCTTGCATTTGGCCCAATATATAATATGCCCAATAGTATAAAAGAATGTAACAATGTACTCTTAACTTTTGTAATTATTAAGGAGTAAAATGTGAATTTTCTATTCTATCCCATTTATGTATATAAGCCCCTAAAGAAGGGTATGAGAGAGTAGATCCACTCATTCTTACTCACCAGCTCTCTTAGTGCTATGTCTCCTATAGAGAAGAGTATGTTGTACTCACTGTTGTAGCTATGCTACAACAGTGGCACATTTTCTAAATTTAGCAACTATGTTAGCAATCTTTCTACTGATTATATTATGTTTGAATTTATTTTAGTACATAAATATCTTAATATTTTATTGGTTTATCAGTGGAATTATGAATAATTTACTCATGGTGCCTAATTGAGACAACTTTTAAAAGAACTGGAACCTAATTTATAAATTGAAACAACAGGGGACCAAAGCAGAAAAAGAACTGGGGCCATTCGTGAAATTTTATTTATCTTCTCTCTTCCGACAATTAGTTCCATACGTGATACAGATCATAGCAACCTACCATCTTTGTTATATTTATGTCTAGTGGTGGCCAGATGGCATCTTACCGTAAACCGGTGTCGTGGAAAACGGTATGCCCCCGATGGACGAATGGATACCACTAAACGATTAATTATGATACGCCCATTAATCAAAATTTAACAGATGATTATGTAATCTTATTAATATATGTATTTATATTTAAAATTAATTTCAAACATTTTATTTACCCAAAATTATTATAAATTATCGCTCTACAAAACATCACTTTCCATGTTTTACATTTCATTGTTTATATACTATATCTATATGGTACATACTATGAACACCATTACACAATGTTATAAAGTAATCTACCGTAATTAGTGAATAAAAAAAGCTGCTTCCGTGAGTAAACGGGAAAAACTGACAAACCGATTAATCTGATTATGCGGTCAATTAATCATTTGATGGCATTAATTGCACTCTGATTGTATTATTCATGACGGTTTAGCTACCGTCATCTACTAATCAGCCAATTAATCAGTTGAATCGGCCGTTTTTCACGACACTGCCATCAACACTCGGTGCCAACTCACTGACCTAAACCAACTCCTGGGTGACCCATGGGAGTTGGTAGGGTAAGATCTATTTTAGTAGACACTTCACGCAAGTAGAGATGAGATCTCTGTATGAAAAAGAACAGGTTTGCAGTCCCCACATGAAAAAGGTTGGGTATGGGTGGACACTGATGTGTGTTACACTCTGTTATACCAGTATAAGCAAAAGAGATGATGAGACATATGCATAGAATTCATTAAAAGATAAAAGAGATGATGAGATATGTGCATGGTATTAATGAAAAGATAGATGGAAATGAGATAGTTGTAAATTGACATAAATAATTGTGACATGTTTTAATACCATTTCTATTTTATTATGTGCTTGCTAAGTCGTGGACTCACCCTTGCTTATGTTGTTGTTTTTCGGTGAATGTTGAATGCGTCATTCATGGGGAGGGAGCCGCTCAAAATTAGTACATGCACCGACGTTGTTTCACTTATCACATTAGTCAATCAACTTTCATTTTTAGTGATTTAATTTATGCAAACTCTTGTTATTGGTTAATAAGTTTCTTTAGAACATAGAGCTATTAGTATGGTTGCAATCAAATAAAGTATCATTGGTTAGTCTCAATAATTGGATTATCTTTGTTCTTGTCGTTGCTTCAATTGAATGTTCAGATTTGTTATAATAAATATTGTCATGTTTATGCTTAATTTAATATTTTGTGAAAGCTTGGTCATTGTATAGATGTTAGTAGTTTGTGAAAATGGTTTAACTTGGGAAGAAAATAGAGTTAGTGGTGATATTCTGGGTTCATGTTGGGCCGGAGTGTAATAGTTAGTACCAAAGCGGACGTTAGGTCCGTGGTGAATAAATTGATAACTTATTTCAAATAATTAATTAAAATTTTGGCCTAGGATTGGTAACTTAATTTAGCTAAAAAAACCAAAATTTGACTTAGGATTGTTTATTTTTTTGATAGAACAGGAGGGGAGGCCCCT
This sequence comes from Dendrocalamus sinicus, assembly GCA_036346575.1. Classification (NCBI taxonomy): domain Eukaryota; kingdom Viridiplantae; phylum Streptophyta; class Magnoliopsida; order Poales; family Poaceae; genus Dendrocalamus; species Dendrocalamus sinicus. The sequence continues at coordinate 21,141,271 of CM070655.1, read as the reverse complement.
ACTGAAAATTTTTTATAAAAGAAAAAGGGTTCATGTACAAGCAGAAAAGAAAAAAGAATGTACAACCCCTCAAGGGTACCAAAACATTAAAGGAAACTACACAACCAACTCTTCATTTTGTCCTTCAATGATGGTTTTGCTCGATGGATAACCATTGCAAAAACCTCCGTAAACTCTCTTTTCCAGGCTACCAAAGAGGGGAATCCATTATTAAAAATGATTTTATTTCGATGTACCCAAATTGTCTAGGCTACAAGTATGATGATCTCCTTGATGCAAATTAAATTAGTGTGGTTTTACAAGGTTCTGAACTAAAAGCTGAACTGAGAGGGATAAGTCCAAATCAATGTGAAGAAAACACCAGCACCATTGACTAAAAGTGCAAGAGAAAAAGAGATGCTTCACAGTCTCTTCAATTCTAGCATAGCAGAGCACATAATCATAAGTTGAAGCACAAAATGCTTCCTCTTGAGGGGGTTTCTAGTGTTGAGTCGATCATTCAAGAGTAACCAAAAGAAAACCTTTTGCTTGCTCATAACATAAGATTTCCATAGCCAATGAAAAGGTTCAGGTACTGGCATGAATCCAACTAAAAAATTATATGCTTTCCTTGAAGCATATTCTATGGACCCCCCATATATAGCTCCAATTATCATAGCTTTCCACATAAATCATGAAATTAGATAGCATAGCTGTTAGTTCAGAGAACTGATTGGAGGCCACCACTGAGAGTGGTTGATGAAACTTTGAAGGAAAATCTAGACCATCCAAAAATTCAACAACAGAGGCATTTTGATTGCACGTGAAAGAGTAGAGATGAGGAAACTGACTCTGTAATAAATTGATGTTCCAGACATCCTTCCAAAAAAGCACTGATTTTCCATTGGAAATATTGCAGGCAGCCATAACTTTGAAGGTATCAAAAAGACAAGAGATCCATCCACCAGAAAGATCCTATTAGATTAAAAACTTGTGGTGCCTTTGGAGAATGATAATAATTTTCCCAAAGTAAATGGACCTAAGGGAGACCAAGCCTGTTGAAAAATTTATGGTGAGATTTAAGGAGGAGGGCCTTGTTTTGAGCACTGAGGTTTATCACTCCCAAACCACCTTGCACTCTTGGCCGACATACCTTCTTCCAGGCTACCAAACATTGACCCCTTCTATTGATGTCGTTGCCATTCCAAAGACAATGTCTATGATAACGATCTATTTGCTTGATCACTGTTTCCGGTAGTTTGAGCATACGCACATAATAGGTAGGCATGGCAGAGAGAACTGAATTTATTACTATGAGGCGACCACCATAAGAGAGAAGAGTGACCATACCAGAAAGCATGCGACTAATTCTATCCAGTAGAAGCAGATAATCACTCATAGTCGGCCGTGCTGTGTCCAAGGGAAGACCAAGGTAAGTGAAAGGCATTGCAGCCACTTGACATCCAAAAGTATTAGCACGGTGAAGAGCCTTTTCAGATGAAGCATTGATAGGAACCAGGAAGGACTTGTAGAAATTCACCTTCAAACCTGTAGAGATTGCAAAAGCATTCAAAATCTGCTTTAGGGAGAAAAGTTGCCTAGCATCAGCTTACACGAATAGTAGTGTCATCTGCATATTGAATAATAGGGTAATCCATGATTGTGGCCAACTCCAAAGGGCTGCAGAGAAGACCACGATTCGTTGCCTCATTAATAATTGATTGAAGAAGATCAGCTGCTAGGACAAAAAGAAGTGGGGAGAGAGGGTCCCCTAACGAACACCCCTCTTGCAATGAAAAGTTTTTCATGGAACTCCATTCAAAAAGACTGTCGAAGTAGCAGTATTTAAAATTTGAGTGATCCAATTAATCCATCTATGACTGAAACCTTTCTTAGCTAGTATTTGAATAGTGACTTGGTGCTCCAGTTTATCAAAAGCTTTCTCAAAATCTAGCTTTAGAATAATGATTTCCTTTGTTGAGTGATTGCACATATGCACGTATTGAAAGGTCCATGCTAGACAATCCTAAATGGTCCTTTTTTTAAGGAAGCCACATTGGTTCTTATGCACAAGAGAAAGCATCACTGATTGCAATCTATTTGCTAAAAGTTTGGTAAGAAGCTTCAGGGAAACATTCAACAGGGAGATAGGTATGAAATCATTAACCGTTTCTGGAGATGTTTTTTTGGGCACTAGAGTAATGAATGATGAATTTATATGTTGAATGTTTAAATTTATACATTGAATGTTTAAATCTCCATTAAAGAAAGCTTCACATAGCTCATAGAAATCATGTGCCACAAAGGACCAACACTTTTTAAGAAAGAAACCATTAAAACCATCCGGTCTGGGAGCTTTATCAGGTGGCATTTCCTTAACCACATTGTCAATCTCTTGTTTTGTGAAAGGTAAATTTAGAGCTTCAGGCAGTTGCACAGGGTGACTAAGCGAGGAAAGATCAAACAACATTCCCACATAATCAGACACACCTAGTCTTTGTTTGAAAGAACTCCAAATAACTGCTGCTTTCTCATCCCCAAATTTTACCCATCTGATAGTAGTTCACTGTTTCCAATAAATTCATTTAGCTTCCAAAAGTTCCAAGAGATGTAATTTAAGAGCCTTCCAAAAATCTTTCCAGAAGAGCAAAAGGTCTCTGGTCCTCCAAACCATCAACAAGAGCATTTACCCGGCTGCAATTATTGATCAGCTTATTTAACTGAGAAAGCTCTTTACTCCAAATTATTAAATCCCTTCTCAAAAGTTTAATTTTGGCTGAAATTCTCTGGGCCTGGTTGAGAACACCACATGGTAGGTTCCAACAATGTTGAACAGTGGGCATGAAGCTGTCAAACTGCAGCCAGTAATTCTCAAACCTGAAAATATTGGCCTTTGGAATAGTTATGCCAACTTGAACAGAGCAAGGGGTATGATCAGAAGTGAGCTAGTGGTAACATAAGAGTGTTAGGGAAAATAGAATCCCAGGAAGAAGAGGTGAACACCCAGTCCAATTTCTCAAGAAGAGCATTGTCTTGCATATTACTCCATGTGAAAGACCTTCCTTTGAGAGGTACTTCTAAATCCAGATGGTGAAAAAGGTCATTAAAGAGAAGCATTTCGTTTGTGTTTCCTCCATGTCTGTTTCTGTTCTCAGGACTGCGCATAAGTTTAAATTCGCCACGAGCATCCAAAGATCACAAGTAGTATAATCAACATTATACAGCTAGTGAATAAACCCAGCTTTGCCTGCAGGTGCTGAAGGACCATAAATATTGGTTAGAAACCAACTCTGACCACAAATAGAAGAGGTTAACTTAACCGTCAAGGAAAAACAATTTGAATCGACCACCACCCTAGAGAAGAGGGAGCTGTTCCATGCTGTGAGCAGACCACCAGAGGCTCCAATCGAGGGCACAAAAGCAAATTGATCATTTCTTCTATGACAAATATTGCGCTAGAATTGTGTATCCAAAGAAGTCTTTTTTTGTTTCCTGGAAACAAAAGGCAATACAAGAACTTTCATCCACCATTTGTCTTATATCATTCCACTTATCAGAAGAGTTTAGACCTCTGATGTTCCAAGATAGCACATTCCAATTTCTGGTGTTATTCACAAGGAAAACCAGTCAAAGTAGCACAAGAGAAGGCGCTTTTTTGCCAAAAAGCAGTGCCAGGAGAGTGAAACACAATCTCAGGGAAAACCAACAACCACATCTCAATGCAGCAAAGGATTAAATTTGAGCAGATAACAAAAATCAAGACCAAATAACCAGAGGGCTAGACAATATAAGCATGATAACAGGTGAGGGTACAATCCAAAATAGTAGAAAAGTACCAGTACATAGTACCCATAACAAAATAACACCCAACTGAAAAACTAAACAAAATATAGGAGTGTACGAGGCCCCGTACCTTCACCAACACAAGCATAGCAAGACTATTCATCATTAGACAAAAACAAAGCTTCCACAGATACATCCCCAGGACGCATCTTAAGCATGCCACCAAGGGCTTGGGCATTTCCCACAGAGAGATAAGGGGGTGGTGTGGCATCAGTAACAGATGGATTCTTCATACCCACATAGGTTGGCACCAACTTCTCTACACTTGCTTTATCCAAGGAAAATAAAGACCAAGACTTCTCGTGTGACCTGAGTGCTCTTTGTTTCCCAGGGCCATGGATAGTATAACTCTCTCACCGACTGCCTGGAATGCGCCTTGGAAAGATTCTACACTCAGCGCTTCCTGCAAGAGCCCAACATGATATTTCACTTTCTATGAAGTTATAGAGTAATTACAAACTAGATAGTTCGATATCTTACCAGGCGGTGGAACACTTTCTCGTCTATAGGGTTTCAAAAGAAGATGGGCCCCGATGATACGGTAGATGACTTTGCTCTTATCTAGTTTCGGGCGCGCTCATCAGGGGTCCAACAAATAGCCGGGAGGCCTCCCGCAGAATTGCCTGCTCATCCTCCTTCCTCCATTGTGGAATTTTACCCGCATACCCAGCAGTACCGAGTCTGTGGGGGTGCATGTTTTTTGCCTAGAGGGCCCTGTGCACCGCACTTTTACTCCTAAAATTATCTATCGTCTTATCGCTATAAACTCTTACCATTGCGGTTCTAGGAATGGATACTTTTGGAAGGGCGTCAAATCCTTCTCCACGTATTGCTTGATAAGCATACTCTTGAAGTTCTTCCATGCTTTGCAGGCCGCTAGCAACGTATGTCATCGCATGGAGGCCTAGTGTTCTTCCGGGATCTCGAACGATCAAAAAATTCTGTCACCAGCTCATTTTTCTGAACTTCGATCACGTTCTTCCACGAATCATACATGGTCTCAATCCATTCCTGTGCAACTAGTCCAACCATTCTCCAAAATGTGAACACTGCTTGTGAGGATTGAGAGGGGTCCCAGATGCATTGACATCTATGATGGTACATCAGCCCTAGGGCCTTTTTGATAGTCCTCTTCTATGGCACTTGAATTTTCCAGAGAACGGTGCATCACATGCATCCAGCGACAATGATGAAGAATGAGTGGATGACATCTTCAAAAGATAATAGAAGTGATGAAGCCTAATTTAATACTAAATCAAGACTATGTAGGGCCAATTCTTAAGCATTTTGAAACAACAATTAATTAATATGTAAGCAAAATTGAGCTGATTGTATCATTTGGTGAATTTGGAATATGTTTCAAAAAAAATAAATGTGCCAACTAAACCAGAATTGTTAGGAAAAATAGGTCATCCATGTGGCATAACAAGTTTTAAATTGAAGCTCAAATGCAGATGATGAACCAAACCATAGTGGCATCCATGCCATTCTCCCAATCACTACTTCATCAGTAATTCTGGTAGGATAGGGAGACATTTGACTCAATGTATGCCAATAGCACATTGCATTTACACACAAATATATAGAACATCCATCTAACAGACCATGCCCTTGAAACATGAATTGAATAAATAAAGAAAGATACCAGGCATAAATGTGAGAAGGAAGCATACTCGGGCCTGGGGAGGAGGGGTGGTGGCCTCGGGGAGTAGGGGCGCTGGGCTTGGGGGAGGAAGAGACGTCGGGCTTAGGGGAGGAGGCGACGTCAGGCTTGGGGTAGGAGGCAGCATCAGGCTTAAGGAAGGCGGCATGCTCGGGGGAAGAGGAGGGTGCCAGGAGCGGGGAAGGAGGGCCGTCGTAGTCGAGAGAGGCAACGATGGGCTTGGGGAAGGTAGCGTCGGGCTTGGGGGAGGCGGCACGCTCGGGGGAGGAGGGCACTGGGCGAGCGGGAGGAGGACCACCAGAGTCGGGGAAGGCAGCGACGGGCTCAGGGGAGGTGGCGGCGTTAGAGTGGGGGGTGAGGGAGTAGAGTTAGTACAATAGGGGCAAACCCTAGAGCGCAATAGCATGCACAGTAGGGGCCGTAAGAGGTGGTAGCTAGGGTTTCAGTGGGTGGTGATTGTAACCTGTCACACTTACCCAAAGCCCAAGGCACCTCTTTATATAGTCTCTGACTAGATTCTTATCCAACATGAGTAGAGATTGCATCTACTTGGAGAGCTTCTGACTGGATCCTTATTGTTCTAACCCATTAAGTGTTTGACCCTATAGGTTCATGTATACTTGGTTGTAATCTATAAACACATTTCCCATCATCAGTCGGTAGCGGTCCATAACAGGATATATCGACCTCCAAATATATACAAGATCAATATGATTAGCAATCATGTCTCAGTCACTCATGATCAGTTCATAACTTCTTATGACCAGATTGTATCTGGTTACGATAAGTCTGTATGCCCATACGACCAGTTTGCATATTAGTCTATGTATGTCCGATCTGCTCACTACCGATCAGTATACCCATTCTACTAAATCGAATCTGGTCAGACTAAATGAGATGTTTGCATATCCTCATTGTTCTAACCCATTTAAGTGTTTGACCCTATAGGTTCATGTATATTTGGTTGTAATCCATAAACACATTTCCCATCATCAGTCGGTAGCGGTCCATAACAGGATATATCGACCTCCAAATATATACAAAGATCAATATGATTAGCAATCATGTCTCAGTCACTCATGATCAGTTCATAACTTCTTATGACCAGATTGTATCTGGTTACGATAAGTCTGTATGCCCATACGACCAGTTTGCAGATTAGTCTATGTATGTCCGATCTGCTCACTACCGATCAGTATACCCATTCTACTAGATCGAATCTGGTCAGACTAAATGAGATGTTTGCGTATTCTCCTTTTGGCTCATGATACCTTATTGAACTCCAGGTGAGAAATGTGTCATTTGTGTATAGTTCAATCTTTTTCTGATCTAGTGATGAATAACTTCATGTGATCGACTCTTCGACCACACGTGATATGACCATGCACTTTCTTTATCCAACCACATCAAGGGCCTAGAGATACCTTTTATATTATGTAGGAGAAGCAAATCCCATATCTGATCAGTCATTTTCCTTCGCATGTTTCATAGCATACCCGAAAGCTATCTTGTAACTACTCAGTTACAGAGTAGTGTTTGATAACCCTTAAGTGCACTATTACACATGTAAAATAACTATGTTGAAGTTAGGCGCAAGATTACACATCATCATTGCTTGAGACCAATTGATAACAAATAAAACATAACAATCTCAACTGTGTCTCAAAGTAGAACCCAATTCAACATCATGTTCTCTAATATATGTCCACATTATTGATTTGATATCCACATATAAATGATTGGTGAAGCATGGTTATCAATCAATATATATACTGGTCTACAAGTCACTAGTGTCCTGACCGGTGGCATCCGACTAGAAATCTTTTAGAATGATACCATTCAACAGATAAAGAGCTTCATCAATAAGTCACATACTTATTAAACTTTATAGATGATAATTCATTGAAGGAACATAATAACATTTATTCAAGAGATCATAAATATAGGATCGATATAATCATCTCTATGATTGCTTCTAGAATATATCACTAACAATCTTTCACTTGCACTATAGTCAATCATACAGGTATCAATACCCATAACTCTTATATGCGCCTCATTCTTTGGCTACGGAAGTGGCTTAGTTAATGGATCAACAATATTTAAATCTATGTGCGCTTTGCATATCTTGACATACCTCTATCAACAATCTCATGAAAGAGGTGATAATGCCAAAGTATCTATTTGAACTTTTGATGCGATCTAGGCTTCTTGGCTTGCGCAATGTCTCCACTATTATCACAATAGAGATTGTAACAGCCAAGCTATTTATTTCAAAAAAATTTAGTAAAAAAATAATAATAAAATAAAAATTAATTTCATTTAAAATAAAATCAAGTGTTCTTTGGTTGCTTAACTTTTGGAGATTTAATCTGCCTATTTTAACCTTTAGAAAGGTTTTTCTAAAAAGTAATTTAACTAAAACATAAAATTATTATTAAATGAAGGATATTTTGAATTTATGTAAAAACCTATTTCAAATTAATTATTTGAAAACATTTGGCTTTTATCTAGATTTTCTGTGTTTTTCTAACATTTTAAAATCAATTTCAAAGTTAAAAGTATTTTTGTAAAAATGTAAAGACCAACTTTAAATGGAAAATATTTTTCCTAAGTCTAAAATAGCTCTAGAAATTTTTGTGAATTGTTCTGCAATTTTTAGACTTTGTTTACTATTTTCTAATTATTTTTTAGGCTTCCAAGTATTTCTGAAAATTAAAAATGTAATTTAAACTCTCCCTCTCTCCTCGGCCGACATGTGTCTAGCCCTGATTCAATTCGCCCTGCCGCCTAATCTAATCTCAGTCATCCGCCTTCACTTACCCCTTCGTTTCTTGCCAACGGCCTGGATTTAATCATCCCCGTCTGATCTAATCCCAGCCGCCCACTCCCACTTTACCCCTTCATCTTTAAATATGACAGCCCCTATTCGCTCTCCGGCACGTGGCTATCATATGGCCGTCTGCCTCTCCCCTCTTCTCTTCTCTCTCGCCAACACACGAGCCCTGCCTGTCAGACCTTTCTCCCTCCTCTCTTTCTTCTTCCTCCAGCCGACCTCCATGGCCGTCACACCCAAGCTTCCATTTCTGGCCGGCCTCTTTTCCCAAGTGCCGCCTCGACTTTCCCTCCTCGCCCGCACCTCACGCCTCCCAACCACAGCTAAAAATGGTTGTTCCTCATCGCGTTCACACCTCCTAGCCGATTTCTCCCCGTGAATTTCGGCAAACCGCGCTGCCCCTCTCCCCCTATAAAATCCCCCTCCCCCCGAGCACCCCTACCTTCACACCACCTCCCTCTACCCTCACTCCCCTCTCTCTCAAAGCTCCCCCTCACCTGCACTGTGCGCCTCTCTCTCTCCAAGCTTCGGGCGCCACCGGTGAGCAATTGCCACTAGCTCAGACCACCCCTCACCTTGCCGCCACCACCTTCAACTTCCCCGTGCCCCAGTGACCACCCTCCACCCCTCCACCATCAACCAGTGCCGTTGGAGCGCCACCACACCAGGAGCTGCCTGCCACCGTTGCTGCCTGCTCGTCGTTGGCCGCTTCCGTCGCTCCTTCATCTCAGCGCAAGGTACCATCGGGTTCCCCTCGTCCCCCTCTCTCTCGTGAAGACCTCGTCGGGGACCGCCGAGTGCCAGAGCTCCAGGGACCCTTGGGTCCCAAGCACTGCCCCGACCAGCTAGGCCACATCAGCACTCATGCCTGCATGGCAGCCGTGTGGCAGCTACATGGTGCCACGGCTCAGCCACGTCGGTGCTTGGCCGCCACGCTAGCCAGTGTGCCACCTCAGCCACCTCTCCAGTCCTTGGACTCGGTCCACAGTAGACCCGGTCCCACCTATCAGCGAAATAAAACCCTTTTCCTATTGAAAAATAATTCAACCAAAAATCCATTTCTCTTGCTGACGTCACCCTGTCGTCATAAATTCCTTTTTCCACAGAAAAATAATTCCACCAAAAATCAATTCCTTGCTAATGTCACAAATATCTTTTTCATTACAAAAATAATTCTAGAAAATCAGTCTTTTCCTTTTTCTCTCTTTTCAAACTTCCGAAAGCCCATTCTCCTTCATCCTAGCTCCGATTGGACCCGTTCAAATTTCTAAATTCCTCTAAAATCCTAAACTACATATTTATAGACATGTTTTGAATTTTTGAAGTTTATTTGAATTTTGTTTGAATTTATTTTCTTTGGTTCTTCGCATATAGATTGCGATGATTCCAGAGAGTACGATTTCAACGATTCGCAGCATGAAGACTTCGAGCATGGCAAGTTACACCTTTGATCTTGTTGTTCCTAGTAATTCAAATTATTTATGTTGTTTTTGAATTATTATGCATGCGTACTGTTATCTAAACCTAGTTTAAATCTGATTTAAATTCTAGTTATACTCAAATTCCTTTGTATATGGCCAAATTTGACATTGAACATCAACATCCCTTGTCACCTTAGATAAAAACTCTAGCTAATACACTAGTATGGACTAGATAAATTTTGTATCAAATGCTTAGACCTGCTTAGACACAATTTTTGTTTTGGGACAACCTATTTCACATAAAATGATAAGCTTTTGAAATGTAATCTTGACTTCGGTGAGTCAAGAAAGACTATGAGTTATTTCAAAATAAAATATAAAAAACATGGTTTAGACTTAGAAAAATGGTTAGGTGGTGGGTGCTTTCTGGCATGCATTGTTGTTTGGTGATACAATATTGATTGCCAGGCACAAGGGGTATGCGGTTGGTGCCTAAGTCAGTTAAGAACCGGTCTGTGAGCTACTGCTACAAAGCCCTATCGTACTACCACAAGGCTGGTATAGAACATTTCTGGCTGACTAATTTGCAGGTCCCAACCTGAGTCTCGCTGTAGGTTGAAAGTGAGCGTGGCGTAGACCATGAGAAGTCTCACTCGGCTCAAGAGGGGGTCCCGGTCTGGTGGATTCCTTACTGGGGTGAAACCTTAGTGTTGACTTGGCTAGGTTATAGGCTTTGCGTTGTAAAGGTCTTGTTATGATTTTCTCAGTCGCACGCCTTTGAAAGCATGTAATGGCCGACATTATGAGATTATCATATCTTGTGGGTAAAGCTGTACAACCTCTATAGAGTGTATAATCTATCCTAGATAGCCGTGCCCGCGATTATGGGCAAGCTGAGTAAAGTTTTTCATGGATTAGACTTTGATTTTAAAATGGTTTATGAAAAACTTATGGATAGATGGAATGCATAAGAGATTAAAATGTGTATCGATGGATGGAATCCATATGAGGTCTTTTTGGAAAAGATGGCTTGGGTGGGATGTTCATGGTTAGGTTAGTGTGGGGGATGGACCTGCACTAACGGTAACTATTTTGCTTACAATGTTGTTTTTTATTTACTATATTAAATTCAGCAATTTCAATCTATTTATTGTATTTCTTAAATGTTGTTTTACGCTTAATTAACCTTATTATGCCTTCCTTTGTCAATCCTTATGCATGCATTAACTCTGTTAAACCTCCTAGTGTAACTTGTGGAGTACTTTATGTGCTCATGTTGCTCAATTCATTATTTTTTTGAGAGGACGACTTTGACTTCGGTGAGGATCAGAACGAATAGGTTGTGTCCTACTATTGTTTGCCTGTGGGCAAGCTAGTGGGCTTCTTCCGCTTTGGTTTTATCTTCTACTGCTTATATTTAATTTTGGTTTATGGACCATTGATGTAAACTTTGGCCATCAGGCCCATATTCAGTTAAATAAAGTTGGTCATTATGCATAATATTTGTCTTTGTTATCCACTGTGTGCACTAGCTGATCCTGAACTAGTGTGATTTACACAGAGGGTTTCAGAGTTGTTGCTTCAGGATCCGACAGAGGTCCATTGGACTAGAAACACTAGAGACAACACCAGTTCAGAGATAAACTTCTTTATCCAAACAACCTCCTTTGCAGCTTCAGAAGTCGCAATATACTCAGCCTTTGTTGTCGAATCAAAAACTATCTCTTGCTTGAAACTTTTTTAGCTCACTACTCCTCCATTAAGATAAAACACAAACCTAGATTATGATCGAAAATCATCTTTATCGGTTTGGAAGCTAGACTTAGTGTAACCATTTATGACTAATTCTTCCTCACCGCCATAAACAAATAACACAGCTCTAGTCCTTCGCAAGTATTTCAGGATGTTCTTTAAAGCTATCCAGTGACATTCACCTAGATACGACTAATATCTGCTCGTAACACTTAGAACATTTGACACATCTGTTGTGTACATAGTATGTCATACATGATAAACCCAATAGCAAAAGCATATAGAATCTTACTCATCCGGTCATGCTTATTATGTGTCGATAGACACTAAGTCTTGCAAAGACTAATACCATGTGAGATAAACAAGAAACCCTACTTGGAATCCAGCATGTTGAATCGCTTCAATACTTTATCAATGTACATATCTTGTCTTAATCGAATTGGCCTTGAGATTCTATCTCTATAGATTTTATGCCCAAAATATATGCTACATCTTGTAAGTCTTTTGTAATATTCCAAAAAAAAGAGGAGGGGGAGTTTTGGGTCGAATCGGCCTCGACCCATCCGACCATCGCCACCTTATAAGAGGGGAGGGGCTAGGCAAAGGGGACTACTACCCTAGCTTGCTCTTCACCATAGCCATTGCTGCCCCCTATGCCCTCACCATCGCCCCGGCAGTCGTCGCCCTCGAGCAAGTTGCGTCGCTCCCTTTGTGCTCCGTCGCTCATCATCGCAAGCTACTATGCCAGCGCTCCTTGCCTCCGTGCGCACCACGTAGGCCCTGTGCATCGCTGCTGCTAAGCCATCATTGCCCTACGCCACCCCACCAGTACTGCCATCATCTGGTTGTGCCCCTGCGCCACACCATTTGCCAACACCAACTACTCTATCTCCTTTGCCCATCGTCTTGCCATCCAGGGCAATCACGGCCAAGGAAGAGGGGAAGGGGAAAGGGTAGGGGCCTGGCAAAGGAGGGGGAAGGAGATTGGCTGGGACTGAGGAGAAGGAGGCGAGGCCAAGATATGCATTGCTACTGCTGTAAAAACGAATAAGAAGGGGAAGGCCAAGAGGAGGACAAAGAAGAAAGTCAGTGATCTCACTATCCCCATGCTCGCATCTAGGGTAATGACCAATCCTCACTCCTCATCTTCTAATGTTGCAGATTGATTTTAGAGATTAGTTTAGTGTTGTTAGATACAAGATACCGTGGTTAGAAGTGTTGCAATTGTTGGTAAAGCACTGGACTTAGTTTCCCGCTATTTTGATGGCATAGATCGCTGTGTAGTCATGTAAATTCCATAGCATGATAGTTGGGTAGCGTTGTAATTGTTGGTTGTAGCCAGAGTATCAATAAGGAGTGTTGTCCTATTTTGTGGATGAGATTTGAACTAGCTATGTCCTGTTTCATACTTTGCCATAATATGAATATTGTAGATAACTGTTTAAGGTTTTCATATAGTGCAAGAACATGGGATTTGGTTTGGCGGTTTAGAAGTAATAGATTCAGGAAGACTACTATCCAGAATTTGTCACTGCTAGACGCAGATGGCTGAATTAAATTATGTTCATAACTAGAGAAAGGTACATAATTTGGTTAGCTTTCCATAGAATGCTTGAACACCTAATTTGGTGGAGTAGGTTGAGATTTATGATAATTGTAATATTGTTGTCTAGTGAGTTATTGTAATTCAACAGTGTTGTGGTATTTCACAAATTAAAAATAGAAGATGTCAAAACCAGGTTTTTTCATAACAAGAATAATATAGGCAATTGCAAAATCTTTCCATAGAATACTAGAACACCAAATTTGGTGGGATGGTTTGGAAGTTTTGCTTTTGAGACGGCTGCTGCCCAGTATGGGATAGCATGGCCTTTGGAGCTGAGATCAGGGGTTTAGATAACGTAATCCTTAAATTGTGATAACTAGAATTATGTCGGAAAGTTTGTGTAGTTCATAGAACACATATGTCTTATCGTGTCTAGGTTCCAGATTTGAATGTTGTAGTCTTTTAAGCACTGGGATAGCGGGAAGGCATATGGTGAAAGGAGTTGTATGTGTCGAGTCTATGCGTAGGAGCGATGCCATTGTTTGTGTGGTATGTACTGATTTAGTGATGTATTGAGATGGGTGATGTTTGCTCAGGTGAAGGTTTGGGTTCCGTGCCATCCTCGCATCACCCACGAGGTTAAATAGTAAGTGCATGGTAAAGAGGTAAATTGGGTTGATAATTGTTATTAATTTAATATGATGCATTCTTTACCTTGACAGTTAAGATGATTATACATGTTTACCTGTTTATAGAGTAACTTTATAATAATCCTTGGTTGATGCCATGATAATGGATAATGGTAAAGGTACATGATATCGATAACTGATGTTAATATGTTGGTGAATGATGGTTAAGGAAACATGACGTGTTGATATGCCTAAATGAAAATGTTGCATCACGTGCATTCATACCATGGAAATAGATGGCCTTTGTGGCATCTATGTCTACTTTGTGTGGACCTCCCACAGGAGTGGGAAAAAATAAGACCTACTTTGGTAGGCACACCATAGGAGTGGATATTGAGATCCCCGTATGAAAAAGGACGTGCTATTGAGATCCCTATATGAAAAAAATGTGCTATTGAGATCCCCGCATGAAAAAGGGCAGGCTTGGGTGAGCCTCGACAAGTGCTAACTCCACTATACTGATATAACCTAAAGAAAAGTTGCATTGCATTACAACGGTAAAAGGAAAGTGATGTTCAGAAATGCTTATTGTTGTGGTGATGTGAATAATGTAAATGACATGGAACAAATACTGCCTTATATCGTGCTTACCATGTGCATATGCAGTTGTATTGTTTCCATGATAAGAAATTGTAATTGCATAATAGAAAGTTAATAATAATGAAAGGGTGAATGGATATGAACAATTAAATAGAATGGAGGTTAAGCTAGAGATATGTGTAGGTGGATGTTTACTGTTTTGGTAACTACTTGCTGAGTCTTCAACTCACGCTTGTTTAAGTGAATGCTGAAGGCGACATGCACGGGTGAAAGTAGTACATATATTCCATGAGCAAACAGTAATTCACATATCATGTTTAGTTGACATATTCAGACTTTAATGGCATGTTTAGATAGTTAGCGTTAAAACATGCCTTAATAGAACTATTTAGTCATGTGTGGCTCATACATTTCTCTCATTAGTTGGCGAATTTATACATTTACTTTAATGCTTATTGTTAAGCGTATGTTATTTACCGCGTCATTGAGATTTAACTAGAGGTGATGCTACTGAAATCTAGCAGCGATGATGTACATGGTAGTGTTATAGAGTAGTGGTAGCATTATGGGCTCAAAGGTTGGGTCGGGGTGTTACATCTTTCATAAAGAAACTATTTTTTAATAAATACTTGACAGATTCAAGAATAGAAATATCATTTTCGATCAGTAATAAGTCATCCATATATAAGACCAGAAAAATAAGTGTGCTCTCATTAGCCTTTTTTTAGACACATGGCTCTTCATTCTTCATCAAACCTCTTCATTTTTTATATAGCCAAAACCTTTAACTACTTCATCAAAATAAATATTCCAACTCCGAGATACTTGCTTCAATCTACAGATAGATTTTTGAAACTTGCATATCTTTTTAGTATTTTGTGGGTCGACAATACATATCATCACTTAAGTTTTCATTTAGAAAAGCTATTTTGACATCCATATGTCATATCTCATAATCAAAATATGTAGCAATAGCTAGAATGATTTGGACAGACTTAAGCATAGCAGCAAACGAGAAAGTTTCTTCATAGTCAACACCTTGAATTTGTTTGAAACCCTTCACCATCAATTATACCTTATAGACATGAACATTTCAAACATGCCTCTTTTTCTTAAAAATCCACTTGCACTCAATGGTTTTAACACCATGCGGTAGACATGCATTGATTGTATTTTGGATCTCATGGCCCCAAGCCATTTATTAGAATCTAGGCCTATCATCGCTTACTCACAAGTCTTTGGTTCATCATTGTCTAATAATAAAATATCATGCCAATACCTTATAGACAATTGACGTGGCCTTTTAGATCTACATGGGGTTGGTGCATCTTCTATAGGTTCTACAATATCTTGTACATCATGTAGAGATTCAGTAGGAGCTTAAACATTTTCTGATGGTTCCCAAATTTCTTTGAGTCACACCATATTCCCACTAACTCCTTTTTAAAAGTAACTCTTTCTTCAAAAAGACATTATTTCAGACAACAAATACTTTGTTGTCATCCCTTTATAAAAGTAATATCCTTTAGTTTCGTTAGGATACCTCACAAAGAAGTATTTATCTGATTTGGGCATGAGCTCATCAGACGTTAAACATTTTACATATGCCTCACATCCTCATATTTTGAGAAAAGGCAGCCTAGGACGCTTACCAGTCCATATCTCATATGATGTCTTCTCTGCGGCTTTTGATGGAACCGGATTTAATGTGAGCGCAACTATTTCAAGAGCATATCCTTAAAAAGACAATGACAGATCAAATTAGCTCATCATAGATTGAACCATATCTAACAAAGTCCAGTTCCATCATTCAGACACCCCATTCCATTGAGGCATTCCCGGCGAAACTAGTTGTGGAATAATTCCATGTTGCTTCAAATGATCACTAAACTCATGACTCAAATATTCACCTCCATGATTTGATCGCAGGACTTTAATTATCTTGCCAAGTTGATTCTGTACCTCATTTTAAAATTCCTTGAGCTTTTCAAATGATTTACTTATGCCTTATTAAGTAGATGTAACCATATTTACTAAAGCCATCAATAAAAGTTATGAAGTTCTGAAATCCACCTCTGACTATTGAGCTCATTGGTCCACATACATCTGTATGTACAAGGCTACATTTATATTTACAAGGGTTAACAAGTCATTTGTCCTATCACATAGACCCGTAAAAGGTGCCTTAATCATTTTTTGAAGTAAACAAGACTCGCATATTTTAAATAATTCAAAAATCATTTTTCGAAGTAAACAAGACTAGCATATTTTAAATAATTCAAAATCAAATATTTAGAAGACCATCTTTATGGAGCTTCATCATGTGTTTCTCATTTATGTTACCCAAACAACAATATGCTAAATATAAGTGGGATTCAAATCATTAGGCAGAAATCTCTTAGCATTAATGTTATAGACAGATACATCTTCGAGATTTAAACCATACAATCCATTCATTAATGGAACATGACCATAAAGTATATCGTTCAAATAAATTGAACAACATTTATTATTTATTCTAAACTCATAATCTTGTACTCCCAGATATGTAGCAAAAATAATGTTTTTGCTTATGATAGGAACATAATAACGATTATTTAATTTCATAACTAATAATGAGGGTAAAGATAAAGATAAAGTACCAATAACCAATGTAGCAACTCTTGCTTCATTGACCACGTGAAGTTCAACATCGCCTTTTACTAAACTTCTACTCCTTACCAATCCCTATATCGCATTGCATGTATGCGCAATCAATTCAATACCAAATACCTAAGAACTAATTTAAGAAGTAGCAAGAATTATTTCTTTAACATTTATGCTTGAAGTGGAAGTTTTACTTCTCTTCTTTTTCAGTTCTGCTAAGTATTTCTTACAGTTTCTCTTCTAATTTTCAGTTCTGCTAAGTATTTCTTGCAGTGTCTCTTCCAATGTCAGAAAGTATGGTAGTCCGCCAATATGGTAGTAGAAAGTATGGTAGTCAGGAAGTAACTTTGTACAACATATCTTTTTTGGGAACAAACTGAAAATATTGTATAGCTTTTTTGTTCCAAATCAAAACCGAGTGGCTGCATCTCTCTAGTCAAAAATCAATAAAAAGTAACTTTTACGTGCAGAATATGACCTTTTTTTCCCCGTATATGGTTGAAAAGTTGCGTCCGAACATTGCATTTATGTGTTGTCACAACAACCTCTGATTTTTTTGGCAGGCCATCCATTACTATGAGGCTGTTCTAAACAAATAAATAATCTCTCCTTTTTGCAGGGTACAAAGCACAGCAAATAACTAAACGATCAGTAAATAGAAGTTCAAGCGAGCTCCTATGTCATGGAGAGAGAGAGGGTTGCTTTTGATGCCCTTTTCTGTCGTTGTAAAAGAGTTTGCCTCACGGTTGCTTTTGATGCCCTTTTCTGTCGTTGTAATTCAATGTAATTCAACAGGGGTTTTCTTAACATTTGGAGCTGAAACTTTACCTCTTTCTTCACGTTTGGAGTCAAAATCCTGCCAGATTAGAAATCTGGAGCTTTTTGGGCGTGGAGATGCTTGTGGTGTAGTAGATCTGTACTGAAATCTAAGGCTTATTTTGTGGAATAGTTGCTTCGGAACCCTATGTCTGGGATCATATGTTTCCTGGCGGCGCAAGCATGGGAACAATCGATGGGGAGGGGTCTGGAAAGACGATGCCCATGTCTCATGTCTAGGAACAAGCTGTTAGGAAACTTGGACTCTATCTAGAGTCCTGATCTAATTAAGCACCCCCACCGTAGACTATAAATAGGGACCTAGACCCCCCTCATTATGTACCCGATGCAATCTAAAGCAATAAAGAAAGACCAGAAGTTCTCTCTACCTCTCTGTGTTCAATCTATTATTCTGTGATTCTGTGATTGATTCGTTCTTGTTCTAAGCAGAGGAATCGCTCGGACTGGTCTCCAGCGTTGGTTCCTCAACACGTTATCAGCACGACCTCGCTCCGGTGAACGAGGTAATTATCGAAGCACAGATTGAATTTTCTAGATCGCTTTTGAATCTGTATTTTCTTTTTGCGTTCTAGATTGAAATTCTACGGTGCAAATCCGCCCTAATCTACCGCGAGCAGACTTGAAGTCGCCGGCACAATGTCGATCGGTAGATTGCGAAAACGGGGTAGATGTTGATTGCATCATAGATTAGAAACTTTGCATAGTGTTGTCTGATCCTGCATGATCACAAGCACAAGAAATATATGCAATGATTTCATGTTTCTGCACAGCATTGCAGATTGGGAAAATTTATTATTGCATCTTCCTTTTTATTCTGCACAGCATTGTAGATCTGATTAAAAAAAAGGGGGGGACGATTTTGGCTCACGGCCACGCATGGCCGCCGGACGGCCACCGCGCCTGCATGCGCTGACGCCACCACCGACCGGCCACCTCCGGCGCGGTGCCGCCGGTGCTGTCTTGCGCGCCCCTGCGGGCCCGCCTACCCGCGACGGCGCCGAAGCCGCCGCCGGCTCGCACCGCGACGCGGCGCCGGCCGCCGCTTCGGGCTCCTCCGCCTCGCCGCCTCGCGCCTCGGCTGCAGCCGCCTCCTCCCATGCCTCGCTGAGCGCGCCGCGGCCGGCGCGCCCTCCGCGGCGCGGCTCAGACGCCGACGCCTCCCGCGTGCGCGCGCATGGCGACGGCCTCTGCGCCGGTTCGACCGCGCCGCCTCTCGCGCGCGACGGTGCCCGCCTTGCGCCGCCTCCTACCACCGGCTCCGCCCGAGCCGCTGGCCCCGCTGCTGTCTTCCGCCAACCCCACCGCCCGAGCCAGCAGCCTTGGCTGCTAATGCCGCCGCCACCTCATGGGGAAACCCTACCGGGGGGAGCGGTAGGGGCGAACGGATTGGGCCGGGGGGGTAAAAGGGAAAGGCCGCATGGGCCCAGGAGTGATGGGCCGGCCGGAGTGGAAAGAGATGGGCCGGCCGGGGGAGGGGGAAATATGGGCTAAAGTGGCCCGACCGGGAGGGGAGCATTGGAAATTTTACAGAAAAGGCCTCACGGTTCCGAAAATTGCGAATAAGCCCTTACATTTACGAGCGGGTCCAGAATTTTGCAGAAAACCCCTCTGTAAATCAGAAAATTGCGCGAATTTTTCTCTGAACTGAAATTTTTGCGTAAAAACCCCCTGGAATTGCAGAATTTGCTGAAATTTCATATTTTAGCATAAAAGGGCCTCGGGAATCCGAATTTTGCATTATTTTTAGCATTTGAAGCTTATTTATTTATGTCATTACTGTTTTATGTATTTTCTGTATTTATTTACTGGTTTTGGTTAATTGTAATTGTTTTAATTGCTTTTAATCACTGAAATTAGCAGTAATATTATAGAAAATGCACAGAAAATTATGAAACATTATGGGAAACTATTGCACCACTTTATTTACCTATAGTAAATTTTTCCATGCATGTTTACCCGCAGTAAACTTATTTTATTTCGTTCATACATATGTAGATGACTGGAATTTCAGCGGAGTTCGAGGAGTCGCCCAAGCATGGCGAAACTATCGACATGGGCATCTGATGTCGAGATTGTGCTTGGGGGCCGGAAGCTCGGCGCAGTTGTTGGGATAAGCGGACAGAAAGACGCTGGACCCACACCTGAGGAGAATGATCAGGCACTTCATTTTCTCAGGCACCATCTCTGCTCAACTCTCAAGAATGAGTATATGGCAGATAGAAATGCGCTAGCACTCTGGACCGCACTCAAGAAGCGGTTTGAGAGGCTCAAGTACACCATTCTTCCTCAAGCGAGCGAGTGGATCGGGCTGAGGTTTGCCGACTTTAAAACGGTCAGGGAGTACAATTCTGCCTTGCACAGGATTTGTACAAACCTTAAACTCTGTGGCAAGGAGATCACAGAGGACCAGAAGATCGAGAAGACTCGTCCACTTTCCACCCGATCTTTATGCAGGTTGCGCAACTATCGTCAAAACGGCTACAAGGAGTATGCCGAATTGATTGATATGATGCAGATAGCCGAGGCTCACGATGAACTTCTCCGCAAGAATTACGTCTCAGCCACAAAGCGACCACGCCATGAAGCCAACGCTAGCGACCTCAAGGTGCAAAGCCCTTGATGAAGAAAAGGGGAAGAAGGGTAAGATCATTGCCCAGAAAGGCAAGTCAGATGCTCCAAACGATAAAAAGGCTAAAAAGAGTGACAAGACCTATGGCCAGCAGAACCAAGGTTGTTACAAATGTGGCAAGTGGGGACATTGGTCGCGGATATGCAAAGCACCGCAACATGTCATTGATGCCCACCAAGCTCAGAAGAAGAATGACAAAGGGCAGCCTGAAGCCCACTTTGCAGTCATTGAGGGGGAGCAGCCTGAGCAGCTGCCGGAGATGATGGAGGTTGAGTCCATCCCGGCAGCAGCACCTCCTTACGACTTAGAGGCAGCCACAGCCATGATCTCTCTTGAAGAGAATGTCACTGCTGAGGAAATAGCCGAAGAAGTCAATGATTTTCTAGTTGATTCCGTCTTATGCACAGAATGCATAAGACGTTAATTGTCATTTATTTTGTGTTAAATGGACAAGTTTAGAACTTGCATGGTTGGTGCTTTAGGATTTTGCTTTCTC
Source organism: Dendrocalamus sinicus (assembly GCA_036346575.1). Taxonomy (NCBI): domain Eukaryota; kingdom Viridiplantae; phylum Streptophyta; class Magnoliopsida; order Poales; family Poaceae; genus Dendrocalamus; species Dendrocalamus sinicus. The sequence goes on along the minus strand of CM070655.1, from coordinate 21,120,394 downwards.
ATAATGGTTGGATGATTTTGGAATAAAACATTCATTTATTCAGTTTATATTGGCATTTTATGTTCTGATATTGGCGTATTTTATTTATGTGTTGAATGCCTTCTAATACATATTAATTAAATACGTTATATTAGAACACGTGTGGCGCCCTATGGAGGAAGTATGCCTTGCCGACAGCGGCACAATGAATACCATCTTAAGAGAGACTAAGTATTTCCAGTCGATCCGTAAGAGCAATGGCGCCTTACGACAATCGCGAAGCGATGCGTGTATAATCGGTTCGGAAGAGCCACAATTATACTTCCCATGGGCACAACTTTGGTCATTGAAGAAGCCTTATTGTACCCAGAATCGACTAGAACTCTCCTAAGTTTTAAGGATATTCGCGCCAATGGTTTCCACGTTGAGACTGATGAAGAGTACGGTAAGGAATACCTGCTCATCACGAAGCGCGAAGAAAATGGCAAAAGAATGTTAGAAAAGCTTCCTTCACTTGAAACAGAGCTATATTATACCACAATTAAAGCGCCTGCAGCGTACACTGTTCTGAAAATAGTGTTTAGAAGCTCTGAACTCTTCTGTCTCTGACATGACAGATTAGGCCACCCAAGTCTTAGGATGATGAGAAACATAATAAATAACTCATATGGGCATAATATTAATGTGAAGAATTTCCTGAATCATGAAGATTTTGTGTGCCCTGCATGTGCCACCGGGAAACTAATAACTAGACCCTCCACTCTGAAAGTGAAGGATGAAGTCCCTGCATTCCTGGAACGCATCCAGGGAGACATTTGCGGTCCTATTCAGCCCGTCTCAGGGCCGTTCAAGTATTTCATGGTGCTCATTGACGCTTCTTCGAAGTGGTCATTTGTGGGTTTGTTGTCCACAAGAAACCACGCCTTTGCAAAATTGATCTCGCAGATCATTCGCATCAGAAATGTGTTTCCAGATCATCATATCAAGTCCATTCGAATGGACAACGCCAGAGAATTTTCTTCGAAGGCATTTGATGATTATTGCATGGCGATGGGAATTGCAGTTGAGCATTGATCGCATGTCCATACCAGAATGGTTTGGCGAGGCTTTAATTAAAAGAATTAAATTTATTGCCCGACCCTCTTGCATAAAAGTAATTTGCCGGCTACATGTTGGGGACACGCAGTCCTTCATGCAGCGAATCTCATCAACCTTAGACCTTCGGCCTACAACATCCATTCACCTATGCAACTAGCGCAAGGGTCACCACCGAAAGTTTCCCATCTTAGGAAGTTTGGATGTAAGGTTTATGTACCGATACCACCTCCGCAGCGAACTGCAATGGGCCCACTCCGCAAGACTGGGATATACATTGGCTATGAGACTGCATCCATAATCAGGTATTTGGAACCCATGTCGGGAGATTTGCATCTTTGCCGCCGGCTGATTGCATTTTTGATGAAGATAATTTCCCGTCATTAGGGGGGAAATCAACCCGTTGATGAAAAATATCAGGAAATTACGTGGGAAGCCACGGGAATTCATGCACATGACCCGCGCACTAGTGAAACTGAAAAAGAGGTCCAGAAGATCATCGACTTGCAAGCATTAGCAAATCAACTACCCGATCACTTTAGTGATTTGAAGAGCGTGATTAAGTCACATGTGCCTGCACGCAATGCACCGGAGAGGGTTGAAATACCAAAGAAAATTGAAGGTATCCCTAATCCCGTCCAGAGGCCTCAGAATAAAAGGACGAGAACTTCGGTTCCTCGAGTCCAAAGTAACTGGGGACGCCCGGCGAAAAAGGATAAGAGAGATTTATCACAGCCGATCATTGAAGTCCCCCAGAATGAGAAGGGGAGCCAGTTGAGACCTGGCACAAGTATGACACCTTCCGAAAAGGACATACCGGATCTGAAATCTCCATCGGCATGGATGTGTGCGCACACATCGGAGCCGAAAAACTAAAGGGACTTGCCACCGCAATTGAAAGAAGCGATGCGCAAGGTGAAGCTCCAGAAGAAGCAACTCATGAAGAAATAGCTATAAATTATGTGCACACGGGAGAGTCCCTGAATAGGACAACAGCTAATATCGATATCTACTTCGCAAAGAAAATTGCCACCATCATCGATCTTGATCCCGAGTCTGCATCGCTCGCTGAATGTAAGAAAAGATCAGATTCGGAAGATTGGAAGAAGGCAATAGCAACTGAATTGCTATCTCTGAATAAAGAGAGGTGTTTGGGCTCGTATGTCGCACACCTCCCCACATACACCCGTTGGGCACAAGTGGGTATTTGTTCGAAAGAGAAATGAAAGAAATGAAGTAGTGAGATACAAAGCAAGGTTGGTAGCCCAGGTTTCACTCAACGTCCCGGAGTTGATTATGAAGAAACCTACTCCCAGGTCATGAGTGGAATTACCTTTAGATACTTGATCTCAATGGCAGTGAACTTGAATTTAGAAATGAAATTGATGGATGTTGTGATTGCATACCTTTACTGTAACTTGGATTCGAGATTTACATGAGAGTCCCTAAAGGAATTCCTCTCCGAACTAAGACAGAGCAAATAGAAATCATGCAGTGTGAAACTCGAGAAAGTCACCGTATGGACTGAAACAATCTGGAAGAATGTGGTATAATCGCTGAGCGACTTTCTCTGCAAGAAAGGCTACACGAACAATGAAGACTGTCCTTGTGTATTTATACGGCGATCCTGAATGGATTCGTATAATCTCGTGTATGTAGATGATCTGAATATCATCGGGACAGTAGAAGACATAAAAGAAGCAAGCTCCTACTTGAGTCGAATTTGAAATGAAAGATTTGGGCAAGACCAAGTTTTGCTTAGGCTGCAGCTTGAGCATGTCCCGAAGGAGTCTTGGTACATCATCGACCTACACCGAGAAGGTGCTTGAAAGGTTTGGCTTTGAGAAGGCATTTCCTCGAAAGTACCGATGATCGATGAGGTCTTTATAGCAAGAAAAGATCCTTTCCGACCAAGGGAAGAGGGGAGGAAGTCTGGGACCGGAATTCCCATACTTGAGTGCAGTGGGAGCACTCATGTATTTAGCAAACTGCACTAGACCGGACATTACATTTGCCGTGAACCTCTTAGCAAGGTATAGTGCAGAGCCCAACAAAAGGCATTGGCGAGCATAAAGGACATTTTCCGATACCTCCAAGGTAGCAAAGACCTCGGATTGTTTTGAAAGAATCAAGATCTGAACTTGATTGGCTATGCAGATCTTTGGGTATCATCAAACTCGCATACCGCTAAGTCACAAACAGGCTATGTATTCTGTGTGGTGGAACTGCAATTTCATGGAAATCGTCTAAGCAAAGCCCGTAGCTACTTGACGAACCACTCGAAATTATAGCATTGATGAAGCCGCACGAGTGCGCAGCTCCGCCGAATGGTTCACCACATCCAGCAGTCATGTGGGATGAACATTGTGCAAACCCCACAATTATCTATGAAGATAATGCCGCTATGCGTTGCACAAGTGCAAACGGGCTATGTGAAGAGTCATCTCACAAAGCATATCAACCCCAAGTTCTTCTATGCACATGAATTGCAAGCGATGGACGAGATTAAAGTATCGCATACTAAGTCATGTGAAAATCTCGCAGATTTATTCACTAAGTCACTCCCGCATCTAGCTTTGAAAGGTACGTGCGTGGAATTGGAATGATGAGACTTAGAGAAGTGCAGAATTCGGGGAGAATTCTCACAAGCCCGCTAATAAATCTTGATCATGAAGATTAAGTACCCAAAAATAAAGTCTTGCAGACTAAATGAATTTGGGTGAATTGTACTCTTTTTCCTTGACGAGTTTTCCATGAAGTTTCTCGACCAAGGTTTTTAATGAGGCAATTCGTGCATCGCAAAGATCACATGTATCATGTACTCTTTCTCCAAAATTTTCCCACTGGATTTTTATGGAGTTTTGACGAGACATGTGCATATTGGGTGAGTGCCCAAGGGGGAGTGTTAGGAAACCTGGACTCTATCTAGAGTCCTGATCTAATTGGGCACCCCCACCGTAGACTATAAATAGGGACCTAGACCCCCCCTCATTATGTACCCGATGCAATCTAAAGCAATAAAGAAAGACCAGGAGTTCTCTCTACCTCTCTGTGTTCAATCTATTATTCTGTGATTCTGTGATTGATTCGTTCTTATTCTAAGCAGAGGAATCGCTCGGACTGGTCTCCAGCGTCGGTTCCTCAACACAAGCCTCTATGCGCGGCCCGCTGGCTCGGTACAAAGCGACAAAATAGAAAGCGGAGGGGTCGCCAGATTAGACAAAACAGTGGATACGTCCGCGGCCCGCGGGCGACGTAGTCGCGTCCGCCAGTTTATAAGACTTTTTTTTCTGTCACATAAATTAAGGAAAGATAAAAATGGCTAGATTATTTTTAATTATTATTTCTAAGTAGTATATTTAATGCATATATGTAGATAATAATAAATAAAGCTGTATATTTGTTAGAGATATAAAAAAATATTACACTAATTTTATATTAGAATATGAAATATGTTACATATTTATAGATAAGTTTATTTAAAAAACACCTTCTATAAATTTAGACGAAGCGAATACATGACGAGTTACTAGTACAACGCAATGTACCAACATTTTCAACCCGCACAGTTGGGCTGAAAAAAAGGTGGTTTATAGCTAAAATTGCACTGTAGCTAATGGTGGTTTATTTTACGTAATTAAATTTAAAAATTTTAAAAATAGAAAAAACATGTTAGCCTATCATGAATAATGTAAATAAATACAGAAAAAAGAACAAACAAAAAGCTCAAAAAATCAAAAAAGATAAAATTTAGTAATAATAAAAAATAAGACAGAAACCATAAACTTATGAAATAAGGGGACTTTGTCACACGGATCCCCATCCTAATCTGACTTCAAGAACTACGTACGGAACTTCAACATCACATATCCTCCTATCCTATCCTATACTATCCACCAACCGCGAGTGCTACAGTTTCAGTTCAAGTGGCTAGCTTGCAAGCCCACTCTCCAGAATCAGATGCACTGACACAAAACTGTGGCGCATAGGAATTTTGCAGGAAATAGCATAATTCCCACGAGATTCCGCCATTCCATACAGGGTTTGATGTGCCATTGATTAGTATTTACTCCCATGGTTTGACACCATCACCATGGAGTGACAGTGGAATGATGGATCATCAATAACAAACTCCGTTCCTATCTAAAGTTAGGCGCCATCGCCATGAAAGTACACACATGACAACACAATCGGGTCAGTGTCTTGCGTGCTAGCTAGCTGCAACAGCTAGAATCACATCATGCACATGGCGACCACATGGAATTTCGCCAAGATTTGTCTTGTCCTCGTCGCTATCATTTCCTCCGGCGCTTTGCGGTGGCCGGCTGGCAGGCCGGGAAGCAGTAGCGGAGGGAGTTGTCCGGGACGAAGGTGGTGCTGTCGCGCTACACCATGGTAAATTTTTAGCGTCAGTCGTCTGTGGGGAAAAGTTGACATTTAACATCACATAGTCCGTCGGTAAAGTATAGTGACAAACATGCATCGGGAATAGTCGAAAGCAACGACAAAGTATCGTAGGTAATACTCTTGACCTATTAGGACCGATCGTCATCGGTAATTGTATGAACAACATCAGCATATCGTGGCTAAATCTTTGTGTGTCGGCAATTGTTGTGCGCGAAAAAGTAGTAAGCCAGCGTGGAGGGAAATATGGCGCGCTGGCCAAAATATGTGGTGGATCTCCCGCAGAAATTAATCCCTCAAACATCCCACAGAAACCCCTCAAACAGTGCGCCGCCGCCTCCCCCAGCGCGCCGCGCCTCCCCGTCGGCGACCCCTCCCCGTGCGCGCCGCCGCCTCCCGGCATGCACCGCCGCCTCCACCGTGCGCCGCCTCCCCTACCCTCGTGAGCCGCGCCTCCCCGTGCGCGCCGCCCCTTCTCCCTACTGTCGCCCCTCCTCCCCCAAGCGCGCCCCTGCGACGCCTCCCCTCCCCGTGCGCCGCCTCCCTGCCCCGTGAGCCGCGCCCTCAAAGCATGCACCGCCGCCCCTCCACCCATGCGCCGCCTCCCCTACCCCCGTGAGCTGCCGCCTCCCCGTCGCCGCCGCCCCTTCTCCTGCCGTTGCCCCTCCTCCCGGCGCCACCACCCCTCCCGGCCGTGGCCGCCACCACCCTCCCCGACCGTGGCCGCCGCCCCGTTCCGCCTTGGGGTCCGCCGCCGTCGATCCCCGAGCGCCGCCGCCTCCCTCGTGCGACGCCTCTCCTTCCCCGTGCGCGCCTCCCTACCCCGTGAGCCGCCTCCCGGCATGCACCGCCGCCTCCACTCGTGCGCCACCTCCCCTACCCCGTGAGCGCGCCTCCCCGTGCGCCGCCGCCTCTCCTCGCCATCGCCCCTCCTCCCGGCGTCGCCACCCTCCCGGCCGTGGCCGCCACCACCTCCCCGGCCGTGGCCGCCGCCCCCTTCTTGACTCTCTGCCCCCCGTGCGCCTGGGAGCGATAGCGACAACCGATCCAGGGAGTCGCCATTGATTGAGCTTCCGCAGAAAGTGATTGGTGGGCGTTCTTGAGCTGCGCTGGGAGAAGTGAAGAAAAGGCAAATCTTTGAGAAGGAAGAGCGCTGCCTCCTCAGCTGCCGCCTCTTGTTAGTCTATTTGATGGCTTGATTTTTTAACACTTAGGAGGAGGGGGAAGAAAGAAAAACAAAGAGAATATTGAGCAGTATTCATTCTAGTATTTTGTATATTTGCAATACTAACAGATTTATATCTTTGCCTTATATATTGTATAGTATATTGTATTGTTGATTTTATTTTGGTCAAGATGATGATAAAATGTATAATTGTACTGTACATGCAGGTAACCCTAATAGTTGTTCAAAGAAATTTGTTGGCATTGTCTCGGGGAGGACAACAGGATCACGTACCCTGGTAGACGTCATGTTGAGGTGAAGTTGCATAATGCCACTTATGAGTTGCAGAAAAAGAAACCTAATTTTAGGTGTAAAGTATTTACAAACTGTGATCATACTCTCCACTTATGAGTTGCATAATGTCACTTATGAGTCATTCTTAGCATGCAGCCATTTAGATCATTTTTTAACACAATTGATTGCCTTACTACATATAGCTAATTGAATACATCCAACCCTGAATCTGAAACTACTCAGTACTTAGTCATCCTTTTCCTAATTTTTACACTGCAGCATCCTTTTTCTTAGTTTTCCATCATCCTTTTTCATAAGGAAAATATCACTAATTTTAGACACCCCTTGTGAAAACTTATTCTGCTGCTTTTGTAGAGCCCAAGGATCGAACCAGAACTTGAAGAGTTTAATAATTCAAATCAGCAAGAGCGTATGGATAATATGCAATTCGATGAGGATGACGCTGTTATCCGTAGAAAAGTTATTAGTCCAAGGGTGCCATCAAGGAGCAATGCAACCACAAGAAGCCACGAGGCCTCCTGCAATGGAGAAGAAAGCCTTGTAATGTTCTCAACTATCTAATCCCTGCTTTCAATTATGCACTTAAATATTATTTTTTATTACTCCTCGCTGAAATGTATGCCCTTTAGGTTGGAAGGGATGTTATATTATATGTTGTCTTGAGGAATGATATCCCTGTGGCTAAAGCAATAATTCTATCAACTGACCCTAGCACCATAGTGGGAGGTCAATCTCTTGGTGTTCAGTTCTATGAAGTTGTTGTAAATGTTGTGCTGAAAAGAGATGCCCTGCTTCCCCGTCCATATGATGATATGGAAACTCTAATCGATGCTCAGTACATGTCCATTGCATGGCCAAACAATAGGGTATGATTTTGCAACTTATAGTATTTTAATTTTTTTAGTTGTCTGCATCACATTGTAACTATAAATTATTGATATTGGAAATTTGGCAGTTGAAGGTTAGCAGCAAATCTACAAAGCTCCAAAATGGAGGTATTTTCTTCCAATCCATTCTTTTCTAGTAGGTGAACAGGATTACAGGCTCTGCTAATAAGTCATAATTGATCAAATGAATGTCTTTTTGTGTTCAAATGAATTGTCTTTTTGTGTTCATCTTAATGAAGGTGTTTATCTTTTGCCAACAAATGGAAACTACTGTCATTCTAAGATTTGTTTTTTAGTTCATGTGCTAGATAAGAGATCAAGTTCTTTGTTCATTTTGTTTCTTTTACAGGACTGTCTTTGGAATAGTACTTTGGACCAACATGTGCTAGGTGTGAAACTTTTGCTCACTGCTGGTGGTGGCCTCTAGATGCTTTGTATCCAGGGCTGAAGTTGATGCTTTGTACTACATAGATCACTTAGTTAGAATCTATGGTTAATGCAATCTTTTGGACATTGTGATCTTTTGGACATGATGACATGCTAGCTGATCTTTTGTGATCTTTTGGATATGGTGACATGCTACCTGATCTTATGGAGAACTATTGTTTGAGCTATGTGAGCTTTTGGACTATTTGTGGTGTACTGATTGAATTCCAGAGCAATTTAGAACTATAATCTGGATGTTTATTTGTGTGTGACATTTTAGATGTATGCGTGAAACATGTTGCAACTCTGGACTATATGTGTTGAATGATGTATGTATGAAGTAATTTGGTGTTGACTGCAATATTATGCGATTTTCATGTGTATGTATATATATACTGAAAAAAATCTGTTATTTTGTGATGTGTCAGATGGTCTGTCGGTGTATGCGCTATTTTTCTACAGAACATCTGTCGGTAACTATTTGTCTGTCGGCAATTGTTTGTCTGTAGGGAAAAGTAGTCTGTCGGTAAAACTTGAACTTTACCGACAGACTGTCTGTCGGTAAAGGTTTGGTCTGTAGGCAAAGACCTTTACCGACAGGCTTTCTCCCGACACACATTTTCTGTCGGTAAAGGTCTTTGCCTACAGACACGCTGATGTTAAAGACGGCTTTCGCCTACAGACGGCATGACGGTGGATTTATACCATGGTGAGTGTCGGAGACGCCGTGAGCGGCCGGGCGCCTCTGCCAGTGGAGGCTGGAGGCCGTCGGCGGGGAGGGGAGCTCCGGCACAGACCACTGGATCTCCGGCACCTGCCCGAAGAGCTCGTCGGCGTTCCAGTCCTGTCATGAGGACGTGTAGTATGGCAAGCCGTCGGTGCTGCCTCCGAGCTTCCCGTTGTCAGCCTGGTGGTTCGATACATGTCATCGTGCAATGTCAGATCACTTACGCAACTAAGCAAAAATTGTATCTTTGCACGGATTAGTGGTGGCGATTGCATTGCGCAAGAACAAGTTGATTAATTGAAACTTGAATATTGTGAAGATATCCGCAATTAATTAGTAGCAATTAGTGTCCGCAAAAAAGAAAAATAACAGTAGCAACGAGAAAGCAAGGAACTCGACGCTGACCTTGGAAGTGCCACTCTCGCCGAAGCCGAAGCTGCCGTTGAAGTCGCTGAAGCCGCCGAAGAACTCGCCGAGGGGCCAGTCCATCATGCCGCCGAACGCCGGTGCCCGCGGGCTCCGCTTCGGTGGGGTCCTGCTGGCCGACTCCGTGTGCCGCGGAGCAGGGGAGCCGAACTGCTCGTTCACGATCGACCAGTCGGGGAGGCTCCCGGTGACGCCGGTGGCGTCCGGCGTGGCAGCGGCCCAGCTGAAGTCGCCCTCGCCGTAGAGCGGGGCCGGGTTGCTCTTCGACGGCGGCGGAGGGGACTGCTCCGGCTGGTCCGGGGATTGGTCGTCCTCCTCCTGGCCGACCTGGACGCCGGTGAGGAGGAAGCGGCGGTGCGCGGAAACGAAGGCGTTGGCAGTGTGCACGGCGACGTCGCAGCTCCGGCAGAGCAGCGCACGGTCCTCGAGGCAGAAGAAGTAGGCGTAGCATTCCTGCACCGGCGCCAGCAAACAAAGATTGATCAAACCCAAATTCCCAATCCAAGAAACAACACCAAGAACGAGCAATCCAAGGAGCAACAAGAGAGCGCGCGCACGAACCTGGCATATGTCGCACTTTGGCGGCGGCGACACGGGGGAGGCGGCGGGGGCGAGGAGCGGGAGGCGCTGGTGCTTTCCGGCGAAGCTGTTGACGGCGTGGACGCGGTCGCAGCGCGGGCAGAGGGCGGCCTCGTCGGCACAGCAGAGGACGCGGGCCTCCGCCGCCTCGCACGCGCTGCACAGCACCTTCATGTACGCACCTCGCCTCACTCAGCGAGCGAGAGGTCAGCTCAAGCGCGAATGGGGCGGAGTGGAGCTGGGAATCAAATTCCAGTTCCCAGTGGCGCGCGGGGTGAAGGGAGTGGGGTGGTGGTGCGGTATTATGGGGCGGGGGTGCAATGGAAAGGATTCATGGGCACGGTGGAGGGGGCGACGTCGCCGGCTCCCATTCGCCGGGACCTTAACGCCTAATGGCCGCAAAAATTAGAGCACCATTAAAAATACAATTTTTACGTTGGTTTATACTTACCAACAAAGAATATATGAGCTGCTAGTGATAATTACAGAAAGAAAGTGAGGCTTCTATGGTGGGCTATGCTAGTAATATCCCGCAAGTCGCAATGGGAGTATGGGACTCGTCGATTAAGCCCGCGTTCAAAAGTGTATAGGGCGTTGGCTTTTTAGCTTTTGATTGTGAGCTGTTTGCTAAAATGGTACTGTAGCAGCTGCAAGAAGTTGTAGTTAAAGCTAAAGACATTCAATTCGGTTGTTAGCTTTTGACTTTTTGCTGAGCTGATTTAGATGAAATGAGTAGGCATGATTTTACTGAGTTGAGTTAATTACATTAATTGTAGCCATGCCCACGTATATACTAAGGGATAAAAATTGCATGTGGCAAGTTAACATTTGCACTTTACATATTAGCGTACGTAGCACGGTATGTACATCACGCTATCAGGGACGATGCAATGGCGTCCTGTACCATGTCCGTATGCACAGATTTTCCACCATTTACAATCTGATGTGCATGGGTTTATGCCTAACCCGTCCTACGACTCGCAATCGATGATGAAATCATCATCATTGCCACAATTATGACCTTCTATTTTTGTACGTTGTAGCTAAGAACGTTGTCAAGGATCCTCCACTTCATCTTGTACATGCCAAATGCTCACTTGACGACATTGCAGAGGATGAAATAATGGAAGTTTAATACCTCATACATCCTATCAGGCTCACTGCCATCCTAAAACTCTAAAATGTGGTACCTATATTTCTAATAGAGAGCAAGGTACTTGGGCCTATTCAAATAGCTACAGTCTACGAGGTAGTACTTCCTTGCACGATCCAAGGGAGTAGTGCCAGCAAATGCGTTACATTTATACAAGGATGAGACATATAGCACAATGAGTCATTTTACCTGTAGGTAGGATAGGGAACTGGTCTCCATATTTCACGAGTGTTTCTCAAAGCACCCATGAGGCATGAACTGATCTGGGCCATTCGGTGCGCAAATGTGAAACAGGCATCGAAGTTGTATGTCGCTACGACATTCTGACTGGTGTACCTATGCCTATTGTAATGCCCAGTGCGCTTGGCAAGTGGTACCATAATTTGCACGAGGGTCCCATCAATTGCCTCGATGCAATCATAAAAGGTTAGAATCTCTCCTATAGCAGTATGGGCTGGACCGTTTGGAAGGTGGGGTCACGTGGTGGAATGTTGCTACTCGCCAAACCGATCACGCACTTAAGAACTTGCGTGAACTTCCTGTTGATACTGCATGCAAAGTGCTTGAACCGATTGATTATCTGCCTATTGGACTAAGATGTCCCACGGGTCCAAAGGAACAGTGCAAGTGCTTCTCTAGAGAACATTTCAATTGTCGACTAGTGGGAGAAGTTTGCTACCAGTGTATCATGCAACTGTTAGAACGCTGCCAGCTGCATTTGGAACATGTCATAGCAGCAGTGTTTGTCAGTGCGCTATTGATTGACCCACTATATCCCGATCATAATGGGTACTCGAGGTGGCAACCTGGACGATGTTGTTGTGTTGTTGTCATTGCTAGCAAAGGCGGCATATGCAAGGAGCGCGAATGAGCTAGTGGAGGCCTCATCATGAGCTACCCCCTGCATCGGCTGCCCCTACCATGCTTGTCTCTACATCCACTGAGTAGCGCATACACATTCAGACAACTACGAAGCAATATCCAACGAACAATAGTCAGCAATCATACTGAAAACAAATGAAGTCCCAACAACAGAGTAATATTACAATGCATAACAACGAAATGAAGTCCCAACAGTAGAGTAACAGCTCAATTAGACAAAGAAAAAGCAAAACAGTAGTGAACACATGGACGACCGGAGCGAGGACGGCGTATCTCATGGCGTGTTCTTCACACGCTCCCATGTGCACCTAATCCACCGAAGACGGCCCTCAGCCGTCTTCATCGCCATGAAGCTGTCGTACCATTCCTTCTTGATGAAGAGCTAACTTATGTAGCAGTGCTCGTTGATGTCCTCCCCTGCACCGGCCTCCTCCACTAAAGCCATGAACTACAACAGTTCCTCATGAGTTGGGTCATGCATTGGGGAGCTGCGCACATACCAGAGCCACGCATAGGGGTGTGCGTCTTCTTGTATAGGTTGACGAGGTGCTTCAGCTCAGTGTCGCGGTCTATCATCTTCCCCCTCTCGTTGTCGTTAGAGCGGGACACGTGCGGGCACTTTGCTCGGGGTGGCCCAACACTACCACCTTGCAGGTATGTCCCAAGGACATCCTCCTCGTTCTCGGACGGCAAAGTGTCCGCACTGGGAACGAAGGTGTGCTCGCTCGCGCACACCACTGTGCTACAAGACAACTTCCATGAGCTCTCCATTATCTAGGGGGGCTTTCTTTGACTTAAGCGCAAACACCTTGCCCTAACAAATCAAGGCAATGTGGCATACATCAAACAACAAATGGAAAGAGGTAGCAAGGAAATGGGGAACAAAATAAGAAACATGACCAACACTCACCGCGGATACCTGCGCCCACCAAAAGTCATCAGTGATGATGGAGCCAGTTTGGGGATTAACTCCAAGCCCGGCGGCATGCTGCTTTAGGGTCTTCCACGCTACGTAATCCTGTTTAGGGCATCCCACTTATTTTCATTTGCTTCCAAAGGTAAGTGCGGCCGGTGCGGTCGTCGAACTTTCCGCATAGCTTACCATACCCCTTAGTGTTGAGAGAACCGAACAGATTGTTATGGGCGGCGACCTCCTCCGCACAAATCTCCAAGAAAACATGAGGCGATGGGGTCCCGATCTTCCAATAGGATGATAACTTCGATTTTGGTGGAAGTGACCCTTGCGATCCGACTACAACCATACGACGTCGCTTGCGCTTTAGCAATCGCTGAACCACACTCCAAGTTGTTATCAACCGTGCCAAGAACGCGGTTGACCTGACCACGAAGGTCTATTCCTGCATGTAACCGAAGAACACGCAAGAATAAGATAACAAGCAATCTAAAATTGTAAATATATAAATTGAGTTGAAAAGGTGAGATTCCGAAGGCTGCCTTGACAGGTGGTCGTCCGACACAACTGAAGAACAGAAGTTTGCATAATGGCTAAACCTAAACTCAACGAAATACAAGTCCTAACTGAGGAGACGGCGGCTCTTATATAGAGAGAACGACTAGTGGTGACGGCCAAGGTGCACGCCCCTAGAGTTACAAGGCCCAAAGGCCCAAGTGGAGGTGGCGCAGCACCCTTTTGACTCGGACTCAGAAACCAACGTGGACTCTTTTAACGATTGCGGCCGGCTTGGAAAGAATTTGAAGATGGGGTTAAATCCTTTAGAAAGTATCCTTAATAAGCTTTTCATCAAGTCCAAGAACATCCCAAACGGAGTCCGTATGAGAAAGTTACGTCCGTTTAAACATGCACCATTGTAGCAGTCCGAATCCGATTCCAGTACGTACCCAACACGGACTCTTTTGACTATTACGGCCGGCTCAGATAGAATTTGAAGATGGGGTTGAATCCTTTAGAAAGTAGACTTGATAAGCTTTCCATCAAGTCAAAGAACGTCCTAAACGGAGTCCATATGAGAAAGTTACGTCCGTTTAAACTTGCACCATTGCAGCAGTCCGAATCCGATTCCAGTACATGCCCAACACAGACTCTTTTGATGATTGCGGTGCGCACAAAAGGAATCTAGATGTGATACCAGATCCATTGGAAAGAGGTGCGAAAAGCTTTCCAACAAGTACTCGTGGACCTCAAACGAACTTCATTTGTGAAAGTTATGCACATTTGAATTTGGGCCTGTCAGGCTGAATCCGAATTGATCTGGAGGCCGAATTGGATTCCAAAACATGTCCATCTTGAACTCATGCTTGAATTGGTGTAAAAGTGACGTGGTGCTGTAAAAATATATATTTTCATCATTAGGTAGCATCATATTCTCATTTAAAATATGTTGAGGCTGAAGAAACGAATTCACCTTTAGTTCAATCTTGATATTGGGTGCTGTTGTCGTATGTGTTTGTGGCGTGGTCACATCAATAGGTGTACTCCCTGCTCCAGGTTGCCACATACTTGTCCATTGGCGCTGGTGTCAAAGAAGTTGTTCGAGCCAAGTAATCAAGAAAACCTCCCAACTGGATGCAATGTCGACAAATCGAAGGAACAAATCAGCAACACCAAGCAAAGCAAATAGGAAAAACCAACAAATCGATCAGAGGTAGGACACACTATGACCAGCACATGCGAAAGACCAAATCAGGGCCAAAAGCACAAACCTCTGCGCTGGTGAGCAAGAGGAGGAATGACACTAGCGAATGGGATGGATGCAGGGGACAGGCTTGTTCTTGTGAGGTGACCAAATTTGCCGAAGGAGCCTCGCACAGGAGGAAGTGGGGTGCCATGAGGGTAGGATGGATGTGAGAGCGGTGGATCCAGAGGCAGAGCCCAACGATCGGGTAGGGGAGGCGACCGACAGGATCTGTGGGGGAAGGCGAGCTTGTAGCAAGCTGATGGGTGTGCAGGCGAAGCTGCGCGAGTGGAGTGGGGAAGTGTCGGTGAGGTCCCTTATCCATTCGCCCATGACTCGCTCGCTTCTACCACACGCCAGCTATTGTCACCATCTTGTGACCAAAGCCAAGCCGTTCCAAACCGCGTCTAGCTTCATGAAGCCCTAAGCCAAAAGTGGACGCGGTTTGGAACGGAGCCTAAAGCTGGTCTTCCAAGTATGGGCGGTAGTGCTATATCTATAGAAAACAAGAGGAGAGGACACCAGAAGCATCATAGAGAACTAAGCCCACTTAGAGCACACGAATTTTCCGTTGTTTTCTGTGAAAATTGAATTATTTTCTGTGAAATTTCTGTAAAATTTATATGAAATTCCTTAATTTCAAATGGGCCTTAAACTTCGAGGGATTACGTCAACTATAGGGCCTGTTTAGAATGTGTGAAATTTCACGGAAAATTTTTAATTCCTCAATATTCTATGAAAATTCCTACATTTCAGACTAGTCCTGAATGACATACTAGACATTGACTTTCATGCAGAGAAAAACACCACTGTTGGTTAGGCTAGATTGCATAAATGGTCTATTCTTTTTGGTTTCGCCTTATACCTTATAGCTACGACTTATGTTTTTTAGACTATTCTTAAGAGAAAGTATAAAGTAACAAAAAATTATATGTGGTTTTAGCCGATACAAATGAAATTACTATAGTGTGTACTATAATCAATTTATAAACCTCGTCTTAAAAGGACACTTCGTTTGAAATCTAGTTACTACAGAAATTCCAAAAAGTGGCTTTTAAAAGTTGAAAAGAAGACGCCTAAAGTTGAATCGAAGAGCGGCTTAAGTCAACAAAGTTGACTATATGGTACTTTACACAAAATCAAATATTAGAAAGGCATACGGTAAATTCTACCAGCAAAGAAAACAAAAGGTCAAAGAAGTGATTACCTCCGGTCTACAAAGAGAAGTGGCGACGTACAATGCATGTAGGTCAAACTGTTATTCATGGGCATCCCGGCATGGGCTCGGGCTGGGCTTCCGGGTCAAACATATATTTTTCGCATTGATGATCGAACTTAAATGTTCAGCACAAATTGGCTCCTAAGTATTTTAGTCCTTACAAGATGATAGCTCGGATTTGTTCGGTGGCGTATAAGCTACAGCTCCCAGATGGTGACAGGCTGCACGATGTATTCCATGTGGCTCTTCTCAAGCGTTACCATGGTCCTCCACCCACGACTCCTCCGGTCCTTTCGCCGACGATCCACGGCAAGGTCGTCCTCCGACCAGCAGCTATCCTTCGCGCGCGCCGTCACCAAGGAGGGACATAGGAGCTTCTGGTGCTATGGCAAGGTCTGCAACCTACGGAAGCTACTTGGGAACGCTTGGACGACTTCCGAGTCGTCTACCTTTAATTTCAACTCGAGGACAAGTTGTTTCTTCAGGAGGGAAGAAATGTTGTAGACATGCTTGCGAGATTCTTTGGGAAGGTTTACTAGCGCCGTGCAAAGGATGGGTCCGCAACAGGTTCAGGTGAGGGAGCAGTCACGGCACAACCAGATGCAATTGTGACGAACGATGAATATGTTAGGAAACCTGAGCTTGGACTTAAGCCATGGTGGGTACCTCACCATTAGACTATAAATAGAAAGCATTATTGGCTATTTTGTATACGAAATCAGAAAAAAAAGCAATAAAAAAACCAGGAGTTCTACATTTCTGTGTTTTCAATCTACTATTTATGTCTTCTGTGATTGATCTGGTTTTTGCATAAGCAGAGGAATCGATCGGACTGATCACCAGCGACGGTTCCTCAACACGTTATCAGCACGAATTGCTCCGGTGAATCGAAGGTAATCATTGAATCACTAGTAGATTGAATTGTCTGGATCTAGATCGCTCTAAATTTGCGGATTTCTTCTAAATTATTTTCTACGGTGCAAATCCGCTCTAATCTACCGCGAGCAGACTTGAAGTTGCCGGCACAATGCCGATCGGTAGATTACATAAAAGAGTAGATGTTGATTGCACTGTAGATTAAAAAAAGAGGAAAAATTGTGCACGGCCACCGGCCTTCCCTCGCGCACCGCCGTCGCACAGCATGCCACCTGTGCCTAGCCAAATCCCGACACCGCCCCGCACGGCCACTTGCTCAAGCAGCCGACGATCACCCTGCGCTCAAGGCGCTCGCCGCGCCAGCTCCCCATGTCGATCGCCCGTCGCGCTGGCCGCCACCGCTCAGAGTTCGAGTGCCTATTGTTGCTCGGAGCTCGTGCGCCCGCCGGAAGCCAATGCGCCGCCTCACTCGGAGACCTAGCGCCACCGACGCCCAGCCGAGTCCACCACACGGAAAGCGTAGCACCGCTCGGGAGCCACGCCTGCTGTCATGTTGGGGTGCGGCGCACACCACCGCACCGGCCCGAAGCCGCCATCGGCCGATAGCCTCCCCACACGCGCGACGATGAGCTGGCCCGAAGATGCCACTAGTCGCCAGCCGCCCGAAGCGCCGCCCACTGTCGGCTCCTCCGCCCAAGGCGTCGCCGCTGACTCCTCCGCCCGAAGCGTCATTGGCCCAGAGTCGCCCACGCCGACCAGCCCTGCCACTCGTCGACCCGCAGCCTCCGCACCAGACGGTCCCCACCGTTTGCGCCGGCTCTGACGCCATCTACTCCACCGGCCGCATCACCATGCGCACCACCCTACCCCTTGCTGTTTTGAAGGCGGCCGAACGGGCCGAGTGGGCCAGGTCATCGAAAAAAGGAAAACGGGCCGGAGGCCCAACCTGGAGGCACCGACAATTTTGAAAAAAAACCCTCATAATTCCAAAAATTACAAAAAGGCCCTCCAATTTTACAAACGAGTCCCAAATTTTGCAGAAAACCCCTCAGAAAATCGGAAATTACGTGAAAATTTTCTCTAAATTGAAATTTTGCGTATAGGCCCTCAAAAATTACAGGATTCTCTGAAAATTCATATTTCGGCATAAAAGGGCCTCGGAAACCCAAATTTTGAATTATTTTTAGCATTTGAAGCATGTTTATTTCTATCATTATTATTTTCTATGTTTTCTATATTTATTTACTATTTTTGATTCATCGTAATTATTTAAATTGCCTTGAATCACCGAAATTAACAGTAAAATTTATAGAAAATGCATAGAAAATCCTGGAACATTACAAGAATCTTTTGTGCCATTTATTTACCCAAGTAAATTTATTCCATGCATATTTACCGGTAGTAAACTTATTTATTCCTTTCATGTGCATGTAGATGACTGGCATCACGAACCAGGAGTTCGAGGAGATGGCCCAGCATGGCCAAAACTATCTGACTTTAGCTTCCGATGTTGAGATAGTACTTGGAGCCAAGAAGCTCCGCGCTGCTATTGGGATTGGCGCATTGCAAGACGTGCGGTGCGCCAATCCACCCCTGAGAAAAATGATCAGGCACTTCACTTCCTGAGGCACCATCTCTATCTCTCTCCAGAATGACTACATGACAGAGAAGAGTGTGCTAGCACTATGGACTGCACTTAAGAAGTGGTTCGAGATGTTAAAGTACACCATTCTTCCTAAGGCAGAGCAAGAATAGATCCAACTGAGGTTTGACGACTTCAAAACGGTCGGAGAGTACAATTCTGTCTTGCACAAAATTTGTACCAATCTTCAACTTTGTGGTAAGCAGATCATGGATGAGCAGAAGATTGAGAAGATCCTATCCACCTTCCACCCCAATGCAGTGCAATCCACACGCAATTATCGTCAAGACGGCTATAAGGAGTATACCAAATTGATTGATATGATGCAGGTTGCAGAGGCTCAGGACGAAGTTCTCCGCAAGAACTACGTCACACAGCCACCCGGAAGCTCCGCTGACCGTGAAGCCAACGCCGGGAGCTACAAGATGCGAAAGCCCATGATGAAGAAAAGGGGAAGGAAGGGTAAGGCTGCAGCCCCATAAAGGCAAGTCAGATGCTCCACGTGAGAATAAGGCAAGCAAGCCAAAACGAGATGTTAAGGCCTATGGTCAGCAGGACCAATCCTGCTACAAGTGTGGCAAGTGGGGGCATTGGTCACGGATCTGTAAAGTCGCAGCATGTCATCGATGCCTTCCAAGCCCAGAAGAAGAAGGATGGTAAAGGACAGCATGAAACCCACTTTGCATCTGTAAAGGGGGAGAGCTCTGAGCAGCTACTCACGCTGATGAGGTTGAAATCATTCCGGCAGCAGCATCCCCTTTTGACCTAACAGCTGCCACCGCCATGATTTCTCTCAAAGAACATATTACCCCCCGAAAAAATAGTAAACGAAGTCTCTGATTTCTTAGCAGATTCAGTCTAATATACAGAATGTATTTAGACTTTAATTGTCATTTACTTTTGTGTGAAAAAACAAGTTAGAACTTGCATGGATGATACTTAAGCAATTTTATTTTCTCGTGATGATTGGATGATATTTGAAAAAATAGCATGGCTCACCTCCCGCAGCCTATCCTCCTAGGTTGGGTTTGATCGCCTGGGCGCTCGGCCCCTCTATGCACATTGCTTATATTTGATGCCAATTGCATTTGCAAACATGCCATGAATGAAGCATAACATCATCCTGTCATTTTCATAATGGATAAAGACGGAAACATAACCATGCTCTCGCATTGGATGCGACATGAGCTCTCAGGCATGTGACATCTACCAAAAAATATGATGTTAAGCAAGTCTGCCTAATATCACTACACGATCTCTACCAAACATAACATATCATCAGAGGTCATACACTAGCTGGGGCATCACACTCGCCATCTGTCGGTGAAGGTGCAGAAACTCTCAAAGCCATGGACAAAGCAACGCTCTTCACAAACTCTATCGCAAGGGGTCTCAACACAACCCATTCATCTGAGGGCGCCTTCTTCACCTTGGAAGTGAAGAGGCTGTAGAGACCCCCAAGCACTGCCTCCTTGCCTGAGTTGTTGCAGTGGCAAGAAATGGCAAGGGCCGTGGTTGTCAAAGCTACGGTGGTGAAGGACTGACTTTGGTCCTTGACAACCCTGGCAAGCATGCCAACTTGCTCCTCAAGGAGGGGAACCCACACCTCCGGCCTCATCACCCCTGATGGAACAAGAGCAACAATAGCCCCTAGGCTCTCCAAGGACCTCTACGCAGCCAAGGTGATCTCATGGAGTCTGAAGAAGTGGTTCAACCACTGTAAGGACTTAGTCACATCCTCCTCCAAGCTCACGTTCACTTGGTGAATGGCCCTAGCCTTCTCCTCTAAACCTTCAGCTTCTCCTCAGTGGCTCTCAGCTTATCCTCAGCAATCTTCATATTCTCCTATGTGGCTCTCAGCCTATCATCATCCAACTGCGAGGCTTTCTACTGAGCCTTGGCCACAGCCTCCTAGAATATTTCTTCTATGATCCGTGGGGCTTTGTCCCTGACGATGTTGGAGATGGAAGTGGCCTATAGGAAGCATACAAAATACTGACATTAGAGGACACGGGTACTGGGCAAAGGAAAGTAGCGAACGCAGAGGTACCTGAAAGTAGAGGTTCACAGCAGTGCCCAGTCGACCTTGAGAAGCTGGGAGAACTCTTCGATGTCCCGCGTATCACAGAAGCGAGCCATGTACTTGTTGACATGCCCCTCGGCGAGGCGACGGATCTGAGCTGCTGCATCATCATCATCGATGAGGGGAACGGCTTAGGAGGGTAGCTCACTAGAGGAGTATCTCATGGCCTCGCCAAGGTTCCCCCATGCCTGGACCTCAGGGCTAGGAGGGGCTTCTCACCACTTAGGACCTGGGCCTTGCGCATCGCCTTCCTCGTGTCACTAGCCCATGCTCCCGCCTCCGAACGCATGGCAATAATAGAAAATATCGGGCAAGAGGCAACAAATGGCCAAAGGCCCTTGAAAAAGATAACAAGCTTCTTTTACCTTCATCACTAAAGAGAGAGTCAAAGGTGTCACAGTATTGGGTATCGGGCACCCTTAGGCTGCCACAAGGGGTCGAGCTCAACTCCCCCTCCTCCAATCGCTCCTTTACTACATGCACGAGGGACCTCATAGAGCTAAATCCTGTGGGGGACATGGAGCTGGAGCACGAGGACGACGTGGCCTGAGAAATCCCACGACTCAAAGAAAGCCCTTCGCCAACTCCGCTTCCAAACTCGGCGACAGTAGTGGGAGGCTGATCGCAATTAGGGGCTTGTCTCTTCCTCTTCTATGGAGATGACCTCTAAAGTGCCTTGGGATCCTGAGACTTTCCCTAGCACGGAGTGAGGCCCGAGGTGGTAGAGCACGAAGGATGCTCTATAGGGGGTCATGTGCTGCCTCAAACCCGGGGTCGAAAGCCGCCTATAGGAGGGGGCTTCACTCCTGTAGCAGGAGGCATCACCCTCCCAGCAGGGGGCTTCGCCCTTGGCTGGCTCTTCGGAGGAAGGGCCCTAGCGGCACCCTCTGAGGCCAACACCTTAGCCCTCCTCTTCGACGGGTCAGAGACAGGTTTGCCTCGAGGCGGCATTGTCAGCTTTAGGCTGTTGGCAATGCTGGTTGGTCCCTCGGCCACCAGAAATACCCGTCTCCTCAAGAGCCTCGTACTTGGTAACGATCATCTCCCCAAGGATCTAGTTGGCACTACCACAGAAGACGGTTTTAATTTGGACACCATCTGTGTTGATGGCGTAAGAGAAAACGAGTATCACAGACGGTTCTTACCGATGAACCGTCTGTGATATTCCAGTATCACAGATGATTTTTATTTAAAACCGTCTATGATAATGAAGTTATCATAGATGGTTCGTATTAAAAACCGTCTGTGATATGCTTCTCACCTTGCAATTCCCCAAAATTTCATAATTTCTTGCCTGAGTCCGAGTAGGATTCAGTTTTGAGACACTTTCAGTAAAACGGGCATAACTTTTGCATACCGTGTCTGTTTTTGACGTTCTTGTACTCGTTGGAAAGCTAACGATGAGCTCGATCCAAAAAATGACCCGCTTACACTATTCACCCTCCAAGACCCCAAAAATCGGCCATCTTTGTACCTAAACCTGCGTCGCAAGTTTTTGGTTTCGGTTTTTGCCCTTTTTCTTGGTCTTCCTTTCGGAATTTGGATTTTGCTTCAACTGAAAAGTTGTAGATCTCATCGAAACCTTTCAAATGTGTATATATAAGCCATATAAAACTTTGCTATTTTATCTTTTAAAACTAGTTATTTATATTACATCGGTATATAAAATTTTGTGC
Organism: Dendrocalamus sinicus; assembly: GCA_036346575.1. NCBI lineage: Eukaryota > Viridiplantae > Streptophyta > Magnoliopsida > Poales > Poaceae > Dendrocalamus > Dendrocalamus sinicus. Next base: position 21,098,206 of record CM070655.1, on the reverse strand, counting down.
TCTAATTCACAGACGGTTGGCATATAGAACCATCTGTGATATTCATTCATCACAGACGGTTCTAGCTACCAACCATCTATGATAATCTGACCGCTGGGTCCATCGATCGTCCTCAACCCAATCCTAACCAATAGAAATGCACCAATCCTCACCCCACGGATCGTAGCTCCGCCTCTCCGTTCTCGCGCTAAAAAATTTCGCACTCGCTCCCCTATAAATAATCACCAGAACCCAGTCTCCTTTCTGTTCTCCTCCTTTCTATTCTCCTCCTTGCTATTCTCCTCCTCTTTGCTGTTCTCCTCCTCCTTGCTGTTCTCCTCCTCTTTGCTGTCCTCCTCCTCCTTGCTGTTCTCCTCCTCTTTGCTGTTCTCCTCCTCCTTGCTGTTCTCCTCCTCTTTGTTGTCCTCCTCTTCATTGCTGTCCTCCTCCTCCTTGACCCATACCATAATATCCCCACGAAGCAGATGATGCACAAGGCAGCGCTCAATCAACGCCGACGATGGTGAGCGTCAAAGATATCCAGCTCGTGCGCTGCATCAGGGGCGAGAAGGCCTAGGCATAGAGGATCTTTACTTTTCTCTGTTCTTGTTGTGTTAGTTAGATGAGCAACCTGTGTGTTGTTTTGGGATATTGTAATGGTGGCTCTAATCTTAATAAAAATAAAATATGTACTCTGTTTCATACTATATTTGCTTATTTTCATTTCAATTAATTGATTTGCAAAATGGATGTTTTATGTTTGTGAAATCAATTGAGATGTGAATTGAAATGATAGGCAATATTTGCATTGTAGGTCTTACGCCCCCTGAGGGATTTGGGTTCTCCCCGGGCCAAGAGGACAAGGACCAGTACTTTTGCGGATTGGGGTGACCAGGCGATGGGCCTAGGACTTCTGCCCATATGTCAGACCCAGATTTTATATTCCGGAATCCACTGTGTCTAGCTGCACTATTCCCTAGATCAGTAGATAGTGCACACAGTTACAGTAATGGACATCGAATTACATATCATGCGGAAGCATAAATAAAATAGTAGACTTACTCATGGGCCGATTAGGCCGAAATCAATAAATTGCAGCAGCGGAAGAACGAAGCACACAGATGGGACCTTCAGGACATGCTCACAGGCAGCCAACTGCAGGTTCGCGACCTAACCCTTGACATCTTTATCTTCTCTGTCAGCTTGTCCAATCTTGTTGCTGAGGCGAGGTGATTTGATTCCTGATTCTGAATTTTATCGCAAAAGCGAGTGTGAGCACTCCAACCCCGTGCTCCGCGAGCCAATACACAGAATGCAATTAAATAGTATGCATGGCTTAACAAAGGAGAGGCTCGGGTTATTTTATTTGCCAAAAATCGCTTTTAGCAGCATTGTTATTATTTGATCATAGTGTTATTGTTACTGCCTATGCTCCACCTAGCGACTACCATAATCGACTTAATCCGCCAAAAATACACCTCCTTTATTGTTTGTTGTCTAAGACTCCCAACAGCAATTATCATCAATTATGCAATCCACCAATCATACCTTCATTGCTGCCTAAATTCCCAAATAGCGAGTATCATAACTTATATAATCCACTGATCAATTACTGCCTAAAACTCCAAACAGCTAGCGACATCATTTATCTAATATCATTTATTTAATCCGCCAGTATCCTTTGCATTCTAAATTCTCAACAATCCTTTCGTTATTGATCCACAACCATAATTCTCCAATAATCAATCTTATTTTTCCATTATCTATCTCTAACTAATTCATGAGTATACATCCACCAAGAATATCATTGACCAAGTATACGATTCACTAGTTTATTTCCACCAAGTATATTATTGATTAGGTCTACGATTCACCAGTATTCATCCACCAGGACTTGTTCAAATCCTATTAATCCCAATATCCAAGAAATTATATCAAATACCAGTGTTGTAATCCAACCAATACCCTTGCACTTCCTAATACTCCAAAGATCATATAAATCATCTATCTAGTCTAGATATCCATTTGGGCTCATTTCTCCCGGAATCCACACTATCGTTTTCTTTTTATAATCGACATGAGTCCACCAATATATTTATGTTTTACCACAAACTTCCATCTTCATTACTCCCGACTCTACTATTTCCTCATATATTTTACTTTGCGAGAAGAGAAAACATTTTACTTTTGTAATATGATACATAAAAATTTCCTGAGACCTAGTAGTTTTGAACAAAAACATAATGTTCAAGAAAATGCAATAATAATAGCGATCCAGATTCCATCCACCGTTACATGGCATCTGTATCATATACATATTTCAGCGTTATAGCCGCTTAACTTACCACTAGGACGACACCTAGGACAATTTCAAACCAGGACCATCAGCAGTCCTACACATTTCCATTATCACCCACTAAGATTTTTGAAATAGAACTATATCTTGTTAAGTTCCCATGTCTGCCCTTGACCGTGGGCACAGCTATTCGAATAGTTTTGACTCTGCAGAGTTTGTACACTTTCACCATAAGAGACAATCAACTCGTTGTCCCACACGATTCCTTAGTCATGTGGTTGAGCAGACTATCACAGTGACTTTTCAAACTATCTAGTCCCTTTTGTCATCTCACCCTATAGGCCGTTCCCACTTGTGGTGGGTCTCATACGATGCACGGGATGTTTCCCACGGTTACTAGTGTTATTCGGGCTTCCCTCCCTCAGCGCTAGTACGACTAGAAAACTTCACCCTTTCCTTAGTGTCCCTTTTGGCCTACTAATGCCCTTGCATTTCCACTTCTAACCTCTCCTGGTGAGTGAGTCCGGGGAGTTGATAACTCTACTTAGCCAAGATGCACTTTGCAAAACTTGTGGTTGTACTGTTTTACACGGGTTGACATGACAAGATTCACTCCTTAAGGTTACCCGGATGGTTCTACCACATTTCACATTTTGTGCATCCACTGCACCACATACCAGCCCCCAAACTATCCATCCAGGTATTTAAGCAAATTTAGGATTTTTGCTTGTAATATTGAACGTCAGATTGAGAAGAAATTGAGAGTGCTTGATGATAAAAAACATGAGAACAAACCATTGTTTGTGTCTTTTTCTGTGACTAACAACTTGCAGGTAGTTGAAAATGGTCCCGGTCCATGTAGTAGGTCCGGCCATTCCACACTAGATGCATATGTATATGTATTGTAGGAGCACTTCGGTTTGTTGCATCGTGCATGATGCTTTTTCTTATGCATGTAACCAAACTCTACGCGTCGTGTTATTCCCAGCATTATTACGAAGTCTATTTTAATTCGCAAAAGCATGTCTCCTCGTCTTTTCACATTCAATTCTTCGGGTAGCAAAGCACACAACAACATGAAAAAGCAAGTTCTCCTTCATGTATGAATTTCCGGTTGCATCACAATATCACTTACCTTCATACTTACTAATTGTTACTATCTCGTTCGTTCTAAAAAAATTTCACAAAATTTCTTGCACTGCAACAACATACGATAATCGCAAAATGTTATTGCGAATCTAACAGATTTTGTACCATTCATAATCTACAAAAATCACAAATAGATCAACCAATATTATCTCCCATTTTTTTCAAAAAACTACAACTAAAAAACAAAATTGGATAAATATTACCTACCTACAACAATTGTCATTTACACCATGCGTGGTCAGGGGGCCTAGTTATGCAAAAATGGGCTGAGTTACAGTCGTTGAATAGTCGGACGACTGGACTTGTAGTTGCCCGACCGTTCGGCGATAGGTTCCAGTCGCCCAGTTGTTGGGCAACTGGACCCTACAACCCAACGGCCCGCCGACTGTATGCGTGTCATGTGGCCATTTGGCGATAGGTTTTAGTCGTTCAACTGTTGGACGACTGGAGGCTATTCTTATAAAAAAAATTTTACATAGATATATTTCTATTATTTCGAGTAAAAAATAAATTATTTAAAAAAATTCGCCACGCGACAACCAACTAGACAATTGCGGTTGTTGTTCCCCAAGGCCACACGCGGGCACCCCTGGTGAACCCTGTGGTCATTTGGTGCCACCACCGGCACCACCCCTCGAAATCTTAGGTTGGCCGCTTGATTAACCCTGAAACCATATCATCGGTGAATGCCGACTCTAATCACCGCGAACCTCACCAGAGAGGATGGCACTTCGACGATCGGATTGCGGTCACAAACGATCGAGGCACATCGCAAGAATAGAAATTTGATTGATTTTGAGGAAGAAATAATATGCTTGTTTTACATCACTCAAAAGTCAAAACCCAACGTTCTAAAATTAGGCTGCCACTACTACGAAAAATGACATGGCGGTCGTAAGCGTCATCACGCACGGTTTTTCAACCGCTCAAATTATGGGTCGATGATAATCAGAGTTATCACGAGCGGTTTTTGAACCGCGTGATTATCGGATATCACGAGCGGTTTTCATTAAAACCGTCGTGATTATCGATATCACGACGGTTTTTCATAAAACCGCTCGTGATATTCGATAATCACTGACGGTTTTAATAAAAACCGTCGTGATATCGATAATCACGACGGTTTGTAATTTTAAACCGTCGTGATATCGATAATCGCGAGCGGTTTTAATGAAAACCGCTCGTGATATTCCTCCCCTAACAGTAATCTATTTACGTTTATTGGCTAGCCTCGAAATGCTAGCCATGCCCTCTCAAACAAGCGTATAAACAAGTATACATACAATTCACATCTCAATTCATTTGACAAACATCCAATTCACATCACATTTCATTCACGGACATAAGGCATCCATTTCGCAAATGAATTAATTGAAATGAAATAAAATATCCATTTACAAATTCAGAGTTACAGAGTGAAAAGAGCAATAAAAATCAATCTGCAGTGGAACTCTCCATCTGATTTGATGACTTTAGCCCACAAAACCAAAGCAACTCTCCTCGAATTTTTGCTAAGTCCCATTGTTCCAATGCAGATTTAGAGATGGGCGCAACTTTGTAGATAGGAATATCAACGCGCGCATATAACACCTGACATGTATGAAATAATTGTGGGAAGATTGACAAACCTTAGAATTAGTGATCTTGGTGGAATCGAGGAGTAGTCTCATATGGTGGCACACGTAGTATCCACACGTGTTGCCCATTCTTTGTTGGTGGCACTGCAAAAAATAGAATGTGTTAAATTAAGTGGCATTACTACTATGTGTTATATATGATTAATTAATATGTAGCTAGCGAATACCGGAAACTTGCGATCATGTTTCAAGGGCTTGGCCCCTGTCGTCGAGTCACGTGTTTGTTTAACGTATGTGGCGAACGACCTTCGTTATTCGAAAAAGTTAGATTAGTCATTCGGAAGGAAAGAAAGAGTACAATGTACAATGTACGTACCTATCGAGTATTCGGGCGATAGCTGTGTACTTGGATTTGTTCTTACTTAGAGAATCAAGGTATATAGCCTTGTTCCATTTTGGTATAATTATAATTAAAATCCAATGGAATTCCTCATTGTATGGCATAAGAACAAATTCCTTATCTTGGTGAGCCAGCAGTGCTTTTACAATATAGTCCTCGACGAAGGATGCATCCTCGATGATGGTATCAATGGCGACCAAGCGTGGGTCCGAAAACCAATTGGTGATTTCGATGATCTAGCCGGTCAAGATGAATCTATATATAACACGAAAAGCAACAAATTGTGACATATATCGGTATTACGTGAATAGAGATCGTGATTGTACGGACTTACGGCGCCCAAAGCATCGAGCAGTGAGGCGTCGAGGCGTTGAGCGTGAAAAGTTCAAATATATCGTCGAAGGTCACCGCGAAGACACATTCACGAACCGTGAATGAAATGTTCCAGCTTGAATTTGTGATGATACCGAGCGCCGTTCTCCCTCTGGCTTATTGGACTGTTCCATATACCAAGCGTGGAATCTTTGGCAACCAAGTCCTAGTTCTAGGAGCTCTTCCTTGAATACCATCGGGTCGCCTAGCACGAATTTGCGGGCCAATGGCATGTACGGGATATCGTCATCGTCCTTCATCTTTGATTTGCCCCGGCCACTGCCTCGATTGTCGCTCGACTTTATGCTAGTCGACTGTAATGGTATAGACGGTGCAAGTTGCTCTCGCGAGAATAGCTCCCGTGGAGATAGCACCAGTGCAGGTAGCTGTGGTTCGCACTGCCCGTGTGGAGACGGCACCAGTGCAAGTTGCTGTGGTTCGCACTGCACTTCTGGTCCTGCCACCGATGAAGAAGCCTCCAGGGAGATGTCGCTTTTGGGCCACTGGATGAATGTTCCAATGGCCTGTCCTAGAGTCATGATCTCGTCGGTCGGGGGCTTCGGTAGCGGGACCACCTCAAAATTGGCATACACACCATCCACATTAACTTTTGCGAAACCTGCTGCTAAAGCTTGACCGTGCAGCGTGACCCCGATACCAGACGAATATGCCTGGCCCCAAGCAGCGTACAAGGGAATGGAGCCATATCTCACTTGGAGCCTGCAGTTCGTAGGCTCCTACATAACGATACAAAATTAGCTACTCGAATAGGCCTACCAATGGAGCAAGCATTCGAGAGGTAATAATTATTACCAGGATGTCGTCCACAGGAAATTTGAACTGGGTATGCGTCGGATTGGACGCGCAGCTACTCGGACGGTTGTGCGGGCTACCTAGCATAGCAGCGGCGGTGGCGGCCTGCTGACTTTCTGTCTGTTTCCGCACCTCTTCTCTGATTACTTCACCCATCTGAGCAAATAGCTCCTCTCAAGAGATTCCTTGATCTCTTCTCGTAGCTGCTCCTCACGCTCGGCTTTGTTTCTCTTCCTACGCCGATACATTCCGAGTCATCTTGGAAACCATGTTTCCAAGGAACGTAAGCCCAAGGCCTCTCAGACGACCCGGTGCTCCTTGTTTCCTGGGCCACGGAGAGCATATCATTCTCCCTTGTTCCTGGAATGATCCTGGTAGATTCAAAACTCAGCTCTTCCCGCAGCAAAGACGACATGTCATTTCAATTTGCACGGTTGTGGAGTAATTACAAGCTACGAGTTGTATCGATATCTTACGGTATTTGGGACACTTGCTGGTCCGCAGGGTTTGAAAGGTGATGTCCCCGATGTCGTTGTAGATGACCTTGCTCTAATCCAATTTCGAGCGCGGTCATCCGGGATATTGGAAAATGGCGGGGCGATGTCCTGTGCAGCTGCCAGGTCATCCTCCTGCCTCCATTGCGGTATTTTTCCCGCATACCCAGATGTGCCAAGTCTGTGGGGGTGTGTGTTTTTTGCCTGGAGGGCCTTGTGCGCCGTACTTGTACTTTTGAACTCCTCGGACGTCTTCATCGCCTTGAACTCTTCCCATTGTGGTTCCAGGAATGGGTATTTATGAAAAGGCGTTTCGTCCGTCTCCACGTATTTCCTGACAAGCGTGCTCTTGAAGTTCTTCCATGCTTTGCACGCCCCTAGGTAGGTTTGTCGTTGCACAGCTTGTAGGTGTTCTTCTGGGAACTCGAACGATGCCAAAATTTTGGTCCACAGCTCACGTTTCCGAGTGGCAGGCACGTTCTTCCACGAATTGTATGTGATCTCAATTCGTTCTCGTGCAACTATTCCGACCATGGTTCGGAAAGCGCATCGCTTTCTTAGGAAGGAGAGGGACCCGGATGCATCCACCGCCGTGATGGTGCTGCCGCCCTCGGCCTTCTTCGATAGCCCTCTTCCTTGGCGTCTTGATGTTGGAGCGGACACCTCCGGCGATGATGTTGAAGAATGCGCGGGTGACGTGTTGCTCATTTTGTGGGTCTATTAAGATAAGATGAGAAAGTGATCATATTGAATTGGAAGACAAGAGAGGAGTAGAGGGGAGGGGGAGAAGGGAGGGGGTGATATGGACATAGAGAGGGGGTGATGTGCCTATCTTAGCACCTACTTTAGTTGCTAATACTATAAACCAAATAGCAAAGTCCCTAAACAAAGTTCTACGAAGCAAATGGAACAAACCAGTGTATCAAGTTCGTTGAACCGGATACACTGGAGCGTCCCACTTGCTTCATGCCCTTTGAATGTCTATGTGGCATATATTATTTGGGTGGAAAGATCAACTGTTTCGTCAGGCGCATGACTGCCAATTCGAAGCATAGCATAGCATCCGAGGCACATCCAAGGCCTGCTGCTGTGTCTTGAGGAATGCCAAGAGCTGGTCTTCAGATGTGGCATTTCAGATGCCACATCTGAAGACCAGCTCTTGGCATTCCTCAAGACACAGCAGCAGGCCTTGGATGTGCCTCGGATGCTATGCTATGCTTCAAATTGTCAGTCATGAGCCTGACGACACAATGTATTTCTTTCCACCCAAATGGTCAATGTATACTATTACTACAAGGTCTCTAAACAAAGTTCTATTAAGCTCAATGTTCAAAGTGAGGAAGCACGAAAAGTGAAACATGATGCTCAATGTTCGGAAGAGAGGAGAGGAGTAGAGGGAAGGGGGAGAAGGGAGGGGGTGATGTGGACAGAGAGAGGGGTTATGTGCTCTCAAATTGTAGGGTTGCACAAGATTAATCTTGGCCGTCCCGCTACTAAATCATATACTCTTCCTTGATTGGTTATGCCAAATAATGAATTTAGTATTTTGAGCTCTAGATACAAACTCTAAAATCTCAAGATCAAGATATATTCAGCATGCATATATTCAAACAGCAAAGATTCATACAGATCAAGACCACACAAGTTAACTTTGCCCAATAATTAAGTCTTTTAACTTGTCAAGATTAAATCCTAACAGATCAATTTAATAACATGCTATAACCTGAAAACTGCATGAACCGACACTATTAGAGCTCAAACACTGAATGAACCAATCTCGGATATGATTTTATCATCATCGAGCAAATAAATCCCACAGCAATCTCGATAAGCATAACAAACTTGAATATACAGATGAAGCATCAACCATAACCCTAAGTATGAAGCATCAAGCATCAATCCTAAACCCTAACAGTAAGCATAACAAACTTGAATATACAGTAAGCATCAAGCATAACAGTAAGCATCAAGCATCAACCATAACCCTAAGTATGAAGCATGAAACATCAACCCTAAACCCTAACAGTAAGCATAACAAACATGAATATACAGTAAGCATATACCATAACAGTAAGCATCAAGCATCAACCATAACCCTAAGTATGAACCATCAAGCATCAACCCTAAACCCTAACAGTAAGCATGAAGCTCGGGGAGGGATTTGATGACCTTAGGGTTTTGGTGACGGAGGAGGAGGCGGCGGCGACGGAGGAGGAGGAGGCGGCGACGCAGGAGGAGGCGATGGGCTCGGGGAGGCGGCGACGGAGGAGGAGGAGGCGACGGGCTCGGGGAGGCGGCGACGGAGGAGGAGGAGGTGACGAGCTCGGGGAGGCGGCGACGGAGGAGGAGGAGGCGGCGGCGACGGAGGAGGAGGAGGCGACGGGCTCGGGGAGGCGGCGACTGAGGAGGAGGAGGCGGCGGCGACGGAGGAGGAGGAGGCGACGGGCTCGAGGAGGCGGCGACGGAGGAGGAGGAGGAGGCTGGGGCGACGTCTTCGTCCGGGGAGGCGGCCGGCGAGGGCTCGGGGAGGAGGCGACGACGACGGGCTCGGGATTTAGATCTAATCGAATAACCGCAGGCGCACAAGAAAGTACCCTAGTGAGAGGGTATATGTAGGGAGATTATCACAGACGGTTCTAAGTTTAGAACCGTCAGCGATATCATATCACGAGCGGTTCTAAGTGTTGAACCGTGCGTGATAATTACTTTCGCAGACGGTTCTAAGTTTAGAACCGCAGCGATATTTACTTTCACGACGGTTCTAAGTTTAGAACCGTCGTGATAAGCCCTTCCCTACTGTTCTTATTACGACAACACCAATAACTACACAGATTCATATCAACCACCAAACAATTGCATTCATAAACAACACCAACCAATTGCATTAACACGTTGTATTTCTTCATACATTTTGTCATTCTCAAATACATCACATATACATTTTGTCACACATTTTCACATATGTACATTTTGTCACACATTTTCACATATGTACATTTTGTCACACATTTTCACATATACATTTTGTCACACATTTTCACATATACATTCTTATTGTACTTGCTTATTTCCTTTAAAAATTAGCCCTTCATCATGATCAATGCGTACGTAACTAGATTCGTCACGTTGTACATCGTCGACCCTTATGCCATTTCCAAAAGGAGGTAACTCGTCAAATTGATTGTATTCCTCCTCGTCCACTACATTCTCCACTCCGACAATTCTCCTTTTTCCATGAAGAACTACATGGCGTTTCTTATTTGCCGGGTCGGTTACATAGAAAACTTGAACAACTTGATTGGCGAGTACGAATGGTTCGTCTTTGTGCCCGACACGTTGGAGGTCCACGGTCGTGACACCGTACTTGTCAACCTTCACCTGTGGGAGATGCACCCAACGGCAGCGAAATAAGGGGATCTTGAAAACCACATAGTCGAGCTCCCAAATCTCTTCTATGAAGCCATAGTACAAGTTTCTCGACCCATCGGTACTGAATGCATCTATGCGGACTCCGATGTTCTGGTTAGTGCTCTTGACATCCTGAGACTGCGTATAGAATGTGTACCCATTTATGTCATATCCTTGCCATGTCACAACTGTAAATGTCGGCCCTTTTGCCAACCATCTCAGCGTCTCACTCGGCGAGCTCCTAGCGATTTGCTCCTTCAACCATTGGTTGAACCAACGGTTGTGTTGCCTCATGATCCAAACATCCGGCCGCTCTGGATTCTATTGCCGAAGCACATCCTTGTGCTGGTCCACATAAGGCGCCACTTCAGTCATGTGTTGCAACACCGTGAAATGGGCTTGATTATACGTGTCCATATCCGAGTGATTGCTTTCCTTCCGATAGTTTGAGACCCTTCACCTCCCTTCATGACGAGATTGAGGACACCTATCGGTTGAATCGAGCGATATAATCGACACAAAACTCAATCACCTCTTCGCTTGCATAACCTTCGACGATGCTGCCCTCCGCCGAGAACGATTCCGCACGTAGGACTTGAGAATTCCATGAACCTCTCAAATGGGTACATGCTGCGTAGGAATACGGCCCGCACATTTTTATCTCCCACACAACGTGAACAATGAGATGGACCATGATATCGAAAAACGAAGGAGGGAAATACATTTCAAGGTGACATAGAGTCATCACCACCTCGCCCCGCAGAGCATCTAGTCCTTCGGGATCGATGACCTTCTCGAGCAATTGTGTTAAAGAAATAACATAGCCTCATGATTGTCTCTCGGACTTTGATCGGCAAAATATTTCTAATTGCAATAGGGAGCATCGTGTCATCAGCACATGACAATCATGAGACTTCATGCCATTTAACTTTAAATCTTGCATCGAAACAAGTTTCTTCACGTTGCGGAGTAACCGACGGAACTTTCACACCATGCAAGCACTCGCACAATTCTGTTTTCTCAGCCTTGGACAGAGTGTAACACGCAGGGGGAAGGTACGTTCGTCCATTATCAGTGCTTGTCGGTGCTAACTCAGGCCTAATGTCCATGTCAGCCAAGTCAAGCCGTGCGTTGACACCGTCCTTTGTTTTATCACGGATGTTCAGTAAGAGACCAATCAAGCCGCCGCACACATTCTTTTCTACGTGCATGACGTCGATGCAGTGCCGAACATCTAGGTACTCCCAATAAGGTAAGTCCCAAAATATTGATCTCTTCTTCCAGGTGTTCTTCTCATGAGCCCTCAATTTACGTCCCTTTCCGATGACAACATCTAAATCCTTAACCATATCATAAACCTCGCGTCCCCTTAAATGCCTTGGAGCTGAACCATCTTCCTTCTCTCCGTCAAATTGTTTCTTCATCTTGCGGTATGGGTGAGCCCTCCGAAGGAACCGGCGGTGACGCATGTAGACGGTTTTGCGTGAGTGTCTCAGCCACACACTCTCGGTACCATCTAAACAGTGAGTATAAGCTTTGGCACCTTTTGTACTATGGCCCGATAGGTTACCAAGGGCAGGATAATCATTTATGGTGCAGAACAATAAGGAGCGCAGAGTGAAGTTCTCTCGTTTGTACGCATCCCATACCTGTACCCTTCGTTCCACATTACTTTTAGATCTTCCACCAACGATGCTAGGAACACATCGATATCATTCCCGTGTTGTTTTGGCCCTTGGATAAGTATCGACAAACAAAATATACTTTCGCTTCATACACAACCAAGGAGGAAGGTTATAGATGAGAGTCACGCCATGTGCTATGTCGGCTGCTCATGCTCTTTGAAAGGATTCATTCCATCTGTACTCACCCAAACCTTATATTCCTTGGTTCTGCACCGAACTCGCAAAACTCCTATCGATGTTTCTCCACGCGCGGAATCAGCAAGGTGTCTTATCATTCCATCCTTCTTGCGCTCCTCCGAGTGCCAACGCAGTAGTTTTGCCTCCTTTGGATTTGCAAAAAACCTTTTCAAACGGGGAATTATAGGAAAATACCATGTCACCTTAGCAGGAGGTCCTTTCTTCGCCTCTGTTCCTCGCCATCATCGATTGATTGTTACGTTTGTATCGGGATGCGTTGCACACGGACATACATGCATGTTTGCATACTCTTTACGGTAGAGGATACAATCGTTCGGGCATGCATGTATTCTTTCTACTTCCATTCCCAACGGACAAAGAACCTTCTTGGCTTTATACGTGGTTTTAGGCAACTCATTTCCCTCCGGAAGCATGTCCGCTAAAAGACCTAGCAGCGCCGTGAAACTCTTGTCCGACCAACCGTTGCTTGCCTTCAATTTCAACAGTTCAAGCACGGCCGACAACCTCGTGTACTTGCATCCCGTGTACAAAGGTTTCTCTGAGTCCTCCATCAAGCCACGGAATTTAACATACTCTCTCTCTCATCATAGTTCTCTTCAACATCGCGAAGCATCTGATCCAGATTATCATCGTGCAACCTATCCGAATCCGAGCCACAATCGACATCAGCCGGCGGCATGTCATTCAGTTCACAGGCGATGTCATCCGGGGGCATATCATTCACTTCACCGGCGATGTCATCCGGCGGCATATGATCATTCACTTCGCCATGACTGGTCCAACACGTATAATCCTTTTGAAACCCTCCGAATCAAGTGCGATTCAATTTGCCCTCGGTTCTTAAACATCTTCACATTCTCGCAGTCAGTGCATGGACATCACATATATTCCGCCCCCTTATTCAACATATCCTCCTCGATAGCTCTTATAAAAGCAGAAACGCCATTAATGTACTCTTCACTCACACGGCTCGCGGCATACATCCAGCTTCGGTCCTACGTTACGTACATATATAACAACTTAGTATTAAAATCTAGATTAACTCATTATAACTACATATATACCGGCCACATTTATTATATTGAGACTTTATTTGCTAGATTCATATTACAAACACAACAGCTATTATATAACCAACAATTTTGCAAATTAACCATCTTCAATAACCACTCATGGATTACTTAGAACTAGATTGTAATGCAATTAAAGAAAAAATTAATTGCATTACTAACCATATCTAGAGCAACCAGCAAAGTATGAATCTTCAAAGCTCAATCTCGCCTCTTCCCACCAAATTAATCGCCCGAAATCGCCTAGCTTCCTCCCGAGTGAAAAAGTGCGCAGCGATGGCTAGATCGGATCGAAATGAAGACAGATGCGATGCGAGCAGCGCAATAAATGCCTCATCGACATTATCACGCACGGTTTTAATAAAAACCGTCATGAATTATCACTGACGGTTTTTAATTATTAACCGTGCGTGATTTGGCACCTACTATTAGCCTTTCGTAGGGTAAATGCCTAGTCATTATCACGAGCGGTTTTTAACTAAAACCGCTCGTGATAACTAACTATCACGAGCGGTTTTTATAAAAAAACGCGTCTGCCATAAGCTTCAAAATTTCGATCCATTGCCAGAACGCTTCGTGTTTCAATTGCGTAACGCCGTGTTTCGCGCGTGTTTCCATTAACGTCTGTCGATCGTTATACGAAGCGTCTATATCATTAATGTTTGGGTATACGAACCGTTTGTGATAATGCTTATATTTGCACGCACTATTCCATTTCTTCGATCTAAACGTACTGTCCTCTCCATCATCTTCTTCGATCATCACCACATTTCTCAACAATGACATCTAAAATTTTGTTCATCTCCTTCCTCTCATCCATCCATCATGAGTTGTTCGGCCGCAACCTTACACAGGCGGCCAACAATTTACGTCTGGAGCATCTCCTCCGCTCACGCCCTGCTCTCCTTCCTCGACTCGCTTCCAATATCGTCCGTCAACTGGACCTCATCATCCGCCGTCGACGGAGGTGTCTCGTTGCTGCTCACGAAAAGCGCGCCTCACCTTGTTCTTCTCTACAATGTCCACAAAGCGGAGGAAGCTCTTGCGGAAGCGCAGAGTGTGCTAGATAACCTTTCTGATCAAGCAGACTCGGCCGATTCTGTTGAAGTTTATCATGCCATCCTCTTTGAGATTATGGGCCATGCTAATGATTTGCCCAGGCTAGAGGAGGAAGCGGAGAGGGCAAGGATAATCTTCACGACATTCGAGAACTCAGCGGCTGATCCTCCAACTCCAGAAGTTGAAGAAGAAGCATATGAAGCCCAGAAGATTAAAATCTGGGAATCTCTTTTTCTCTTAGATTTGTAATAAATTAAATTTGCCTTTAATTAAAATCTGGGAATCTCTGTTTGTCGAACTTTTGTAATGAATTAAATCTGTCTTGAATTAAAATCTGGGAATCTCTGTTTGTCGAACTTTTAATTTGGAGGCCGTCTGTGGTGTTTGTGGCGGGAAAAAGGAGTATCCTAGACGGTTTATGTTTAAAAACCGTCTAGGATCGAAATGAAGACAGATGCGGTCTGAGCAGCGCAACATTATCACAGACGGTTCTTAATAAAAAACCGTCTGTGAATTATCGCAGACGGTTTTTAATTAAAAACCGTCTGTGATAACGATCTTATCACAGACGGTTGTTAATTAAAAATCGTCTGCGATAATATGGGATCATCACAGACGGTTTTTAATACAGACCGTCTGTGATACTAAATTATAACAGACGGTTCATAGTTAAGAACCGTCTGTGATACTCGTTTTCTCCGACGCCGCCAACACAGACGGTGTTCTAATTAAAACCGTTTGTGTTAGTGTTAGTCACAGACGGTTTTGTCAAACCGTCTGTGATTGGCCGTCTACTATTAGGCTTTCTGTAGTAGTGTGCTTCACACTGTCTAGCCCATGCAGCCGCGCGCGCAAACGTAGGAGCAGGTCGCCGGCCAGGCGGGTAATGCAACGTGCGAACGCCCTCGTTTCTCTCCCACGCATGAACACAACCCAGCATCTCCGTGCCACTCCTCTCCTCCTCCTCCTCCACTTCAAAGAGAACGAGAAGGAGAGCCATCCGCTCCAAGAAAACCAATCCACACAAACCAACACAAGCGCAAAATTTCAAGACAAAAGCAGCGACGACATGGCTCGCGTTGGCATCGCCCTGGCCGTGGTCCTGGTGGCCTGCCTGTGGACGGCGGCGCTGGCGTACACCGGCGGCGGCTACGGCGTGATGGATTCGGTGGTGACGTCGTCGTCGGCGAGGACATGCCACGGGACACTGGGGCAGTGTGCGGTGCAGGAGGACGAGGAGATGGGGACGCCGGACGAGGCCCTGCTGCGGCGGTCGCTGGCGGCGAGGAAGCCGACCAACCGGTACATCAGCTACGCGGCGCTGCGGGCCGACCAGGTGCCGTGCAACAAGCGCGGCCGATCCTACTACACCAACTGCGAGTCGCAGCAACCAGCCAACCCCTACCGCCGCGGCTGCTCCGCCATCACGCGCTGCTCCCGCAACATGAACTGATCATCGAACATGCACGGATCGATCGAGGGGAGGTGTTGATGGATGCCTTGACTTAATTATTGTGTGTTAATTAAGTACTGCTGCATGCTACTGATCTTAATTAAGATCTTAAGTGTAAGTAGCTTAATTCGGCGTTGCTTGTCTTTTACGTTTTCATTCAGTGCTTGGTTTGATTTCTGATCGTTCATTGATTTTGGTTATTGTTTGTACGATTAATGTACTGAAATAATGGTTAACAAAGGGAAATGGGTGCCTGACTAATTGATCATATGTGCATGGATCTGTTCTTCTTTGATGCTTTCCTTTTTCCTTTGTAAGGTTTGTTTGTTTGACCAGATCGCAGCATCGTGTGTCTATCCATTAGCTGGAGCAGTACTATTCGTTGGGATGAAAAGATCTCAGTTCTTGAGTGCCCAAAAAGGAAAACAGAAATAGCTAAGGCAACAATATACACAACTGATTAATTAAAAGCACTCAAATAATTAAGCTTCATCCATGCATATATATGGTAGAGATACATGTTACGGGACTCATGACATACATGATTCACATGTCACAACCACATCACACACACATTATTTAGCATGCATGCATGCATGCATCGATTAATATTTGATCATAGATTATTACATGCGGAGAGGGCCATGCAGGGCAGGGCGGCTTCACTTGCCGCAGTTGCAGTCGGCGCAGGAGCAGCTGGTGCCGCACTTGCACTTGCCGTCGTTCTCGTAGGCCACCCCCTCGACCATCTCGAAGTGGCTACATGCATCACATATGTGACAATAAGTTAGCTTTGTAAATAATCAACCGTTTGGAAAGAGCACTAATGTCCTGGTTGGTCGACCAATCAGATAGTGGTAATATTAGGATAATTTAAACAGGACTAGTATTAGTATAATTTAAACAGGGTCAATCAAATGGAATAGCCCACGTTTTCCTGTAAGATAAATACATGCATAAATAAAAAAACAGATTTTAAACCGCTCTTTTTGGTGTGTCCAAATTATAAACGTGACTATGTGAACTGTCCTAGAAGGGATAGATACAAATTCCGTGGAACTCCAAACAAGATGCAACTCTAAGTCGATTTTAAGAGAGCTTAGACATTCGGCCTCTTCTTTTGACTTTTAAAAGCTGTTTTTAGCTTTTCTTTAGTAACTTACTGTTAGCTAGCCACTAGAATTATGGATGGATCATGATTATTTTAGATGGGTTGAGAGACAAAAAGAGTAGGTACGTACCTCTTCTCCGCGTCCACTATGACGACGCCATAGCTGTTCCCTTTCTTCCTGCAAATTGATCATCGGCCGGTGCTCATGGTTAGTCATAGTAAGCACGTAAGTTGATGAGCTAAGCATGATGGAGGGAGAATTAATTTGCACTTACACGCACTGGCTCTTGTCAGCGCAGTCGCAGTTGCCGCACTTGTCCGACATGTTGAACGATGTACTTGAACGCAAGCCTCGAGGAACTTGTTTGATGAGTTGTGTTTGCTCCGGTGGATCGATCGAGCTGGTGATGAGGAGCGGTGGCCTTGCGCCGGTATATATAGCGCGCGGCCGGGTGGGAGGCGTGAGCCCCGCGCGCGCGCGAGAAGCCGCCAAGCAGACGGAGATAATTACCGCGCGCCAGAAGTGGTGGTCTCCACAGCTAGGTGCACGGCTCGCACACGCCTCCGACGGGCGGTCGGCACGCGCTCCACCGCCCCATCAATCCAAACGAATCTTCCCTCTTATCTCCATCTCAGAAAAAGCAAAATTGCAAAAAAGAAAAGAAAAAAAACCCTAAAAGTACATTGGACCTGTCGAGGAACCGTCGCTGGCGAGTCCAGTCCGATCGATTCCTCTCCTATACAAAGAGACGGATCAATTATAGAGTAATGCAAATAGTAGATTAAAATACAAAGATAAATGAGAAGAACTCTTGTTCTTTTCTTTATTGCTTTCTCTTTTTCACGTGTACAAAATAGTCAATAGGATTCCCTATATATAGCCTAGTGCTGAGGTGCCCATCATGTGGCAAAGCTTCAAGTCTTGGCCCAGATTTCCCAACATACTCTCCCTTGCACTACTACAAAAGAGGCTAAATTAGACGCTTATATTCAGTCGGTTCCTAAGAATCGTCTGTGCTGCAAGTATCACAGACGGTTCGTACGAATAACCGTCTGTGGTATTTTCACAGACGGTTTTAATACAAACCATCTGTAATAACTTCATTATCACAGATGGTTCTTAATAAAAATCGCCTGTGAAGTATCACAGACGGTTCTAGATAAGAACCATCTGTGATAATGGCAGATATCACAGACGGTTCTTATCTAGAACTGTCTGTAACAACTTCATTATCACACTTGTGCCAGTCGCCCAACATAATGAAGTTATCACAGACAATTCGTATTAAAAATCGTCTGTGATATGTTTTCCACCTTGCAATTCCCCAAAATTTCATAATTTCCCACTTGAGACCGAGTAGGATCCAGTTTTGAGACACCTTCTGTAAAATGGGCATAACTTTTGCATACAGTGTCCGTTTTTGACGTTCTTATACTCGTTGGAAAGCTAACGACGAGCCCGATCCAAAAATATGACTGGCTTATGCCAGTCGCCCTCCAAGACCCTGAAAATTGGCCATCTTTGGACCTAAACATGCGTCACAAGTTTTTGGTTTCTGTTTTTGCCCTTTTTCTTGGTCTTCCTTTCGAAATTTGGATTTTGCTTCAACTGAAAAGTTGTAGATCGCATCGAAACCTTTCAAATGAGTATATATAAGCTATATAAAACTTTTCTATTTTATCTTTTCAAACTAGTTATTTATATTGCATCGGTATATAAAATGTTGTGCTCTAATTCACAGACGGATGGCATATAGGATTGGTATATAAAATGTCTGTGATGAATGAATATTACAGACGGTTCTAACTACCAAACGTCTGTGATAATCTGACCGCTGGGCCCGTCGATCCTCCTCAACCCAATCCTAACCAATAGAAATCCACCAATCCTCACCCCACGGATCGTAACTCCGCCTCTCCATCCCCGCGCCAAAAAATTTCGCACTCCCTCCCCTATAAATAATCATCAGAACCTAGCCTCCTTTCTGTTCTCTCCTTGTTGTTCTCCTTCTCTTTATTGTTCTCCTCCTCCTTACTGTTCTCCTCCTCCTCCTTGACCCATACCATAATAGCCCCACAAAGTAGACGATGCATAAGGTAGCGCTCAATCAACGCCGACGATGGTGGGCGTCAAAGACATCCAACTCATGCGCTGCATCAGGGGCGAAAAGACCTAGGCATGGAGGATCTTTGCTTTTTTTTTGTTCTTGTTGTGTTAGCTAAATGGGCAACCTGTTTGTTGTTTTGGGATATTATAATGGTAGACTCTAATCTTAATAAAAATAAAATGTGTACTGTGTTTCATACTATATTTAACCATATCATCTAAAAAAAGAAGATTTCAAGGATCTACGCTATGGGTACTAATACTATTGATAATAGGAATCCTACACTCCCACGAGGAATGAATGAGTACCTACCAAGAATTGGGCCAGTTAGTTCAAGCGGTACCGAATCACAAAGAACAATTGAGTTTTCTAATTCATCTATTATTATATTTTGCTTGTTTTCATTTCATTTAATTGATTTGCGAAATGGATGTTTTATGTTTGTGAAATGAATTAAGATGTGAATTGGATGTATACATGTACATATTGATCTGCTTGTTTCAGAGAGCATGGCTAGCTTTTCCTGAGACTAGCCAATAAACAGAAATAGATTTAGGGGTAGAAGAGAATAGCACAGATGATTTTTAACTAAAAACCGTCTATGCTAGATATTGCAGACGGTTTTTAGTTAAAAAACCGTCTGTGATATTTACACCACAGACGGTTCAAAAGCCGTCTGTGATGAACTCGTATCATTACTGACCCATAAATTCAGACGGCTCACAAAACCATCTGTGATGACGTTTCTGAACCGTCTGTAATACGGTTTTGTGTAGTAGTGTTGGGCATTCATCTGACACGTTCATACCTCATCAAAACTCCATAAAAACACAGTGGGAAAAATTTGGAGAAAGAGTACATGATACATGTTATGCTGTATTGCACGAATTACCACATTAAAAACCTTGGCCGAGAAACTTCAGAAAAACTCGTCAAGGGAAAAAGAGTACAATCCACCCAATTTCATTTAATCTTCAGGATTTATTCTTTGGGTACTCGATCTTCGTAATCAAGTTTTAATAACAAGCTTGAAAAAATCTCCCCCTGAATTCTACACTTATCTAAGTCTCATCATTCCAATTCCTCATATGCATCTTTCAAAACTAGATGTTCGAAGTTACTTAGTGAATAAATCTGCAAGATTTTCACATGACTTAGTATGCAGTACCTTAATTTTGTTCATCTTTTGCAATTCATGAGTATAGAAGAACTTGAGGTTGATATGCTTTGTGAGATGACTCTTCATGTAGCCTATCTGCACTTATGCAACACAAGCTGCATTATCTTCATATATAATTGTTGGAGCTTGCATGATATTCATCCCACATGACTGCTAGATGTGCTGAATCATTCGTCGGAGCCAAGCACATTCTCGTGTGGCTTCATACAGCGCTATGATTTCCGAGTGGTTCGTCGAAGTCACTATAAGACTTTGCTTAGATGATTTTCATAAAATTGCAGTTCCACCACACAGAAATACATAGCCTGCTTGTGACTTTGCGGTATGCAGGTCCGACAAGTACCATGCATCTGCATAGCCAGTTATATTCAAGTCTTGGTTTTTTCTGTAGAATAACCCAAGGTCCTTGCTTCCTTGGAGGTATCGGAAGATGTCCTTTATTCCTTGCCAATGACTTTTGGTAGGTTCCGCACTATGCCTTGCTAATAGATTTACGACAAATGCAATGTCTGGTCTAGTGCAATTTGCTAGATACATAAGTGCTCCTACTGCACTTAAGTATGGGAATTCCGGTTCCAGAACTTCCTCCCCCTCTTATCTAGGTCGGTACGGATCTTTATCTTGCTATAAAGATCTCCCGATCATTGGTACTTTCGATAGGTATACCTTCTCAAAGCCGACCCTTTCTAACACCTTCTAGGTGTAAGCTGACTGATGCACTAATATCCCTTCCGGGGCATGCTCGAGCTACAAGCCTAAGCAATATTTGGTTTTACCCAAATCTTTCATTTCAAATTCAGACTCCAGGTAAGAACTTGCTTTCTTTATGTCTTCCATGGTCCCGATGATATTCAGATCATTTATATATACTAAGATTATACAAAATCCATTCTAGGATCGTCGTATGAATAAATAGGGACAATCTTCATTGTTCGTGTAGCCTTTCTTGCATAGAAAGTCGCTTAAACGATTATACCACATCCTGCTTGATTGCTTAAGTACGTACAATGATTTCCTGAGTTTCACACTGTATAGATTTCTATTTGTTCTGTCTTAGTTCAGGATAAGAATACCTTCAGGTACCTTCATATAAATTTTTGAATCCAAGTTTCCATAAAGATATGCAGTTACCACATCCATCAATTTCATTTCTAAGTTCAGGTTTAGTACCATTGGGATTAAGTATCTAAAGGTAATACCACTCATGACCGGGGACTAGGTTTCTTCATAATCAATTCCTGGACGTTGAGTGAAACCTTATGCAATAAGCCTTACTTTATATCTTATAACTTCATTTTTTCATTTCTCTTTCGAACAAATACCCACTTATGCCTTATAGGTTGCACATGGGGAGGCGTGTGGCTTACAGGTCTAAACACCTCTCTTTTGTTTAGAGATAATAATTTAGTTTCTATTGCCTTTTTCCAATCTTCCCAATCTGATCTTTTCTTATATTCTGTGAGTGACGTGGGCTCTGGATCAAAATCAATGATTGTGGTAATTTTCTTTACAAAGTAGATATCCATGTTGGCTATTGTCCTATCCATGGATTCTCCCATGTACACATATTTTATAATTATTTCATCGTGAGTTGATTCTTCTTATGCTTCTACGTGCTCACCGCTCCTTCCAATTGCGGCGGTAAGTCCCTCTAGTTTTTCAGCTCCGATGTGTGCGCACACATCCATGCTAATTTCTTCCTCCATGGGAATGTTAAGATCCGGTATGCACTTTTTTGAAGGTATCATACTGGTGCTAGGTCTCAACTGGCTCACCTTCTAGTTCTGGGGAACTTTAGTGATAGGCTGTGTCAAATCCTTCTTATTCTTTTTCACTGAGCGTCTCTAGTTACTTAGGGTTCGAGGGGCTAGAGTTCTCGTCCTTTTATTCTGAGGCCTCTGGACAGTATTAAGGATACCTTCAACTTTCTTTGGTATTTCAACACTCTCCGATGTATTGTGTGCAGGCACATATGACTTAGTCACACTCTTTGAATTACTAAAGTGGTCAGATAGTTGGTTTGCTAATGCTTACAAGTTAATGATCTTCTGGACTTCTTTATTTGTTTCACTAGTGCGCGGGTCATGTGCATGGATTCCCGTGGCTTGCCACATAATTTCTGATATTTTTCATCAAGGGGTTGATTTCCTCCCCATATTGTCGGGAAACTATCCTCATCAAATATATAATCAGCAAAACGGGCAGTATGCAAATATCCTGTCATGGGGTCTAAATACCTGATTATGGATATTGTCTCATAACTAATGTATATCCTAGTCTTTCGGAGAGGACCTATGCAGTACGCTGTGGAGAGGGGATAGGTACATAAATCTTACATCCAAACCTCTGGAGATGAGAAATTTTCGGTGCTGACCCTTGCGCTAGTTGCATAGGTGAATAGATGTTATATACCGATGGTCTAAAGTTGATGAGAGTTGCTGCATGTAGGACTGTGTGTCCCCAACATGTAGTTGGTAAATTACAATTCTGCAAAAGTGGTTGGGTAATAATTTAATTCTCTTGATTAATGCCTCTGCTAGTCCATTCTGGGTATGAACATGTGGTACAGAATGCTCAACTGTAATTTCCATTGCCATGCAATAATCATCAAATGTCTTTGAAATAAATTCTCCGGCATTGTCCATTCTGATGGACTTTATGAGATGACCAGGGAAAATATTTCTAATGCGAATTATCTGCGAGATTAGCTTTGCGAAAGTATGGTTTCTCGTAAACAATAAACATACGTGCGACCATTTCGAGGAAGCATCAATGAACACCATGAAATATTTAAATAACCCTGATAGTGGCTGTATGGGACCGCAATGTCTCCATGAATGCGCTCTAGGAATGCAAGGACTTCATCCTTCACTTTCAGAGTAGAAGGTCTAGTAATTAATTTCCCGGTGGTACATACGGGGCGCACAAAATCTTCGTGATTTAGAAAATTCTTTACATTAATATTATATCCCTGTGAATTGTTAATTATATTTCTTATCATCCTAAGACCTGGGTGGCCTAATCTGTCATGCCAGAGATAGAAGAGTTTAGAGCTTCTAAATATTGTTTTCAGGGCAGTATAGGCTACAGGTGCCTTGATATTAGTATAGTATAGCCCCACTTTTAATTAAAGAAGTTTTTCAAAAACCTTTTTTCCATTTGCTTCATGCTTCGTAATGAGTAGGTATTCCTTACTATACTCTTTTTTACGCGAATATCCTTGAAATTTAGGAGAGTTCTAGTCAATTCTGACTACAATAAGGTTTCTTGGATGACCAAAGTTGTGTCCATTGGGAGTATAATTGTGGCTCTTCCTAAACCTATTATACAAGCATCGCTATAGGCGATTGTTGTAAGGTTGCCAGCATTCTTGCTAATCGACTGAAAGAATTTTATCTCTCTTAAGATGGTATTCATTGTGCTGCTGTCAGCTAAGCACACTTCCTCCATAGGGTGCTACACGTGTTCTAATATAAAATATTTTATTAATATGTAGTAGAAGGCAATCAACACATAAATAAAATACTTCAAATACCAGAACATATCATGCCACTATTAACTGAATAAATGAATGAATTATTCAATATCATCCAACCATTACGAGAAAATAAATTGTTTGAGTACCAACCATGCAAAATCCAACTTATTTCTTCCACACATAAAATAAATGACAATTAAAGTCTAAATGCATTCTGTGCATTACACTGAATCTGCTAGGAAGTCAGAGACTTTGGCTGCTATCTTCTCGGGGGTGATATGCTCTTCCAGAGAAATCATGGCGGCGGCTGCAATGTCAAGAGGGGGTGCTGCTACCAGAATGGAGTCAACCTCCGTCAACGTAGGCAGCTGCTCAGAACTCTCTCCCTCAATAGAAGCAAAGTGGACTTCATGCTGCCCTTTGCCACCTTTCTTCTTCTTAGCTTGGAAGGCATCGATAACGTGTTGTGGCTCCTTACAGATCTGCGACCAGTGTCCCTACTTGCCACATTTGTAGTAGGTTTGGTCTTGCTAACCATAGAGCTTGTCGTCATGGTTTGGTTTGCTTGCCTTATTCTCACATGGAGCATCTAATTTGCCTTTCTGGGTTGTGGCCTTGCCCTTCCTTCCCCTTTTCTTCATTATGGGCTTTGACACCTTGTAGCTCCCGACGTTGGCTTCACGGCCAGTGGAGCTCTCAGGTGGCTATGCAACAAAGTTATTGCGGAGAACTTCATCTTGAGCCTCTGCAACTTGCATCATATCAATCAATTCAGCATACTCCTTATAACCGTCTTGACGATAGTTGCGCGCAGACTACACTGCATTGGGGTGGAAGCTAGATATGATATTCTCAATCTTCTGCTCATCTATGATATACTTGCCACAAAGTTGAAGATAGGTACAAATTTTATGCAGAGCAGAATTGTACTCCTCAATCATTTTGAAATCAGCAAACCTCAGTTGGATCCACTCTTGCTCTGCCTAAGGAAGGATAGTGTACTTTAGCTTATCGAATCGCTTCTTGAGTGTAGTCCACAAAGCTATCGCGCTCTTCTCTGCCGTATACTCATTTTTGAGAGTGAGACAGATGTGGTGCCTGAGGAAGTGAAGTGCCCGATCATTTTCCTCAGGGGTGGGTTTGGCATCCTGCGGTGCACCAATCCATATAGCAGCGCAGAGCTTCTTAGCTCCAAGTACTATCTCGACATCAGAAACCCAAGTCAAGTAATTTTGGCCATGTTGGCCAGCTCCTCGAACTCCCGATTTGTGATGCTTGTCATCTATATGTGCATGAAGAAAATATATAAGTTTACTGCTGGTAAACATACATAAATAAATTTACAGCAGGTAAATAAATTGGACAGAGGTACAAAAGATTCTCGTAATGTTCCAGAATTTTCTATGCATTTTCTATAAATTTTGCTGTTAATTTCGGAGATTAAAGGCAATTTAAATAATTACAATTAATCAAAACAGTAAATAAATACAGAAAACATAGAAAATAATAATGACAGTATTAAATATGCTTCAAATGTGAAAATAATTCAAAAATTGAATTCCTGACGCCCCTTTATACTGGAATATGAATTTTCAATGAATTCTGTAATTTTCAAGGGCTTATTTGCTAATTTTCAATTCTGAGAAAATTTTTGCGTAATTTTCCATTTTTTGAGGGCCTTTTTGCAAGATTTCTGGTGCCCCCCCGGCCGGGCCTTCCCCTACACATTTTCTTTTGGCCAACTCGGCCCATCCAGCCGGCTCAAAGGATGAAAGGGGTAGGGTTCCCCATCCCGTGTTCACGGAAGAGGCGGTGTACCTGGGCGCGTGACGGTGGCGGTCGGGCCCACGACAGGTGGACGGCGACTCGTGTTGGAGAGATGGCTAGTGGACCGGGAGGCGCGGATGGCAAACTGCACGCCGTGCGGGGTAGTGGTGGTGGCACGTGCAAGGTCGGGTGGCGGCACCAACAGGGCCGATCGACGATGGCTCGCTGTGCGGGGCGACTGGCGGTGTTTGGGCCAACGGCGTGCGGCGCTATGGGCGGTTGGGGTGGCTGAGGGCTCTTCGTGCAGGAGGCGGCAGGCGCTTCGGGCGTAGGCAGCGGGTGCGGCTCCCTGAGTTCTAGCGGGATGCCGATATGGTGGGCGGTTGGGCGCAGCGACGGCCTACAGGGCCAGGGCTGGATGCGACAGTGGCCAAGCGCAGCACCGGGAAGGGCCGATAACGGGTGGTGCCGATAGCGGGAAGACCGGCGGTGGCTTCAACGTAGGAGGTCAGGCGACATCGAGTGGCCGATTGCTCGACTGGCTGCTGCGGCGGAGAAAGCGACTTCAGGTGGTCGTCGGCTTTTGGCTGGCATGACGCATCTTGAAGCTATGGGTCTGCAGCATCCAAAGCCTTGCGGTGGCCAGCGACCATGTGGCAACGCTGGAATCGGGCAGAGATGCTGAGCTTCGGGAGGCGACAATCTCCAGCAGTCGGGGCACGACTTGGGGGCAATGCGGCGACCGACTGTCTCTAGGCAGCCGGGGCTATGCTTCGGTCATGCGGCCGCGGCCATTCGGGGCTGGCTGGGGCAGCGGGCGGCGCTCGGTGTGGCCGAGCAAGGCAACGCCAGAGCGACCGGGCGTGCCAACTGTGGCCCGTGCAGGAGCCAGTGGCTCGCCATGCGGGGCGGTGGCCGGTGCATCGGGAGACATGGCTGTGGGCCTGCAGTGCACTCCCGTGCGGCCGTCGTACGGGGCAGGTGTCGATCCGGCACGGCTGCGGGCCAGCACGGCATTCACGCGCGGCGGCCGTATGGGCCGACCGCGTGCGATTTTTCCCTTTTTTCAATCTATAGTGCAATCAACATCTACCCTTTCATGTAATCTACCAATCGACATTATGCTGACGACTTCAAGTCTCCTCGCGGTAGATTAGATCGGATTTGCACCGTATAAATTAATCTAGAAAGCAAAATCTGTGGAATTTAAAGTGATCTAGATAAACAATTCAATCTATAAGTGCTTCGATGATTACCTTCGATTCACGGAGCAATTCGTGCTGATAACGTGTTGAGGAACTGTCGCTTGCGAGTCCAGTCTGATAGATTCCTCTCCTATGCAAAGAGACGAATCAATCACAGAGTAATGCAAATAGTAGATTGAAATATAGAGATAGAGGGGAAGAACTCCTGTTTTCTTTATTGCTTTCTCTTTTTCACGTGTTCAAAATAGCCAATAGGACTCCCTATATATAGCCTAGTGGTGAGGTACCCACCATAGGCCAAGGCTTCAAGCATAGACCCAGGTTTCCCAATAGGACCCTCAACTATTTTAGGGTCATTTTCACCTTCACTCTCTAATACGCAGTTATTTAAAACCTCTCCATGCTGCCCGTTTCTTGCAATTTCTAATGATGTACCCATCCTGGCTCTCTAATGCGGTGAGGTTGTCTTCTAGTGTGGCAAAATGGTTGGAACCGGACCCTTTTAATACGGCGAACTCGTTTGACCTACCGAATCAGTTCTGTCTTCCTCTTTAGCACAGCTGATTTGCCGCAAAGAAGCAAGAAAGTGGTGGGGCGACCTAGGGTTCGGCAGTGGCAACCTAAGGAGGACCAACATGGGTGTGCCTTGGCTTTCTTCTACCACCATTTGTCGCTTTGGGTTTGTCACAAAGTATGTCGAGGAGGGAATTTGTTTCTCTCTCATGTACCGTGCCTAACATAAAGCCCCTCATGACACGCTCGAAGACCACCTTGCCATGCTGGAGCTTAGAGGTAGGTTGGTCATATCGTCAGAAATCATATGAAAACGGGTGGCAGAGGGTTCAAATAATCATGTACTAGTGGGTGAAAATTCCACAAAAAGAGTTGTAGGGGAAATCAAACTCTAACGCAATTCTATGTGGGTTTTTACAATTTTGCTATAAAAAAAATGGAAAGAGAGGAATCTCCCGATTAATAATTGTGCGACGTCGTCCATCTCTTTCACTTGTGGAGATCTACATCTATGACTATGATCTACCAAAGCATTTTCGGTTTGGTGCTAAGCTGAAAACAAACTTGTGCGCATGAGCAGCTGGCGCACGGTAGATTCATTTCGCACGTCCACCCATCGATTGGTGATGCATGCTAGCCTGTCGTGTGTGATGCGGAAGCATATGTGTATAGAACAATCGACATGATACACTCTTAGCACTACTATAAAAAAATTATTATAGACGATTTGGAACTATTATCACAGACAGTTTCTTGAACCGTCTAACTTTATGGGTTAGTGATAATAGGGGTTATCACAGACGATTTAAAAACCATCTGTAAAAAACGTATCACTGACGGTTCAGAACTAAAACTATCTGTGATCGTCTGTTATCACAGACGGTTTGGAACTAGAACCATTTGTAATAATCAGTTATCACAGTCGGTTCTTGGTAAAAACCGTTTGTGATAGTTGCACCAAAGCTACAAAAATAGGTAGATGAGCGGAAAATTCAAATTCGGTGAGAGTGGGTAAGTTGAAATATTATCAGAGATAGTGTAACTAAAAAACCATCTATGATAAGTAAGTCATCATAGACGGTTTTTGTTCCGAATCGTCTATGACTTATCACAGACCATCTGTAATAAGTACAGATATCACAGACGGTTTTTATTCTATTTATCATAGATGATTCGATATAAAAACCGTCTGTGATAAGTAAGTTATTATAGATGATTCTTTCTATTGTGATTAACTTAAACGGTTTATCTTGTAAAAACGTCTATGCTAACTTTACCACTGATGGTTTGTATTAAATCGTCTGTGATGAGTCATTTAGGATAACTCTTTTTATAGAAGTATAGCTTGCATGCTGAACGATGCCTGCACACAGCTGGATCCGTAGGTCGTAGCTAGATCATGGGTATATATATGATTCTCAGCAGTTCGATCGTACCGGTCCGTTCGATGGCCCGTACCATTATGCAATATTTACAGGTAGTTAGATATGGTTGGAGGATAATAGATGTACAACTACTAACTTATTCTTTTATAATATTAAAGATAAAGATAAGCCGCTGCTTGCCACAATAATCTCTCTCAAATTGTGGCCACACATGTCGCAGTTAACATGGGCAAACCTTATCACCTTTGGTTGCTTCTCAAGAATTTATACTCCCGTCCGGTAGCAGTCAGTGTCGGTGTCGTGTCCAAGTTCCCACTAGCCATTTTTTTTTTACGGAATATTGCATTTTTCTTGGGCTTTTACTTCCACGATGGCGCGAGGCCCAAACGTGAAGCGGGTTGGGAGGCTGTCGGACACAGATTGTTCGATTGGGCCATGCATGCCGCTTATCCGTCGGACCCTACTCGGACACGGTTCTTCAGTTAGGGGCCCGTTCTACAATACTTTCTCTTAATAAGGAAGTTACTCCTAATTAAACTGACCAGAGAGGAAAGAAAAATACATGCATGCATGTAACTTAGAACAAGCTGGCTAGCAAGCATGCTCAAAGGAGCCATCCATATCGGTCCAATCACGCGAAGAACTTGGGCTGGTAGCTGTCCTCGCCATCGTCTTGGCCGCGCGGAGCTGGTCGTGGCACGTCGCCGCCGACGTCCGGCGGTTGAACCTCCTCCGCGCAATGTCCCTCATGGAGCCTGCGAGGGAGAGCTTAGTGTTCAGCCTAGTGGTCACGTTGAAGCAGTGGTTGAATCGGTATTTGGTTATGTTCCGGACTAAACTTTAATAATATAAAACTAACATCAATTTGTATTTATACCACGATATAACAAAAGTACACTATAAATACATCATTAATATGAAATTTAGGTTCAATGTTAAAACATAAAATATAATAAGGAAAACATGATAAAATATATACAATGTAGCATAGTAGAGATACAGTTTAAGTAGCTAAATTATGAATATTTGCTCTGTATCCTATCCCACCATTTCTTCATCGATAGTTGGATATGGACTAGAATATGCAAACACAACATATGAGAGTAAATCAAATATGTGTATAAATAAATACAAAGAACATGAAGTTAACATTTATAAGAAGCTTACTACTAGTACGAGATAGTAGTTTCTTACGTGACCTTATCTCTTGAAAACGCTTCGAAATCTTATCATCATTAATGTTTGCAAATATGCCATTCATCTTATTCCACAATCAGTCTTAATAATCTTTATAGCCGAGAAGACTCTTTCTACGATTGCTGTTGCCACCGGCAAAATCAAGACCAATTCAATGAGATGATATACCAATGGTAAAATTGTGTGTCCATCAGTCTGAACTACCTTCACAATAATTTCCATGGTCAATACAATTTGCAAAATCTAGATCATCTCTCACATCAGCAATAAATGTACCAAGCTGATCCTTAAGGACTACACAATCATATTGGAAGAAGTAAGCATTATATATCCTAGCAAGTTAAATTAATTTGTCCTCATCAAAGTTGGCAAAAGAATTATTTGGATCAAGACAAGCAATGCACGTCAATAACTAGGTCGATCTTTCAGCAAAGCGATTATTCATCTGAACAATAATTTGGTTATGCACCACAATAAATATTTCATGATGAAAATAGTCATAGTAAGTTACCATTTGGCCACCACGGCCCCTAATTGGTATTGTGTCATTCATATTTGGCATAATGATCTTATGTTGGAGACAAAAGGCATTTGCCTCTGCGAAAAGCTCATCCCAACCATCATTTCTTATTGCCTCAATTATGTTCAATGTGGTCCTAATCAGCCATATTGCACGAACAATATTTTGATCTTTCTTTTGCAAGCATTGTGATAGATCATTAGTCTTACCCAAGATTCTGATCATAAGACGCAATATAAGTACAAATTCAAAGCTCTCTATTTTTTCAACAAACCTGAAGCTATGTTTTTTTGTGTTACACTAGTGGCATCATCACTCAAATTCTGTAATACCACTAGGACCGAATCCCACATGAGAAGAAAACGACACAAGGTTTTATGATGTGAGCCCCAACGGGTATCACCGGGTCTTGTAAGGTTAGTTTATTGGTTTTCCCTCTTCCCTAAAAAATTTCACCAGTCTCTAATTTGTTCACAATTTTATCATGGTGATCTTGGGCCAATTGATATCTTCTGATGCAAGAAGTATTAACAGTGTTGACAATCATGGTGGTGTTGCTAAAGAAATCTAAGACTGAAGAATAATACTTGGCAACAAAAATAACCACTAACTGCAACTAGTGAGCAAAGCAATGGACATAAAACGCATATGGATTTTCATCCAATATGCGTCTTTGTAATCCATGAAATTGTCCTCTTATGTTTGATAATCTATCATATCCTTGCCCTTGTAATTTAGAAATTGATAAACAATGAAACTGTAACATACCATCTAATGCTAGCTTTAACAAAGATGATGTTATGTCAAAAACATATTGAACTTGACATATCTACATAGGGCAAGAAAACATAGTTAATATAGTTTAGACTATGTTTAGACTTACTGACGTATCTGCATAGGGCATTAGAAACAATCCTGAATCAATTCTAAATTCATTTTTCACTGCCAGCAAACCTAGTAAAAATAGGACTTACTGAATTACCAAAGCCCACCCACTATTGTAGTAAAAATCTCCTCTCAGCATAGCTCACATGGCTCACAGAGGAAAGGGGATAAGACTGAGTGAGAGACCAACTGAGAGAGAGAGAGTCTAGCATTCAGCTACAACCATAGCCACATCCCTCCCAAGAGCAAGAGTTCTCACCATCAGATCTATCCCCATTCTCCCCAAATCCCTAACCCATTGCAGAGAAGAAGAGGGAGACAGCAGGCATAGGAGAGGAAGGAGTTAGTGAAGGGGAAGAGCGGCGCTAGGAGGAGGAGAGAAGTAGCGCCACACAAATGCTAGCTTGGAAGAACTGAACCTCGGTTCTACCCCCAAATCAAGCCCAATAGCATCCAATCAAGATATCCCCACATCCCATTTCAAACCCAGCCATCACCATCTTGGGACCACATGCATAAGCAACCTCACATTCATATGCATCACACTAGAGCCATAGCATCCACACATGTATACTAGAGCACTGGAATAGATGGCTAGGGGGAGTCAAGTATACTAGAGAAGAGGCTAGCATTGGCGTTGGTGTGCTCACCACTAGCCACAATGCTCACTCAACGGCCACCCCTCACTCCCCAGTGTGTGAGGAGACCGCGAGCCCTGTCACGGCATGCCAAACCGAATCACTCACCTCCGCCACATCAACCTCAACCAAAGAAGAAAGCAAACTTCAAATAGAAGATTAAATTGAATGTAAAAGACAAGACTAAAAGTAATGAGAGTTAGAGGGAGAGCGTCGGACTCTGGCAGCCAGAGTTAGATCCACAGCGTGAGGTGTTAGACCCCGAATTTGCAATCCAAAAATCCTTTGTGATTCACCACACTATTCCTTTAATCAATAGATAGTGCACACAGATTTATTGCTAAATATCAAATACATATCTTGTAAAAGCAGAACTAATACAATAGTAAACTTACACATGGGTCGATTAGGCCGAACCTTTAAAGAGCAGTAGCAGAAATAGAACAATACATAGGCGGGACTCTCAGGATATGTCCACATGAAATCAACTGTGGCTCATAAACCTAGTTCTTGGCTCCTCCATCTTCTAGTTTTGTCAATGCCTTTAGATGACAGCAGTGCTTTTTTTTCTCCTTCTTACTTACTGAATGATAGTAATTGAGCAACTGTGAGTACAAAGATACTCAGCAAGCCACCACATGAATGTAATTATAATAGATGCAAGGCTGACAAAGCGAGGCTTCATGTTCTTTTATTTGTAGACAACTAGCACTTTAACTAAACCATGTTTTTTTTAAAGAATGTAATGTGATAATATTCTTAGCAAAGGTTCCATCCACCTTTTACATAGCATGGTTTCATCCACCATATACTATTTTTATTTCTTGGGTTCTATCCACTATTTATATAAACTGGGTTGTATCAACCTTGGGGAAATCAAAGTCAGGATTCTAACCATCCCTCCTGTTTTTCATCCCAACCTCAAAGATTCTTTTGTAAAATGAGTAAGTTTCCATACCTGTCCATGACCGTTTGAATAAATTTCACTCTGTAGAGGTTATACATTTTACGCACAAGAGATGCACAACTTATTTTGCATCAATGCTATATTTGGCATGAGGCTCATATGACCACCACAAGACCTTTACAATGCATCTTCCCAACATAGCTACACCCTGTAAGGTTTCCACCATTGTGGGATTCTGTCCATCTGCTCCAGAGGCCCCCTCTTGCACTATCATAGAGGCTTTCATCCACTACTCATCCCATGTTCCACTGGATGGTGCATCCAACGCTGGGTCAATGCAAATTAATTGGTAAGGTCGTACCAATTGTAGACTTGTGGGTGCCCTATTTTACCTTGGGAGGTCACTACAAGATTTAGTCTTTAGGGTTACCTAGGTAGTTATGTCACAAACCACACTCTTGTGCTTCAGCAGTACCAGCCCCACTTACCATTTGCCTAGGTATGAAGCAAGTTTAGAGTGTTGGATTTTAAAATATCCTTTTTAGTTTAAATACCAGTCACTTTTCTTCAATGGTTACCTAAACCAAGTTTCATGTTTGAAATAATGTTAGGGCAAATTATTGCCCACTTGTATCTAAGCAAGGCTAACCATAACACTTAGATACGGACTTATCATCTAGTATATAGACCATTAATTCTAGGATGACAAGAGATTATGTCCAAACTCAAGGAATAGAATTTACTAGTACTATTATGAATAAGGTGCTAACTACTAGCTAGCAGTAATATAATTTGTTTAATAAAATAAGCATGCAATTTAATAATTTAACACAATACACTTCGCGTTCAAAAATGTAGGGGTAATATGATCAAAGTGATGATTTGCCTCGCTCAATTTACTACATCTTTGATCTTACTCAAAGCATTCTCAATCAATGATCTTGAAACTTTGGTCTTTATCTCGATCTTGATCTCGCTCAAACTATTGCTTCTTCGAGGTTCCGAATTCTAATGTCATGAAAATCAACCGAATCCAAATAAATCCAAAAACAGTGAATTTGATCCAACTCAAATAAGCATAAAAATTCAAATAAATCCGAATAAACGTAGTTAAGTTCTATCATGATTTATTGGTGACAAGGAACAAGGTTCAAGTAAGTGTTGGATGTAGACAATGTCAAACGAAGTTTGAGTGAAGGGGAAATGGCAGAGAGGACATCTGCTAGGAAGAACATCAAGGAGGACAAATGAATATTTATAGGTATATTCCACTTTGGATTTAAAGGCGGTTAGACATAGCTGACCGGAGGCTACTATTTCTTGAATCTAAATTAATAATTTATTTATTATTTTCTATTTATTAAGAAAGTTCTATTAGTTAGGTGATACTTATGGATAGATATGAGGGTCTACAAGTGACAGGCATAATTTGAATTTACTATTTTAATATTATATTTCACATTGCTAGGAAGCTTATGACATATTATTATTTGAGGTTCAATCACCAATAACTTGAAGGATTAATTCAATAATTAATTAAAATGTAGGATTAGTTATTTAATTGATTTTTAATATTCTTAACTAGAGACACACCTAAGTGGTTGACAAGTTATACCACTATTTGCTAATTAATAGCTAACTTTAGTGAGGACACTAATTAACTTGATGTATATGCTAATTATATGGACTAGCCATGATATTTATTTTACTATATTGCCATTGGACTATTTATGGTCTAGGGCTTATTAACACCATCTATAATTAAATTTATATTTTAAATTTAGGGATAATAACATGGTAAATAATTTTACTATCATTTATATAATATTATGTTTTAATAGGTCTTCAATTGATATTTGAGCTTCTAAAATAGTACTGATGATATCATTATTAATCTCTATTTTTATCTAACTATTTTTCAAGAAAATATTTATTTAAAGCAAATACTTCAAATTAAATACTATTGGCACCCTGATTATCTTCTATCAACATCTAGCTTCTAACTCTTTATTCAACGCATAGTTGCATGAGCCTATCTAATTTGAAACCTAAGGTTAACCCTAATTTGTTTCCTAGTAATTTTGAATAAACTCCAAACTTCATGATTTTGCCTTTGCTAGAAAGATTTTGAATTTAGATGAATTTAGAAACAATTTTCACAAGATTGGATTTAATGAGTGAGAACGGGCCTTCCAAACTTTAAATTAGGAAAAATTCCTAAAATAAACAAAGTAGAGAGGGTGTCTTTACTGACAACTGGCCCCACGATTTAATTTCTTTTCTGATTTATTATCATATTAGAAAATATGCCAGAGGATGACAGGTGGGGCCAGCCATATTTTTATTTTGTTTTGAATTATTTTTCTAAAGGAGATCATATAAGTGACTGATAGGTAGGATCCTTAGACTTTTTATTTTTTTGGAGTTTTTTTTTTTTTAAGTATTCTCTTTAAGGAAAAGATTTGAGAGATTGACAGGTAGGGTTGGCACAATAAGGTTGGCCCAGATGTTAGTTACTCAGAATTAAATATGGTTTTAATTAGATTTCTAATGATCTAGATCCACATGTCAATGACCTACTAATTTAAACTTATCAACATCATTAACATAACTTAATTATGGACTAATGACATCATTAGCTTAATGACATTGCTACAATGTTCTCCCTAGATCTCAAAGGGAGCGCTCTAGCCAAGCTCACCGCCAATGAGGAAGGCAGCAGTGAGCGTCGACAACCCTCAAAATGGGTTGCTGAGATCTCAACGGTCCTGAGTGTGGTAATGGCGCAGCCGACGGTGGCGCAGTGGTGCACGACAGTGGCGGGGCTCGGCCACCATGGCAATTGAGCTTTTGGTGGCACAGCAAGCGAATTCAAGGTATGCTGAGCATCTATGGGCTAAGAGGAACTCACCAGAGTAGACAGCGAGGTTCGGAAGATGCTGCAGTGGTCTGGCGACATTGGCCCAAGGTGGCATGGTGATCTTCCATAGCAACAGCACGCTGGGATGGTCGGTGGTCAAAATTGAGGGTGGAGATCAAGAGAGGGAGGCGTGGGGATGCTTCGGCTGGTGGGAATTGAATAGAGGCGCACTGGGTCGGCAGGGCGATGAAGCGACCAAAGACGAAGGGGATGATGGTGCCGGCAAGCTATGGTACAGGGGAAGATGATTGCGTGAGGTGGGGCGGAGAGGAGAGTGAGACGGCTAGATTAGCACTGTCGGAAGAAGAGGAGGCTCACCAAAGCGATGAGGCGATGAGGTGGCCTCGATGGAGCATGGCGGCGGCAATAGCAAGCTCGCCTTGAGCTAGCATCAGGCAATTGCACAGTGTGGAAGGAGTGGATGCAAAGGGGGGCATTGATAGCTTTTATAGAGAAGCACAGGTGAGCTCGGGCTTGCATGTGTGAGGCAAAGTGAGGCAATTGACATTGTGGCATGGGTGTCATAGGCGCAGTGTAGGGATGACATGGGAGTAGGTACGGGTAATGCAGGCTATAAGGCGGTGACATAAGTATGATAGCATGACTGACTGACATGGTAGCAAGCACAGGTGCATGTGATGAACCAACGTGATAAGCATAGTGAGGGTGCTCTCTTTGCTAGTCATTATTGTGGTCAGTCCACGCGTGGGTGTGGCTATGGCATGGTAGTACGGTGCGAGTAGGGAGTCAGAGCGGTAGGTGGAGACATGATAGGTGCTGACGCCAGCGAGACACAGTTGGCTAAGGTAGTAATACGGTGTGGGACCCAAATTTGACAAGCCAAATCTCTTGTGTACTCTTAGCTAGTCCATAGATCAGTAGCTAGCTTACACAATAATATCGATAGATATCACATCCATACATACGAGTAAATAAAAGGAGTACTTTATATTACAGAGGACTCTAGATTGTCAAATCTGGGTCCAACACATAGTCAATGCCAACAACTTGAACTTTCAATCTAGGATTAAGTCCTTTCTTAAAATGCTATTGATGTGCATCATCTGTGGTAACATCCTTTAGTGCATAGCGAGCCAGCTAAGTAAACTTGTTGAGATAGTCACTCACTAACATGTTCTTCTGATGAAGCTCATAGAATTCCTATTTCTTCATCTCAACCACCCTATCCAGGATATTGCAAACTCTGCCCAGGTAATGTTCTCTTGATCCTCATGAGTAGCAAAATAGTTCTTCCACCATTCTAATGTAGTACTCTCAAGCTAGTGGGCAGCATAGAGAACTTTTTCTCGATCCGTGCACTGAGCATGGTTTAGCTTCTTCTCTACAGAACGAAGCCAATCATCTGTCTACAAAGGCTAAGGTGAACTAGAATATGTAGGTGGTCTAGTCCTCATGAACTCTGTGAATCTTGACAATAGACGAATTGGTTGAGGTGTGGCAGCTTCCTGATTTTTCCAATTTATCATGTTCATATTCTCCATCATTATATTCATGAGATGGG
This sequence comes from Dendrocalamus sinicus, assembly GCA_036346575.1. Lineage (NCBI taxonomy): Eukaryota > Viridiplantae > Streptophyta > Magnoliopsida > Poales > Poaceae > Dendrocalamus > Dendrocalamus sinicus. The sequence goes on along the minus strand of CM070655.1, from coordinate 21,060,917 downwards.
TCTGGGCTACCATGAACTGACTCAGAGTTAGATCTAAACCAGTTGGAGCTGTCTGCTATCCCTAAGCTGAAGGATCTACGGTGTTGTTGCTAAGATCTGAAGCCATCTGATTGCGAACAATTGAATTCTAAGTATCAACCATCTACCAAGTTGATACCAAGGTTACAAAAGAAAGAGGAAAAAACAGAGATAAGAGGCAAACTAATGACAATCCTAAACTAAAATCACTCACTTAGCCAAAAATAGCTAGCAAAACTGCATTAAATCCACACAAAGAAAACTTTGACATGATTGCAAATAATGCCTGAGTCAAAACTGCAGCTCACATCACACAACTGCAAATAAAAAGTAAAATGATCTACTCGATACTAACACTATACAACATTCTAATCTAATAGCTACCACTCTAGCTCTACTAAATAAGGCTCACTTGACTTCGATCCTGAATCACTATAGAACACCCACGAGTTGCGTATTTGTGGAGATGATTCTCTTGCTTGGTAGGAATGAAGCGATGAAGGTGCTCCTGACGGTTGCCAATTATGCACTATCTTTCTTCAAGATTGGGACATGTAGGTAAGGTAATGGAACTAGTGACTATGGTAGCAATGGTTCCTCTGCAACTTCTTCTTGCTCTGAGGTGCTGGACACTGTTGCATACTGCTTTTCAAATTTCCAAATTTGCTTAGACAAACTAATTCTTTACAACTTGCAAAGGCATTAAACGACTTTTCGTGCGACTCCTTGCACATAGAAGTCTTCATGAGCGCTGTTGTACTTCAAGCTATGATGAAGAACTTGGCTTCCAATCCTCATAGTAAAGTACAGTCTTGTTCTGAATCCAATGTATTGGCCCATTGCTATCTCATCCTTCATAAAATAAACTGGTTGCCTCTTTGATCCAAACTTCTCAACAAAGCTCGAAGAAGTCCAGGCCAACCTCCACTCTGGTTATGTGAAACTCGAGACATCTATGGCATTATAAGGATAAGATGTCAATTTAAGAACTGAAAACCAAACTCTAGAAAAGGCAAGAGCAAGAACATTAAGAATGAGGAAAGAATAGAGAATTACGACATATTCATTGTGTTGATTTGATTTAGAAAATACATTTTGAAAATCTTGCTAAAACAACCTTTCTGCGTATTTGCACTAGTCTAGGATTACGCTAGTGTACACAATAGAAACATAGATGAAATATCGACTATGATCACGATTAACTAAGAAAGACTCAAAGATTATTACTTATTAGAGTAGCAACCATATAGCCAAGCTTATAAATAGTAGCCTGAAAGGTCTAACTAGAACTAACAACGGAAAATAAAGATAAGTGAAGTAGCTATTTGGTATTCCACAGGAAAGCGACTAGGAAGCAAAGTCCTATTCTAAGAAGTCATCAAAGAATCCTCTTTCAGGTACCTCTAGCTAATATGGTACCTGTATGCCGTGAGTACATAGAGTACTCAGCAAGTCGTTTATAACAAGATGCAATATAATTATGTAAGGCTTAACAAGTGATGGATGAACACTTGGATAGGAATGGCACTCCCCTCAATTAGCTCTGGTGACTCCTTAGGTGACTTCCATGGTGCTCTCCGTGGTTTCTAATCCTTCATACTTGGTTCCCTCCTAGATTGGCCCTAGCGTGTTGGGCCACTTCTTTTCCCCCGTGTGGTAGCCGATGGCTATTGGGAACATTTTCTAGGATTGGGATTTCTCTATTGGAAAAAGTTTTGAAGGCATCACCCTCTCGAGGTTTGGCATTGCAGTTTATCCTACCCCCCTCTCATGGCTTCCTACTATTAGCCACCTTCTCCTGTTTCACTTTTGGTTATCTGAGGATTCAGTCAAAAAGGTTCTCTAGTGTTGCCTTGGAGGAGAGGATTAGAGTTTTCAGACTAAGAGGGCATATGATTATGGTTTTCGCTTCTCAGTTTTCTCTAAGCAAGTAGGCTTGCTAGTTTGTGCTTTGAAGAGCTGTGCCACCAAGCATTTTGTAGTTCATTTTCACCTATGGTGAGATGGCGGTGTTGATTTTCGCAAAGAGTATCACATGTGGCTTCGGGAGCATTGAAATGAATGGACTCTAGTCTCTTCCCGTAAGAAGCATCATGCTGGTCCCTCCCCCAAAGGTCAGAAGAGGGTTTCCTTTGCTGATAAACTCATGATGAAACTCCTGGAGCAGCAACATTTCATCAACATTAGGGATATCACCGTGCAATTTGTTCCTTCAAATGTCTTCAGGCCATTCTCCCTTGTTCCTCCGGGCTCACAACTCAAGCTCCTATGCTAGCTCCTGCTCCTGATGTTTTAGCTTGCATCATGCTGCTCCATTATGCAATTCCCAAATACGATGCTGGCACTATTTCAATTATGGCCACAAGGTGTTGTCCTATTTGGTGCATCTCCCTTGGCTCACAAGAAGTGGGTTCTTGTTCCCATGTCTTACATCTAGAGTGCTCCTCAGGCCTAGAAGAGAGGTGGCAAACCCTTTGGCCTGGCCTGTGGCTTGGGCACTTCTCTCCAGGCAACTGCTAATTCATCTACCCTTGATACTAGTTGCCTGAACTCCCAAACCCCTGCATAATCTCCCTAGCAAGACAATTGCCCTCTCCCTTCTCCCCCTGCAGTGGCCAACTTTCAGGTGCTCAATCTAGGTCGCTTCATCCCAGCGGGTCTCTTTCTTGAAGATGATGATCAGTTTCGGTTGCCAAGGGCTGATCTGGTTCTCCAAGAGTCATCGTAAGCACAACATGAGGACTTTGCCATGGCTTACATGGTCCCTCCTCCCAAGGAAGGTGATACAACCCAAGTGGTCATGGACATCAAAGACTACATTTAGGGAACTCTGGATATTCATGTGGTAATGTGCTCCCCTTATCCGCTAGGAGTTGAAAATTTTCAACTAAACTCGACCATTCAGAGAGATATGCTGGTTTTCAATAATCCTTACCACCTGGATGATCATCATGAGATCAAATTCCATAGGCATAATGAAGCTATTAACAAGAGAGGAGCAAACTTGCTAGGGTAGGTTGGATCATATTCTTAGGCTTTCCGTTGGACCTGCTAAATTACCATTCTATCGCTCATGCATTTCTTCTTTTGGTAAACTTTTGGAGTGGCATTCAGGGGATAGAATTAAGGACCGAGTTCTTGTTAAAGTTCTTTACCCCTCGGTTGAAGCGGTCCCCTGGAATCTAGTTTGAGAAAGGGAATGCGGATTTGGGAGGGGATGGAGAGTCCTAAACAGTCCCAATCTTTGTGCTTAATTCAGAATTTCTAGATGCGGGGCCAGGGGATGAAGATCTTCCTGAGAATCTCATCAATCCCCCTCAAGTTGAAGGGTTTAATCCTCCAAATGACTTGGTCCTTCCCGTCCCCCTAGAATGATTAGTAGGGGCAATGGGAGCCTTAGTAGTAGTCTCAGAATGCCCTGGGTGAATGGGACCATTTACCAATCAATCAAGAACCTCAACCCTAGGAATCTGCCTTGGTTTCTTCCAACCAAATCCCTCTCTTGAATTTGTCTAATACAAGTACCCAACAACCAAATGAAGAAGCCTTGCAAGCTAAGAGGTCTAGCACTACTCTGCTGAAGTCAAGCACTTGTTTGGATTTAGTTATGATGGGTTCACAATCTCCTGCAGATAGCATTTATGGCAATGTCCCTTGGGCTACTCAACTCCCTAATTTATCATTCTTTCATTTTGTCAGTCAAGCTATAGCAAGTTTTCTTGGCTATGTCAACCCAGCCCCTTCACAGATCACTGCAAGCTCATTGGAGATGGTCGATTATCCCTCATCTATTCACTGCACAACTATCTGAATTCAGCATGAAAAGGACCTGGAGCATTGCCTTTGATCACAACTTTTTCTTCCCTAAGGTTGCCCTGGAGGCACCGAATTGGTTCGACGCTTCTACTGGGGTTGTCCCAAAGGCAACAAGTACTGCTGGTTTCAATATTTTAATGAGTTGTTCAATTCTCGGGTCTGATCATAATGGCTCCTCCTTGGTCAGAATTAAGGAAATTTCTTATCACCCTCCATTGAATCCAGATATGGCCTCAGTGTCAGACCCAGATTTTATAATCCGAAATCTACTGTGTTTAGCTGCACTATTCCCTGGATCAGTAGATAGTGCACACAGTTACAGTGATGGACATCAAATTACATATCATGCGGAAGCATAAGTAAAATAATAGACTTACTCATGGGCCGATTAGGCCGAAATCATTAAATTGCAGCAGCGGAAGAACGAAGCATACAGGTGGGACCTTCAGGACATGCCCACAGACAGCCAACTAGAGGTTTGCGACCTAGCCCTTGACGACTTCGTCATCTCCTCCATCATAACCAAGAGTATTGCCAAAGCGTAGTGATCTGATCCCTGCTTCTGGATTTGTTATGAGAGCGAGTGTGAGCACACTAACCACCGTGCTCCGCGAGCCAATACACAGGATGCAAATAAATAGTATGCATGGCTTATCAGAGGAGAGGCTCGGGTTATTTTATTTGCTATAAATTGCTTTTGAATAGGATACATAGAAATGTCCTGAGACCTAGCAGTTTGAACTAAAACATATTATGTAAAAGAGTGCAATAGTAATAGAGATCCAGATTCCATCCACCGTTACATGGTTTCTGCACCATATGCTTAATCCTTCAACGTCATAACCGCTTAACTTATCACTGGGGCGACACCTAGGGCAACACAAATAAGGGCCTTTCTCTGCCCTCCACTTTACCAATTCCACCCACAAAGTTTTTGAAACAGAACTATATCTAGTTAAGTTCCCATGTCCGCCCTTGACTGTGGGCACGGCTATTCGAATAGTTTTAGACTCTGTAGAGTTTGCATACTTTACCCACAAGAGATAAATCCACTCGTTGCCCCGCATGATTCCTTAGCCATGCGGTTGAGTAGACTATCACAGGGCATTTACAATGCGTAGTCCTACTGTGGTTACACCCGCTAAGGTCTATCTTCCGTAGTATGCGCACATACCTCGGGAAGAGTCCCTCGTGAGCCATCACGGGCAAAGGCAGGGATGCGACCATCCATCCCTTTGCTCGTGGTCATACCTTCACGTAACCACCTTAGAGCCACACAAATTAGTAAACCCTGCCTACACTTTGCTAGCTTGTGGTTGTACTGTTGTACACTGGGAGATCATCACAAGATTCGGTCCTTAAGGTTACCTGGGCGGTTCTACCACTAACCACTTTGTGCTTCCTCTGCACCACTCACACACACCCTCGAACCATCCGCCCAGATAATTAAGCAACTTGAGGTTTTTGGAAGCATAAAATATCCATAACCAGATATACCAGTCATTTCCACCATGACTGCCCAAACCAATTTCTCATGATTCAAAATGATGCTTTGGGGCATTTTTGGTGCCCCCGCTTATCTAAGCAATACTAAACATGGCGTATCGTTATGGACTTACTTTCGAAATGTTACAATTATAATTTTGCTAGGGTGACAAGGCTCAGATATTCAAATATTTCAAAGGAGGTATAATACTAGCAAGTCGAATAATGGGTATGTAACTAGAATCTTCAAACAAACATATATTTGCATATGAAATAACAGCATGCAATTTGATAATTTAAACAAAAGTAAATTTGCAGAAAATGTAGGTTCAACATGATCAAAGTATTGACTCGCCTGGCGCGGGTTACCGCGGTCTTGAGCTCACACAAAGTTGTCTCATGTGATGATCTTTAATTCCTGGTCTTCATTGATCTCAGTCTCGCTTGATCCATAGAATCTTTTGGACTCCAGTTTCTAATTACGCGACAAACGACTGAATCCAAATAAAAGCAAATAACTCAAAAGATCCAAATAAATCCGAATAAACTTAGTTTAGATTTATTATAAGTTATTGGGTGATTCAGATGATCTGAGACAAGGCCTGTGGTGTGATATTTTATGTACCTCCTTTTATCGCTAGGTGAAGTTTAATTTTAAATTAGGGTCTATTTATACGGGTCCAAGCTTGTTATATAAATTTATGCTCAGTATCGTTATTCGTTTAAAACTAACATTAAAGTTTAATTAATGTCGCTGTTATTATCTTGCATTTACTTTAGCTATTATTAGGCCTAACTTTATTCCTAATTTTAGTTTAAACGTAGTTATCTGGGAAAAACTTGGTATGTAGCATTTTATGCGACCCTATTTACTCGTGTTATTAGTTACACTTTCAATTTATTTATATGTCCATGTTATTGTTTTGGAATCTTGATGACCTAGGGCTATTATATTAAAATAAGTCATTGGGGTTTGTTTAATGGTGGCATGACAAAATTTGGGCCTATATGTTTACTTGTTAATTAAGGGTCGTCATTATTAAGTATAGACATTATCCAAAACCTTTATTAAATAATTAGATTTATAATTTAAATATTAAAGTCACACTAATTATTTATCATGACAACTAATCTGAATTTAAATCATACTTAAACTCCCTAAAGCCTTATTTAAATTTTATTAGCTCCCACAGATTATCCCAAGGTTTACTCAACGGTATACTAGGAAATCTTCAACTTAACTTCCAATTAATTAAGTATTAGTGAGTTAATCCTTATCTATTCTTCCTAATCACTTAATTGCTTCTTATGCATATAAACCTTGTATTCTGCTGTATATATATACATTTTATTTAATCCTAAATCTTTCACCTTAGCTTTCTATAATTATTCCTTAATTGACCTTTATCTAAAATAGCTAAAAAAACAAGGCAAAAATGTGGCCAGATATGGCCGGAGAGAGGATCGACCTCACGACCTCAGGGCCGAAGTGAGAGTTCGGTGTTTTGCGCAAGATTGGGGAAAGTAGGGCTAATGAAGCGAGTAGGTTCTGGGGCTAACAGAGGAAGTATCAGCCGGAGACAGAGGGGGCGGTGCGAGTTAGGCGGCGGCGTCGCCGACGAGGTGCGGCCGGGGCGGCGCCGGTGGGCATGAAAATGGGGAGCGCGTGAGATGAGGAAGCCGGTGGACACCACGCCTCTGGCCGGAAGGCACCATCGGCAGCCAGCATCGGCGTGCGGCGGCCGGAGCAAGGATGGAAGGTGGCGGCGCCGCTGTGGTGGGGGAGAAGGGGATTGGAGAGGAGCGTGAGCAGGGGTGGGGCATGGGAAAACTCACCGCGATTCTGGTTGAGCCGGGGAAGCACCGAGGCGAGCCAGCACCGGGAGCCTATGGCGGCGCGGGGGTGTCATCGTCGCCGGCGAGCTGGGGTGGACGGCAGCTCCGGCCGGTGGCGGGAAAGACTCCAAGGCGTCGCGAAGATGCTCTCTGCAAACGGAATCGGGGAGGGGTCGCCGAGGCGGAGGTGGCGTTGGTGGAGGCGGCGACGGCCGGCAATGGGGAAGGAGGCGCGATTGAGCTGGAGCCGAGCACGGGGCAAGAAGGGAGGACAGGGAGGTAGGGGGGATGACCGGGACCTTCTAATAGCCCGGAGGGGGCGCGCTACTTGGAGACAGACGCGGTGGGGGGGGGGCAGCAGACCGGGGCGGGGCTCGGCGCGCGCGGAGGTGCAGAGCGAGGCGATGCGACGGGTCTTGGCGATGAGGACAAGACGGAGGTGGAGCCTGGCGACGCGGCGCATGGCAGAGAGCGGCGCAGGGTATGATGGCCACCAGGAGGAGGCGTGCGCAGAGCAGAGAAGAGAAAGGACAGCGCGTGCGCACGGGGAAGAAAAGAAAGAAGAGAAAGGAGCTAGGCTGTGCAGGAGGAGGCCGGTCCCAGCAGCAGGGGGAAAGAGGGACCTGTCGGCAGGGGGCCACATGGAAGTGCGGGAAAAAGAAAGGGAGGGAAAAAGAAATGGAAAGGCTCGTGTGTGTGTGTGTGTGTGTGTATATAAATATAATTTCATACATTGTTATTTTTCTAGCTTATTTCATTTTGCATATTTTATTTCATTGCTATTTATTTTATTTTTACATATATGTACAAGTACATATGTATTCCTTTATGTCTATTTTTGGTATACATATATCTATACACATTTTTTTGTTATACTTTTGTTTACCACGCTAGTCCTTTTGGTATATATATATTTGCATATGTTTTGTTTATTTATTTTTGGTTGCCCTTTTTATAATGCTATTTACTATATGAAAATTTTTTATACTTTAATGTTAATTTTATCCCTTCTTATGTTGGATTGTAGTTTCAGTTTTGAATTCAAAATTACAATTTTCTTTTACTTCCATATTTTCTTTTGTGGCATTTTTAATTCTAGTTCTATTATTATTGGTATGATTATTTTACAAACCTTCTTCAATTTTTGAATCCTCAACCAAAACTTAAGAAGCACATTAAAAATCCAAGTTTCAAGAAAATATTTTGCACAAATAATTCAAAAGTTTGCATTTTTAAAATTTGAATTTTTGGGATGTTACACTCAGTTCGATCAATTTCAATGCCAGCAGACTATACCTTTGGACGCAAGCAGTGCACACTACTCTCAGTGCAAAATTTGTGAAGATGTCTCAGGCTGAACAAGCTTTTAGCTAGATCTTAGTACTCTGAAGCTTCTAGCAGCAAAAGGTGTAAATCCACCATGCCACTTGCCTCCCTGTAGTAGCAGAACATACACCTACTTTCCCGGTCAAATGCTACTCGGGTGGAGCCAGTCATGGTGGAGCAATTTCACTAGTAGGTGTGCTCATCACTCTTGGACTCAAAACACACCACTTTGGTGCTGCCTAGGTTGCCAGTGCAACTGATGCAGGATTGGGGCAGCCACCACTACAAAGTCCCCCTGGAGACTTGATGGATGACAATCTCTTTGCAATCAACAAGAATGAAGAAGCTTGAAGAACGGAGCAAAAGTGGGTTGGGTGCGCTTCTAAAGCCGATTTTACTTTTGGGCAGTTATTGCTCACTCTTCTTGTGTATTTTTTGTTGAACTTGCTATAGTACTTTGGCTCAACAACCTCCCAATTAGCAATGCTATATGCTGATAATGCTTTGCATTCAACCTGGCTTATACTTGCACACTTTTCTAATGAATTTGCCCCAAAATTTTAGAAGTTGGAAGGTTCTTTGTTGGAATGTAAGAGGTTTAAATTCTCCTCACAAATGGAGAGCCATTAGAGATAAGATTTTGGAGAGTGCATGTCACGTTGTTTGCCTTTTGGAAACAAAGAAGGAGAGCTTTAATCACTCCTTTATCCGCAACTTTGCTCCTAGGAATCTGGACAAGTTTTTCTATTCCCCTCCTTGGGTGCTTCTAGGGGATTGATTGTTCTTTGGAACATTTAGTAATCACTTTGGGCAAATTATTAAATTTTTTCCAGTTCAGCACGTCAACAAATGGACTCTAGTAAACATCTATGGTCCATGTGAGGGGCAAAGGAGTATTGATTTTGTCCAATGGCTCTTTCACCTAGATATCCCTTCACAACAAAACTAGATCCTCGTGGGGGATTTCAACTTTATTTGTTCCTTTCACAATAGGAATAAACCGGGAGGAAACTTAAATGAAAATTTCACTTTCAATAATATCATTAGTAATCTTGGTCTCACAGAGATTCCTCTGAAGGGCAGATCCTACACTTGGAGCAACATGCAGGAGGACCCTCTGTTGGAACAGTTGGATTGGTTCTTCACAACTAATCAATGGACTATCTCCTTCCCACACACTGAGGTTCAGATTCTCGCTAAAGATACTTCGGATCATGCTCCTTGTGTAGTTCATATAAGTACGGTCATACCTAAATCCAATTTATTTCGATTTGAGTCCTTCTGGGTGGATCATCCTAGTTTTCTGGAGGTAGTCACTCTATACTGGAACTTACCAATGCGCCAACAAAAACATGCTGCCAATATCATGGCAAAACTCAAAAACCTTCGCAAGGGTCTTAAAATCTGGAGCAAATCAATTTCTCATATTTCACTTTTCATTCAGGACTGTAGGTCGGTAATTCTTTTCATGGATAACCTGGAAGAGCAGCAGCGTATTTTTTTGGAAGAAAGAAATTTTAGATCCATAATCAAGAAGCATTACTCTACATTACTGAGATCAACATTTGTATTGGCAAAACGGATGCACTTCTAGATGGGCTAAGCTAGGAGACAAAAACACCAAATACTTTCATTCTTAGGCTACGGAATGCCATAGAAGGAACTCAGTTAATTCAATGATCCTGGAGGACAGTTCCATCATTCATACTCATCAAGACAAAGCAGCGGCTGTTTGGAATGCATTCAAACAAAGAATGTGAACTTCTTATAACACCACCATGTATTTTGACCTAAATGAATTGATGTCAACCCATGATAATCTCCAACATCTAGTTATGGATTGGTCCCAAAAAGAGGTGGACAACACGGTCAAAATGCTACCACAGGACAAAGCCCCAGGACCAAATGGATTCAATGGGCTTTTTATTAGGAAATGTTGGAATATAATTAAATGACATCTACATGCTCTATCAGGACTTGTTCGATGAGTCTTCTAGCATATCAAGCATCAATGGATCTTTCATCACTCTGGTCCCCAAGAAGTCTACCCCTGAGTGTTTAAATGACTATGGACCAATTTCCCTGCTTAACTCAGTTTTAAAGCTAATTACAAAGATTCTAGCAAACAGGCTTTAGAATGTAATTGTCAACCTAGTTCACAGGAATTAGTATGGCTTTATAAAAACAAGAATGATCCAAGATTGCCTTGCCTAGGCTTTGAGTATATTCATCAATGCAAACAGAGCAAAAAGGAGATATTACTTCTTAAGCTAGATTTTGAGAAAGCTTTTGACACAATTAAGCATGCTACTGTCAAGGGGGTTATGACTGCAAAAGGACTTCCTGACAAATGGATTTCTTGGACGGATTGCATTCTTCTTTAGGACATTCCTCTGTTCTCATTAATGGGATTCCTGGTAGCTCTTTTTGGTGCAAAAGAGGTGTAAGACAAGGTGACCCACTTTCACCATTGCTGTTTGTGCTAGGGGCTAACCTTCTTTAATCAATTATCAATGAGGCAGTAAGAAGAGACATCCGTAAGTATCCGATCCCACCCCTAGCTAATGAAGACTTCCCGGTGGTTCAGTATACAAATGGTACCCTTATCAGCCTCCTGGCTTATTCCAAACAACTCCTTTGCCTTAGAGGTCTCCTACAGACATTTTGAATGTCCACTGGGTTGAAAGTCAACTATCACAAGTCGGTTATGATTCCAACAATGTTCCTCTAGACAAAATGGACAATCTTGCAGGAGTGTTTGGTTATAAAATTGGAACTTTGCCTTTTACCTATCTAGGTCTTCCAATTGGAATGACCAAACCAAGAGTAAAAGACTTCCTCCCTTTGGTGGACAGAGTTGAAAGATGCCTGACAAGTACAACGAGCTTCCTATCCTACGGTGGAAGGCTCACAGTTGTTAATGCAGTCCTATCCCTTTAATCAATATACCATTTGTGCATGCTTAGAATGCCAAAAAAAAATAATTGATCACATTGATAAAGCGTGAAGGCATTGTCTTTGGAGGGGATCCACAACCCTTCAGTCTCATTGCAACTCCCTCGCCTCTTGGGACAAAGTGTGCAAAAACCAAAAAACAAAGGTGGGCTGGGGGTCTTGAATCTCCGAGTCCTTAAAAAGGGACTTCTGCTAAAACACCTACATAAATTATGTAGGAGAAGTGGTATTCCTTGGGTCCAACTTCTTTGGCACAAATTTACTACAACTCGATCCCTCACGCTTCGAAATCATGTGGATCCTTCTAGTGGAAACATATAATGAAGGTCATCATGTAATTTTGAGGCATAGCTATGATTGGGAATGGCCAAGATATATTGTTTCGGAAGGACAACTGGGAAGATCTCCTCTTTTGTGAAAAATTCCTGAGACTTTATTTGTTTGCCATAAATCAGGACATTTCGATCAAGAGTTACATGAACTCATTGGAGCTTAAAACCTTATATCACCTACCACTATCTGAAGAAGCCTATCAGGAGCTCTCTGAATTGTTAAATATACTCAGTGGACTTACTCTAAACCAACATAGCTCAGATCAATGGATCTACATCTGCTATAACCCCTTTACTCCTCCAGAAAATGGTATGCTCATCAATATATCCAATTGAGTGTCTCCCCAGCATTTCCTCTTATATGGAAGAGCAGAAGTATCCCCAAACTCAAGGTTTTCGCATGGCTACTCATGAAGGATCGGCTGAACACAAAAGAAATGTTAATAAGGAAGAACCTCAATGTGAATGGAGATAGTCTATGTGTTCTTTGTGCTGCTCACAGGTTGGAAACTCTTACCTTTTTTTTTGAGTGCCCTTTTGCTGTGCAATGCTGGAATGTCATTGGGATGCAATGGGGGCAGATCTTGATACAACAATAAGGATTCTCACCACAAGATCAACACACTCTGGTCACTATTTCATGGAGAAGTTTATATGGCTGCTTGGCACATTTGGAAAGTTAGGAATGAATTCATTTTTCATCACCAGCTGTTTAGTCTAGATGATTGGAAGGCAAAACTAAAATTAGAGGTTGATCTTCTCCTCAATAGAGTCAGATCGGATGATCGTCATTTGATTTGCTCCTAGTTTCGGTCCTTTTGGCTTTTCCTTTTCCTCTTCCCCTCCCCCTCCCTCCTTCTCCACCTTCTTTCTCTTGTACATTATTACTAATTTAATATAGCACAGTAAGAGTCTCTCCTATTATTTTTCCCTGAAAAACAAGTGATGGCTGGGTGGTTATTTTGTAAAATGCAGTAATTTAGAGTAAATACAATAAATAGATTGAAATGCACTATTTGAAATTGATTATTAAGTAATTAATTCAAAGAAATTGAATAAACCATAAGTGAACTACCCATTCACTTCCCAAACCAACTAAATCCAAGTTTTATGGAATTCTAACCATCGTGTGAAATCACTGAGCATTGTCCATGACCAGAGACATGGCTATTCGTATAGTATTACACTCTATAGGGTTGTACAACTTTACCCACTTGATACGACCATCTTGTGAACTGGTATAACACGCTTCCTTAGGCATGCTGACTAAGAAGATCACAATAAGGCCTTTACAATGCTCAATCTCAAACTGTTCTCGCCCACTAATGATTCACTACCAAGTAGGCTAATAGTCCTACCAATAAAAGCCCCTTCTTACGCCAACAAAAAATCTCAATGGCGAATCAAGGTTGAAACATCACAAATTATTTATCCATGTCCATCCCATACTAGACATGTGGTTGTATAATAAGATTCAAATCAATGACGCATAAAGTTAAGTCGTTAGTCATTATCCAGTCGAAGTATCCACATCCCAATGTGCTAACAGCACCCACTTTACTACATGATCATTTGCCCAAGTAAAAACTATTTTGGTTTAACCAAGACCAATCACACACCCATGTTATGGTATATAGATTTTATAGCTGTGGCTATAACTATGATTTAATATCTCATTATATTAAAATTAAGTAATTGATCAATATGTGATGATGAGCCTAACGTAACAGTAAGCATCGCTAAGCATACTTGATGTAGAACCCAAATGGACATTAGTATTACATCACTATATAATTACTCATCCTATGATGATAATAGAATCATGGCATTTAAATTATCAAGTGAGAGATTATTTAAATTTGTTGATAATTATCAAGCACAAATGTTTGTATTAAAATAGCAATGCATGATAATTTAAAATAAAATAATAAATAATAGATTTAAAATAATAGGTTCAACTCTAAAAATAGCAAATAAACTCTAAAATCCAAGAAAATACAAAAAATGTCCTTATAAAACAAAAAACTTGAATAAAGCAAGTTTTGAATCAATTGGAGTTTGTTTTAATCACATTAAATCTTTTTAATTTCTAAAAAACCCAAATTGAGCTTTAATTAATTCAAGAAAAACCTTAATGGTTAATTTTATTTTAAAAGCTTCCAAAAGACTCTGAAAACCAAGATGTTAGAATTTACAAGAACATAACAAAATGTTTCATGCCAATGTGCTTCTATGGTGATGTAGTGGTCAAATTAAACCAATTGAAGTAATTATAATAAAATACTATCCATAACTGTCGTTTGTCATTATTTTACAAGTGTTATGTTGTGATGGAGGGCTTATCTAAAGAGTGTACTCAACAATTTGTTATTTGTCAGTAATTTTACTACTCTGGCATGAATAAATAGATACTCTCGTATATATTTATAAAATACCCCTATATAATTATATGCATGCAAAAGTACCTTTTTGATATTACACAGAGGTGTGTATGCATTTATCTACCTCTCTAAATAAATCTAGGACCTTTATATTTATATTTGTGTGCACGTTGGTTAATAATGTACTTTGGTCGACCCTTTTCCCCTCGGTCCGAAGCCAGCCTGCTCTATCTCTCTTGGCCTTCAGCTGTCCTGTTTACCCTCTCTATCCATTTTTCTCTTTGCCCCTTGCATTCTCGTGTGATTTCCTATGTCAATTTAGTTGATTGTGCAAATTTACAATCGAAAGCTATTTATATCACCGTGTGAATCTTGTTTACTAATGACAATTATTTCAGTTTAATATCTACGAACAATTGTTATCTGATTTATGTAGTTAATAATACCACCTAATTAATTAGACAAGCAAATATACATGTATCAGAGTACTCAATTCATGACTACACAGGAATATCTCTCTACTCCCTCTCTCTCCTCACTCGACAGCTCCACCACTCCCCCTCTCCCTCTTTCTCATCTCTCTCTGCTTCCACTAGCTCATCCTATTTGGTTCCTGGCTTCTCCACTGGCACCTCCATCCCCTCCTACCCTCTCTCTCTCTCGGCTCTCTACCCTGTGGCCATCGGATGACTAACCGCCAGCCTCCTCTGCTCGGCCTCACTCGGCTCCCATCTCGACTTCCTCTATTATGCTTCGCCCGGGCCATCGCATCACCACAGCCTCAGCTCATCCTCTGCATCACTGCTGCTCAGCCACATCCGCTCAGCCGATTCTTACTTCCTCGCCACACCTTGCTGTAGCTCGGCTTGCCCCTACTCGTTCGCCGCCTCTACCAAGATGGGCTACCACTGGCTGTCCTAGGCTCCTCCCCTGCTGGCCTCCATCCAGATCCAACCCTAGGAACCATGTACCTAGAGGTGGGAATTGGGCCGCTTGCGTCCGCACGGCCCGCCCACCGTGCCGGGCCGCTTCGCGTCCGTGCGGCTCGGCCCAGTCATTTCGTCGTGCCGTGCCGTGCTGGCCCACCTCGCCTTCGGCTAGGCCCAAGCACGGCCCAAAGCCCACCGTGCCGGCGTTCGTGCCGTGCCAGCCCAAGCCCAGCCCAAAGTAACTATACACGACGAAAGCGACGGCGACAATGGTAGCGATGGCTGCTATCTTCCTTTCTGTTGTACCCGCCTTATTAAAATCCTACTTAAAATTTGATACTATTACCTCATGCCATTCCACTTCCGAACTTGGTCATCTAGTCCAATGGTATGCATATCTTGGTGCAAATTGGACTGTGGCGTACGTGGACATCTAGCTCATCGCCCGACAATCTAGCATAGGGTTACCCAACTTGTCAAATAGAAAAGCTCAAGGAGAGTCATGAGTGTAGCTTACTATAGTTAAGAAATCAATTTTAAATAGTTTCTGGAACATTTAGTAACTACTTGGAATACACACACCAATAACAGTCTATCTCTGTCTACATATGGTTAATTGTAACATACGTGGGGTGGTTATCTCATCAAATGACTGGACTACCTTCGAGGATCTTCCCTTATCACACTACACTTTCTCTTCCTTATTCCATTTAACTGAGCTAAGCAACACTTTTTCACGTATTCACCCGAGATATTAGAGAAATTGGTCATATTGATCTGTCGTCTTGTTCTCGATAGGAACTTGCTACTGTCTTGGTTGGTTTGAGAGCAGGCATTGTCTATATATCCAAAACCGGAGGAGGGTTTGGGTTTGGATTACAGAAGCTGAGAGGCAGGTAAAAAAAGAAGGAAGCAGGCTGTGTACACATGGTAATAGAACCCACTGGAGATCATTCAATCGGACGCCTTCTTCTCCAGCAGTCCAGCCCTACGATTTTACACAAAGAAGCAAGAAAGCCATGAGGATGCGACTTAGGGTTCGGTGGTGGTGACCTAAGGAGGAGCAACATCGAAAATACTCATTATTTTTGTATGATGATGTTTCTTAAGAAAGAACAATAAAAGACACCTTATATAACAAGTGCAAAAATGAAGAACAACAAAAGACACCACATATCACAAGTGCAAAAATGAACTTGACCTAAATCACAGCATATCTCAATCACTTTTTTCATTCATTAGATTAAGATCCAACCATCCTCATCTTTCTCCTCATCTTATATATATACATACATCACACATTCATATATCCAAAACCTAGCTCAATCTTCAAATTTGGCATTCTAAGGACTGCTACGTATAGATATACATGTCACAACGGATGTATAGGATCTTTTCGTGATGAAATTAGAATTTACGAGGGCTAGAATAGAAGAAATCAAAATAGATAAAACCTATTCTGTAGATTTCAGAAAACCTAAAGGACTAAATCGCAAAAATATCTAAAACCCTAACCCTCCTTCGCCGCCGCCCAGTTCAATCCTCCCCCAATCTCCAGCGCCTCCCTCGGTCCCTTCTCCCCACAATCTCCCCCGTCGCCCCTCCTCCCAGATCTCCCCGACCACCCCTTCCCCGCCGCTGCCCCCCTCCTCCCCCACCGCCTCCTTCCTCCTCCCCCGCCTCGCCCGGCCGCCCCCTCCTCGCGCCGCCGCCTTCCCGCCGCTGCCCCCTCCTCCCCATCGCCCCCTCCTTCCCCTCCTCCTCCCCCCGGCCCCTCCTCCGCAGATCTCCCTCGCCGCCCCCTCCTCGCCCGCCGCCTTCCCGCCGCCACCCCCCTCCTCCCCCACCGCCCCTCCTTCCCCTCCTCCCCGCGCCTCCTCCTCCCAGATCTCCTCGCCGCCCCTCTCGCAGCCGCCTCCTCCTCGCGCGCCTCCTCCCCCGCCGCCCTCTTCCCCCCCGCCCCCTCCTTTCCCGTCGCCCCCTCCTCCCCTAGCTCCGAGCGATGGCGACGACGACCTTGACTACAACCACCAGCGGCGGATGGCCGGCGGCAACTGGGGCGCGACGACGAGTTCGTCATCGCGCGGGATGCTGCCCTCGGCTTCGGCTACACTGCTCCTCCTCCTGCGGCGAGCTCCGGTGACCGGTGTGCCTCCTTCCCCTTTACTCTCTCTTTGGTCTCTGCTCTGTGATGGTTGATGGATTGTGCTTGTGGGGATTGGGGAATCTGGGGATGGCCGGGGCCTGTGAGAGATGTTGACAGGAGTGGGGGACTGGGGGAGCGAGGTAGAGGCCGCCGGCGTGCTTGCCGTGCCGCCCGTGCCCGCGCGTGCTTCCCGTGCCATGCCGGCCCAAGCACGGCACGATCTGCCGTGCCGTGGCATGCCGCCCACCATGCCGGTTTGCCAGGCCCAGCCCGGCCCACCGTTCGTGCCACGTGTCGGGCTGTGCCGTGCTTGGGCCGTGCCGGGCTGGCCATGCTTTGGGCTGGCCCAAAAAAGCACGGCCCAAGTCCCAGCTCTACATGTACCCGATGCCAACAGCAAGGATTCGAGCTCCCCCTCTACTAACTTTCCCTCTTTTTCAATTACTTCTAATCCATGGATTCTGACCCAATTTATTCTTTGATTTGAGTGATTTTTTTGGACATGGATAGGGTGGAGGTGGTGATGGAAGTGGTTCCCATCGGCTTGTCATGACAGGGCTTAAGGCCTTCCTGTGCACCGGGAATACGGGGTGGTTGTTAGGCGTGAGCGGTGGCTGACCGTGACACACCATCACCACAGTCTAGTTCTCCTTTTGTATATGATACTCCCTTCCCTACTTCTCCTCTTGCTTATCTCTATGTATGCCATGGATTTGGTGCGATGCTTGCGAATGATGATGTATGTGTTGTGGTCTAGTGATGGTGATGGCAAGATCAAAAATGGGTTGTGGGGTTACCTTGTTGGGTGATGGTTGGCTCAATTTGGGGAGAACTGAGGCTTTTTTTTTGAACTGGAACACAAAGGTTTCCACTAACCAGTGGCTCTGGGCATATCGCCAGAGACCAAACTGGTTACAAATTCGGGGACCTGGTCCATGAACACCTCAGAACCATAGCGCACAACGCTCGCCCCATAAGCAGCAAGGCTATCAGCCACTTTGTTGCAAGATCTCGGGCAAGATCGGACCTCACAGTGAACAAACGAATCATTCATAAAGTCCTTGATACGCCGAAATATGCAGCCTTCTGGACTCCTGTCCATTGAGTCAGACCTCAAAGCCTTCTCCAAATTTGTTGCATCAATCTCAAGAATAATTCTCGTCATTCCCAGCTGTGCCACCCTCTTGAGACTTCTCCAAGCAGCAAGCGCTTCAGCATGTATAGGGTTTGTGAGTCGCTCAAGATGTCCACATCCCCCCTCTAGGAACTCACCGTTGCTATTGCGGGCAACAAAGCCCCAACCACCTGACCCCGTATTAACACGATAGGAGGCATCAATATTGATCTTGTAGCAGTCAGGATGTGGTGGCGCCCATTTATGTTCTTTCTTTGGTCTTTTCTCTCCTTCCCTTTTCTTCAGCTTCTCAAAGTCTATCACATAGTAACTCACAATTGAGCATAATTCTGCGGTGGACATTCTTTTTTCCCCTACATTTGTTTTGTTTCTGGCCGCCACCATTTCCAGAGCAGCACCCAAACTTTCTGTTGTGTAGCAGCATCCATCTTCCAAATTTCCATAATTGCTTCCTTTCCTGATTTGCACTCTGTAAGCTTCATTTTGATTTGCTCTAGGTCCATTAGCCGCCAAATTTCTTTAACCCCATGGCATTTGAAAAAAAGGTGACCACAATCTTCATCCATCCTGTGGCATATGGGGCAAATTGTTTCACACTTCACTCCTCTTCTAGCTATGTTCCTTCGGACTGCCAAGCTATTATGTGCAAACCGCCATAGGAACATCTTGACTTTGTTTGGTAGCGGTAAGTTCCAGAGTTTCTTCCAATCAAAGGCTTCCTGGCTTTGTCCCCCCATTTCTGAACCTGACGCATCTCTTCCTCGTTCATGCTCTCTCCGCTTAACAGCCACCTTGTATGCAGATTTTACAGAAAATTCCCCTTTCGAATTGTAGTGCCAAGCTGGCCAATCATCAGTATTCTCGTCCGTCGCCATTGACATAATCATATCTACATCCCGCTGCCAAAAAGTATCCTTCACCAGATCTTCATCCCAAGTGCCAGTAACCGGGTTGATAAGTTCAGCAACTTTAGTCAATAAAGATGTGCCTCTCGGGGTGGCCAGCTGACGTGTAGCCCCAAGTGGAATCCATGGATCAGCCCAAATATCCAGAGAATTTCCGTTGCCCACCCGCCATATAATCCCCTCCCCGAGGAGTTGAGCGTCCTGGAGGATGCTCCTCCAGGTGTATGAGATCCCCTCTCTTGCATTGCATTGCAAAATGTTGCTGTTAGCAAAATACTTTGCCTTGAGGAGCTGGCTGCAAAGATTGTCAGGATTGGTTAGAATTCTCCATGCCTGTCTTGCCAACTTGGCCAGGTTGAATAAATGTAAATCCCTTAAACCCAAACCACCCTTCTTCTTTGGCAATGTCAATTTGTCCCAGCTTAACCAATAGATTTTGTTTTCCTTATCATTTTGATTCCACCACCACCTGCCAACTAAAGAGTTCAACTCCTCACATAGACCTTTTGTTAGATCAAAACAAGACATGGCATAAGTGGGAATAGCTTGTGCCATACTTTAATCAACACCTCCTTTCCTGCCTTGGAGAGCATCTTTTCCTGCCAACCTTGAATACGCACCCAGATCTTCCTTTTTAAATATTCAAAGGCCTTCTTTTGTGATTTGCCAATCGAGACCGGGAGGCCTAGATATCTCTCATTTTTTGCTTCGGACTCAATGTGCAATTCAACTTTTACCTGCTTCTTGTTTACTTGATTTGTGTTGGGACTGAACAAAACAGAGGACTTGTCCCTATTAATCATCTGACCCGAGGCTCTTTCATATACATCAAGGATTCTTTGTAGTTCTTTGGCATCCTCTATTCGTGCTCTCATCAGGACAAGGGAGTCGTCAGCAAAGAATAGATGATTGATTCTAGGTGCCGCCTCACACACTTTGATCCCTTCAATTTTCCCATCAGCTTCAGCTTGTTGCAGCATGATAGAGAGGGCTTCCGCACAGATAATAAACAGATATGGGCTAAGTGGATCCCCTTGCCGGAGTCCCCTCTGTGGAATCATTGTACTGGTGTAGCCATCATTTACCTTAATGCGATATGAGACTGTTGTGACACACAGCATGATCAAATCGATCCACCTCTCATGGAAGCCCAATTTCTCCATCATTCTCCTCAAAAAGGACCACTCCACCCGGTCATAGGCTTTACTCATGTCCAGTTTTAAAGCTGCTAATCCTACTTTTCCTCTTTTTATTTGGTTGGTAGTGAGTCACCATAGGCTATCAGCACATTATCAGTAATTAGACGTCCCAGGACAAAGGCACTCTGAGAATGAGAAATAATCTTCGGCAGGATGGACTTCATCCGGTTTGCAGCGGTCTTTGAAATCAGCTTGTAGGCAACATTACAAAGACTGATCGGCCTAAGATCTTTGAGCTTTTCCGGTTTATTCACTTTCGGAATCAGAACCACTACTGTATCATTCCAGCCCTGTGGCATATTACCTCCATTCAACACATTCAGAACCTCCTGTTTCACTTTGTCACCCACTAAAGACCAGAATTTCTTATAGAAGATTAACGGAATTCCGTCAGCCCCTGGAGCTTTCAATTCCCCCATCTCTTGCAGAGCTTCCCATACTTCTTCTTTAGTGAAAGGTGCAGTCAATCTCTCATTCATTTCCTGAGAGGCCCAAGATTGCACACACCCAAGAACCTCCTCCATCTGTTCACCTGCACTTGACATGAAAAGTTGTTGATGTTGGTTAGCAATAAAATTTTTCAGGTCCTTCCCCGCCACCACAGCTCCTCCCTCCTCCATTAATTTTTCAATATGATTTTTCCTTCTCCTCTCAGAAGCTTGGGCATGGAAAATTTTGTATTTCGATCTCCTTGGGTCAGCCATGTAGAATGGGCCCGCTGTAGCGAAGCACGTGCTCTCGATTAATTTGAGCTTGGCTCATACTTCTGCACCGGCAGATCTCCAACTCCCTCTTTGCAGCTGTTATACGCTTCTCCAACTCTCCCAAAACACACCTATCCCACTCCCACAAATCAATTAAAAGTTGTTTCTGGATCTCCATCAGCCTTGTCTCCCGCTTCTCCAAAGCCTTACACCATGCTTCCTCCACTTTAGTTGGACCCTCCTCCTCCTCCAGCCAACGCGCCTCAAACTTCCTCAAAATTTCCGATGTTCTCCTCCATTCTCTTCTCTCCCTCCCCCTAGTTCAACGATGATGGGTCTATGATCCGAGTGCCTTGGATCTCCATTTATTACACGAACCAGAGGAAAAAGAGCCCTCCAGGAACTATTGGCCACCGCTCTATCCAGCCTCTCTTTCACAAAGCTGTCCACCCTATGGTGGTGATTTCTCCAAGTGTAGGTGTCACCCTCGAAACCTAGATCACATAAGTCACATTTCACAAGAGCCTGGCGAAAATTCTCCATACACCTCTCCGGTCTAGGCGGTCCCCCCACCTTCTCACAGTTGAACATTATCTCGTTGAAATCCCCACAACATAGCCACGGCAGATTGCTTCTATTACGCAAAATTCTTAACAATTTCCAAGTTTTCTCCTTCTCCTCACCCCTTGGTTCACCATAGATCCCAGTAAAACGCCATTCGAGCCCAGCCTCCTCCTTCACAAAAGCTTCAATATGGTACCTCGACATACTTCCAACAGTGATATCATCATATCAATCCCTTTCCTCCAAAACAAAGCTAGGCCCCCGCTTAGGCCCACGCTGTCTTTCACAAACATGTTTGGCAAATTAAGGCTCCACCTAAACCTCTCCATCCAACCTGTGCTGTGCTTGGTTTTCGACAAGAACAACACATCTGGGGCCTCCTTCTTCTGGATGTCCAGAAGACCATGAACTGGCGGGCCATTCCCCAATCCCCGGCAGTTCCAAGCAATAAGTCTCATTGGGCCTGGCGGGATTGCTCATGCAACCCCGCCAACTTAGCATTACCCTCGACTTCCCCACCACCAGAAACCCCTGCTCCTTCGCCTCTTTTGTGCTTTTTCTTTCCTTCCCCTGTGTACTCCCCGACAGTGTCCGGGGCTTGTCTTTTTTTGTTAGCCTCTAGTGTCA
This sequence comes from Dendrocalamus sinicus, assembly GCA_036346575.1. Lineage (NCBI taxonomy): Eukaryota > Viridiplantae > Streptophyta > Magnoliopsida > Poales > Poaceae > Dendrocalamus > Dendrocalamus sinicus. The sequence goes on along the minus strand of CM070655.1, from coordinate 21,038,559 downwards.
CCTCACTACTCTTCCCTGCTCTTTCACTCCTTGGTCTGCGCTTCAAAGTCAGCTTCTTTATTGATAATTCAACCCCTGACTTAGCTTCCATTCCTCTGCTCCCTTCATTTCCTTCCAGTCGAACTGTGCCTGAGACTTGGTTAGTGGCAATCGACACCTCAACGTCACCCTGCAGCATACTTGTTTCTTCATCTACCTCCATACCAACCTCAGTTCCGTCCTCCCCTTCTACAATTTGCTGTATGCCACTACCGTTGGCCCTTCCTTCCTCCGGGGGAGCAACTCTCAAACCTGTGATCAACGGTTCCTCAGATTCCGTTGTGTCCACTAGCGCCTCCTTAGCCTTGCCTACGGACATTGACCACCCTGAAACACTTGTTCCCCTGCTGACTTTGACACAGCCCCAAACTCCAATTTTTTGGTATACCTTCGCGCACTAGCTTTCCTTTTTGTTTCAGCGGGCTTTGACCATCATCCCTCAGCTCATCCTCCACTCCGTCAGCAACCTTGCGAGAGAGGTCGCCACTACCTGTACCCCTCTGTCCAGAACTTTTTCCCCAACTTGTATCTTTCCTTTGCTGGAGGCTTCCACCCGAATTACCCCCTTCAGACCACCTCCCTTTCCCTTCCTTCTTTCGTGTTGGGTTAACCCTAAGCCACTCCCCAAACTGCTTACCCTCCTCCCTCCAAACCCCCTCATCACACTCCTTTTCCACATGACCCAGGAGGCCGCACGAATAACAGAAATTTGGCAGGAACTCATATTTGAAGTTGCACCAGCCCACTCCCTCTCCATCCCTATCCTCCATATTGGTTCCCCTGAAAAGGGGTTTGCGGATGTCGAGCAGTACCTTGAGCCAAAGGAATTCACCCACAGCCGTATCATCTTCATCTGTATCCACTTCCAGGAACCGACCCACCTTGTTCCCAATCCGACGAGCCGTCTCACCATTCATCAGACCAAGTGGTAGATCAAAAACTCTGATCCAAACCGGAACAAAGAAAAACTCCAGGTCTTTCAACCTCTTGGAGTCGTCAAAATCCACCACTATTAACAGATCACCTCCAAACTCCCATGGCCCATCCATAATTGCCCTACGCTTTCCCCCTGGCTGTAGAAAGGTGAAAAGAAATAAGTTGCTGCCCAGCTCCTTACACCGAATACCTTCCCTGGGATACCAGATCCTCCCCACCGATTGCACAATACCCTCAGCATGCCTAGGCTTTGAAGCGAACAGCTTGCCCACCGCCTGTGGAGGTCGTCCAGCATCCCTTGATTTTGCCTGCCACGCCCCTTTAACAGCCCTCCTTTCTTCCTCTGTGAGTTTCAGTCCATCCAACAGACCTTCCAAATCCTCAGCCCCCTTCTTCCTTCCTTTCTCCATCAGCCCCGGGACCTCCAGCACCACCCCGCCGACAACAGGCAGACAAGGGACCCCGGCCCCAAACCACTCCCGGGCACCTTCTCCCCCAGCCTCGCACTACCCCTTCCACCGGACTCACACCTCCTCCACCACAGCCTCTGTGCCGCCCCACCCCACAGACACGCACCTCCACCAAAGCACCCCCTACCAGCCGGCCCGGCGCCGTCCTTCACAACCCCGGTCACCAGCCGACCCCCGGCGCAACCCCGCTTCCCTTGCCGCGTGCCTACAGGAATCACGCGCCCGCCTCCCCAGCTCCTGACTCCGCCTGACCCACCCCCGCAGGACCTCGCGGGAGCCCCTCCCCTGCCTTCCAGACCTTGGGGAAGGGGAGAATCACTGGATAACGCTCTGGATTGTGAAGAATTTGGAGGAAATTTGAGGAAAAACCCAACCGAAACCCTAGCTGGGATGCTAGAGTTTGGACCCTACTCCGAGTCGCCCAAGCCCCCTGCGAGAGTCAAACGACCAGAGACAGCCTCGCTGACGGGGAGAACTGAGGCTTGGTCTTCTCAGTTGCTTGATTGGCTTGGTTGTGCTATGATTAGTTCGCAGTTGGCTCAGTTGTTGCCCCCTCCTAGGGTTATCATTACCTACTGGTGCTTGCTCCTCCTTGCACCTTCTGCTCCTCCGGTCATGCTATTGTGCTTCCCTCTCCACCTTCATCTCGGTTGGTTTGGGTGGATGTTGGGAGGGGGGAGATGAGGGGGATCTGAGGGATGGAGAAATGGTGGTGCTACTCAGCTATGGATGGGAATGGCTCTGGTCGTGGGTGAAATGGCTCTCTCTCTCTCTCACCCTGGCTGTGCTTTTGCCCTTGTCCCCAACCTTATGCCATGGTTGTGCCTTCTCTTGTGATATGGGGATTTCACTACGCCAAGAAGTGCTTGGCTTTGGGTGTCGGTTGGTTGGTAGTGAATGGAAATTTGGAATGGACTCTGGTTGGTTTATAATGCCGGATGATGAAACCCTACGGCTACGAGAGTTGCAATCTAGCTTTTTATTTCTTCTTTTGTTTGGCCTTTTTTGGTATCTTGCTATTTTTTTCACACAATTAAAATAGGTGTCGGTTAATTCAGCTTAGAAAATACTAATGTAATTGTAATTATGATGTAATTATTTATATTTTGGAGACAGTTATTTTGATTGAGATCGAGAATTGTAATTGATGTAATAGGAACTATTATATTGATGTAATATGGACTTCTAATATTTTATTTGATTCGAGGAGCGATTTTAAATTATCATTTGATAGATGTAATCGTTTTGTTGTAAATGGGCTGCAATTAATTAATTGTTGTAATGCAGATTTATATTTTTATTTGAGTGTCGAACACTTTTAATTGTTGCTTGACCAATTGCATTTCTTGATCTAGTGCAGTCGGATTGTATTAATTCTCAATGATGAAATTTGTGGATGCATTCTATTTATTTACCGCTCCTTAGGTTTCCAATGACTTGATGCATTAGAAAAGCTCAATTTACTTTATAATTAATTTATAAGCTTACTAATTGAAAACACGGGGCGTTACAAACTCCCCTCCTTAAAAAAATTTTGCCCTTGAAATTGAGACTAACTGAAAAAGGATTGAGGGTAAGTTTTGCACAAATCATTCACACGGTGCAAAGCTTAGTAGATTTTCAAAATAAAAATTTCAAGAGCTAACTAATTTGGTGGCACATGATTTAAAGGAGTTGTGCCACTTGAGCGTGCAATCCTAATTTACCCATGATAACATCTGCTGTTCTACTACCTCATGATTCACTCTGGCTGGTGCTCCCATCGGTTCTACACGTCTCACTCCTCGCGCTGTCATGCTCGTAGGTCCCCTTGCCTTGTTCCCTGGGCAGGTTTTGCACTCAAGCTTGCATCTGTAGTAGTCCAGTCAGTCACATGGGTGGGCTAGTTAATTCGACAAGGTAAGGGCAATTTGCCTGGTGGTGTCCTCCTTGTTCACAACTAAAGCATGCACCAGTGCCCATCTTGCAATCTTTAGTAAGGTGTCCCCTTTCACATTTGGCACACTAAAGTGCTATGGGTTGCTGGTTTAGTGGAGCGCATCAAAGTGGTTGTGTTAAATAAACCTGTTGATTTGGAACATCATCTCGTGGTGGGGGAATTTGAGGATGGGATTGCCCTGGTATCATAGGGCACTGGTCCATCTTGGCTTTCTTCCTTCTTTCTTCATTTAGGTTGATGTGTTCATTTTCGAGTACGATGTCTTGATTTATTAAATCTTGAAATTCAATGATTTTGTGAATGGATATATTCATCTTTAGGTATGGATTCATCACTTCCTTGAATTGATCCATCTTCCTCCCATCAGAAGCTATGTCATGTAGGGCATATTGGGATAACTCGTTGAATTGTTGCAAGTATTCCAAAATCCTTCTGGCTCCTTTTGTCAATGCCTGGAAATTCCTACTTCTTAATCTCCATGCTTCCTTGTGGGGCATGAGTATCACAAAAGTTTTTGGTGAATTCCTCCCAAGTGATTGTATGGTTCTAGGCTTGGTTCTATTTGATGTTTAACCACAAGTTGTCGCTGGTCCCGTCAACTGGTGTAAAGCGTAGCATACCTTCCCTTCTTCAGAACACTCCACCATGTTTAATTTCTTCTCTACTTCTCACAGCCAATCATCTACTTCCAGTGAGTCTATTGCTTGGGAAAATGTTGGTGGACGAGTCTGTATGAACTCCCCCAGACTGACTCTAGTGTTGGTTGATGCTGACCCTAGGGAGTTGTCCTTGCTATCAAGGCCTCCAGAAAGTGGTTTTAGTTCTCCTGAGACTCCTTATGAGAATTGTCCATAAACTTAAGAATGTCACCCATATTACTAGTATTACCGGTATCCCATGAGTTACCAGCGTTGCTGACTTCTGGTTGACTTGGAGGTTGTCCTTGTCTTGGTAAAATACTTTGATTGTCTAACAATCATTTACCTCCAGATGGAGCGTTACCAGTGGATCCTAGCCTAATGGTGAGGTCAACTTGGTTGAATTATGGTCATCCATCCTATAGAGTGATCAAGTCAGTTATATTAGTTTGCATCGATGATTGTGGCGTGTTTTAGAATGACTTGGAATCATAAGAACATTAGGTGTTAAGCTTATGTTTTTGGGGAATCGATAGGCTAGGCCTCATTTCGGAAGGAACATGTTCTACTTGTCTACGCATGGTTGCCTATCCTTAACCTATCTAGGAGGGCTTAGAATGTATCTATTATTAGATGTCCTTAGGTAATTCAGTAATAAAGGACTTGCCTAGGATTTCAAGGATAGGTAGAACAATTATCTTTAGGGGTAGGTAAGGTATGGTTAGTAGAATAATTACCAAAACACGTATACTATTTTAGTGTCTACTGGGTATGTGATCAAAGGCATGGCATTCGAGTGCTCGTGATTTTGGGCATCAAAATTCTATGTCTGGGATTGATACTATTCCATTCAAGCATGGCATATGCCCTCAAGAATCAACTCGTACTACAAGGATGATAGGTAGGCGTAGGGAGTAACTTGCTACACTTGGGAGTGTGGTATTGCTATACAGTTTTGAATTCAATAGAGGCCAGATCAATGATATTGGAGAAATAGAGACTTCCCTCTATTCATAATATATGTTTCCAAAATTTAAACGCTAATATGCATGAAATTATTTATATAGAATAATACCAATAGGTTTTGTGAAGATACCCTTTTCTAGTATTATGTAAACCCCTTTTTTTCAACAATTTGTTTTATAAATTAATGGTCAAAGTTATGCCGTGGAGATTATGCCAAAGGTCCCTGAAATCATATATTCGTGAATTGGGGAAGTGCACCAAAAATAGATAGCATCCTTCTTGTGGATCAATCCTTGCAAACTGTGGGGGTTGAGATTATCGAAATCATAGAAATGTTGAACCAGATTGCAAAGGCTTTGGTTTTAGCATATATGTGCTAAAGGAATCTAGTCTAAATTGAAAAAGGAGTGGTGAAAGTAAATGGGGATGCATCTAGTTGGACTAATACAAATCCTAGGTGCTGGGTTCAAACATACACTCCTAAGGGATGAGATCATGCACTAGTAGTGTTTCTCAAATGAGTTAAGGATATGTTGCAGAGAGAAGGAATTTGTATGATTCAATAGGGTTTAGAGACCGTGCAATCTATAGGACAGAAGATGAAAGATAAGTAATGCAAATTCAATTTGGTTAGATTCTAAGGATAAGCCAACCCAATTTATGTGAATAGGAAAGGGGATGATCAGAAATAAGTGTCTACCTCTGGTCTCTCAACAACTCTAATCACAGTCTGGTAGTCTCTGAGGGTTCCATGTGGCTGACTTTAGGAATGGTAGGGGATTGTATTTCCCTCGGCAATACCCTCTAAACCCTAGATCCTACCCATTGAGGTTGTGATCGCTCATTCCGTATGGTGGTCAAGTCAATTTTTTTTTATGATTAGACTTGTGAGGTTAGACTTTTAGGAACATTAGCTTGTCATAAAATTACCCATTCTTTTGCAGCATGCTTGGCACTACCCTAGAATAGTTATCATGTTTTGTTGGGAAACGCTCAGAGCTTGCCTTTGAGTGCAAATTCCTACACTACTCTAGAACCACATGTCTAGGCACACCCGAGACTCCAGCTCGAGAATGTCCCAAACTACGCGTACATGGAAGCACGATGCACCACTCGTCCGAGAAATCTCTTATACAGAAGTGAGGTAAGTCATTTTTTTGGGTCATCTGGCATCATTGGAAGGTATGCTTTTTATCTTTTTAACTTGCCTCTACTTAATTTTGTGATGGAGAATGAGTTCATTTAGTTGTGAAAGCGAAAAGATGAGAGGTCTCTGAGCTTGGTTCACTCCTAAATTACTCTAATCTCTACTATCTACAGTAGATTTTCCAATGTCGCTACATTTGAGAAAATAGGACATCACACCTATATTAGTTTATATGCAACACTTACATGTAAAATTGAGAGACCATGTGGTTGAGACCCCATGTGTGTGATGAGTAATTGACATCGGTTTAGGAGAGTCGAGTTTGATGTGGTTAGTTCAGACCTTGACGTTGCATGGTGCAATCAGGCTCGGTCGGACTTGGTCAAACCTGGTCAAGGTGCTTAGGTTGCATATTCTGCTGTTTCGACAGGTTTGGACTTTATTATGCGTAAGTATGACTTACTGATGCTATTTATGCTTTCATGTATCGAGCGGTGCTATTTGATGTATTTCTTGTTTGTGATGGCTGTAGGACGTCGAGACGGAGTCGTGGCGAGGCACGGAGGACCGGACTAGGCGCAGGTGGTGCCGAGGTCAGAACGGTTGAGGTGTGCTGAAGACAGCGTGAACTCGAGGTGGTTGCGAGTCGTGGACGACAAGGAACGTGGAAGCTTCCCGAAAGGTGCAGGAGGGGTAAAATGGTAATTTTGCAAGGCTGCACAAGCGGGAGCGGGCTCCGTTCGGGTTTAGCGGACGTAACGGGTTGGAGACCCGTTAGCCAAGGGCTATAAATAGGAGGGAGTGGCTGCATGCCCCCTCATGGCTTTGGGAGAGAGTTAGGGTTTGCTAGAGTCAAAATAAGCTTTGTGAGTTTGTTTTGGATTCAGGCTTTAGTGGGTGGAGAGTTGGTGTGGGCAGCAGGGAGTGTCTCCCACGTTCATCTCTTCTTTGTGTTGTGTCTCCTCCAAGCATGTAGAGAGTGGGTGAGTTCTTGGCTTGGGGAGAGGGAGAGATTGGAGTGATGAGCATGTAATCATCCCTTGTTCTAATGTCCATGCGTATCGGGACTCCTCTGTAATCGTCTTTTGATTTGGAATGGAAATCTGAAGTTTTTCTCCCGTGCTCTCTTTGTCTTTGATGCTCTCTGTGGTTGATTTGTGAGTTTTTCGTTTTTGCATTGGTTCTTGCTGTTTAGTGGCAAAATGGGTTGCTCTATGTTGGGATGATGTCTCAAGATCATTTGATCGATTTTTCCAAGAGCTAATCTCATTTAATCCTAGATTTCACTTTTGGGGCTTCTCTGTTCTTCATTTTCCTTTTCTAGGGTTTGGTGAGAATCTCGTTTCCCTCTTTGAGATGGCTTGAAATTTGATACCTAGAGTCCAGAGGCTATCTATTATCTATTCTCAAAGTTTCATGGCCAAGGGATTAAAGAGGAGATGGCAATTTAAAGTTTTCTGTTGTGGCTCTCCATAGTGCTCAGTTTCTAGGGTTTGATATGTTTTCTTGATTCCCTTCAGGAGTTGGTCTGATTTTTGGTCTGAGAAGTCCCTTGGGTATTGCTAACTTGACTGCAAAACCTCATGAGCTAAGGACTTAAGACCATTGAGCAATTTGAGTTTTTGGCTCACCCCCCTGTAGAAACTACAGATTTTTGTCAAATTTTTAATCCCTTGTTTAAGTGTTGAAATCCTCTGTTCCAAAAGTGCTTGATACTATTTAAATCATATCCCTGCACTTTTGGATTGAAGAGTTTAAAGAAAAACAACAATTCCCTTTTGTTTTGGTCAAATCACTGAATTTTTATGCCTGCTGTCAGCCTGAATGTCGAGAAGGCGGTCTGACCGGTTGCCCTTGGGCGATCTGACCGACCGGCCAACTGCGGTCAGACCGGCCCTGTGACTGCAGTCTGACCGCCCCTTATTGCTGACAACTTCTCTCTGGCTCTTCTTTCCTAGGCTCGGCTTTCTGTGGTTTGGTTCTCTTCTTGTTATTCTAGAGAAACATTTGTTTCCCTTTTCAAAGCTCAGTAGCTTCTGGAGAGGAGATTCTCTTGTGAGTATTTTGGGGGGTAAGTTTTTTTTAAAGAATCAACATTCAACCCCCTCTGTCGCCATTTCGATCCAACAAAAATAAGTTCAAGTTTCACAAAAATTGAATACTAGACAGCCAAATTATGTAGTACTAATGCGATAACACTAATGCAAGTTCTAGCAATAATGCAACATACAAAATCTTAACATTGCATAATAATGAGCTCATAATTAACTTTGCACGTACATGCATTCTGAATATAGCCCTAAATTCACAATCACGAATGCATTAAGCATTAGTTGGCGCTAAAACTGAAATAGACTAACACCTTACGCTACCACATCACGGTTGCATCGTTGCTACCCCTGGTTCTAATTAGATGTGGTGGTCTGACTAAATTTTTACGAGAAAGGAAATAGTAATATACTGAAATTATTTTTTTTCTAGGCAGTAAATGACAATATGACATAATGATGAGAAGGAAAAAGAGCCTAGTTAGTGACGTATAGCAGGAAAAAGAGCCTAGTTAGTGACGTATAGCAGGAAAAGAGCCTCCATAAGTCCTGCAACCACTCTAGTTATATGAATGCCCCTTGAACGATTACTCTAATACCACCTGTGATAACCTATGCCATCACTTCCTTAGGTAACGGCAATAGTCTGTGATTATTACCCAATAAAACATGATAATTTTCCATTTTATTGAATAATAGTCACATTGGATAAATTCCCATTTTATCGAATAATTCCAAGGAACTGCTCAAAGAAATTTATGAACAATGGTGGTCTCCACCTGCTCGCCCAACGCTCGAATGCTTTTGGTGATTGTTGTTAGCTTCATGGCGAATCATCCATTGATTCTCTTTCCTTCATGCAAATCACCTCGAAATCACTCCTTAAAGTTTGTATCTTCACCTTCTTGACACGATCTGCACCCATGTGCATTGTCTTGAGCGTCTCCATGTATCCTTTTTGCAGTCCTTCTCAGCCAACGTTAGGAGCACGTCCTCCAGTATGCTTTAATAGATGGCGGGGATGGCTATTCTATTCCTCCATTCATCGATGTCATCTTTCTCTAAGACGTCTCACATATCTTGTGCCTGTAGGTTGACACGTATCTTCAACAATCATGTGGCTTAGTAGCTTCATGTGAACAAAGGATGTTGCAGCAAAATACTGTTGTCCTTTTTTGCCATCATCCTATTGATAGCACCACCGTCGAAGTATTAAGTTAGTGACTTAGATTGCATACGTCTCAACATCTACATTAGCATACTTCTATGGATTGATTTTCTTTTTCTCTCTCCTGTCTGGCGTTGCTGTTATTGTTTCCTGCTGCCAAACTAGAATGCCTGCTGCTTTTTGTGCCGTGCTATGGACTGAGCAAAAGACTAAAGGAGAAAAACCGATGGATAGAAGCCTGCGCACTGTGCTGGCTCTGTTGCTTGGACCGGACCAAAGACGTTTGTGCTGCTGTGCCTCAGGACGACATGCACGAGGCATGCTAGGATTGAGGGAAGAAAACGCGCTCTACTTCTTGACGATGAATTTTTTTTGTACTAATAATCTATTTTTATTCGAAATAACAAAAATATACCCACGACAATATTTTTACAGAAATAGGCTCCAGTTGCCTAATGGTCTGGCAATTGGAGCATATTGCCCAATGGCCAGGTGATAGCAACGCTATCTGGAAGCCGTTGGGTGACAGGTTCCAGTCTCCTAGCCACAGGGCGATTGCATGGGAGTCGCCCACCCATAGGGTGACAGCAAACTACCCCCTGTGAATTTTGTAGATTTTGTGAATTTTATGGATTATAGCTGGAAGATAATCTACTGGATTTGTAATAAAAGTTTATGGTCATTGTATATTGTTGGAGCGTAAAAAAAATTGTGAAACTTTTTTTAAGAATGATTGAACTTAGAATGATCGGTAAGTACGATGGTAAGTAATATTGTGATGTTACCAGGAATTCGCACACGGAAGAAAACTAGTATGTTAATATTGTTGAATGACTTGTGAATAATTAAATGCGAAAAGACGAGGAAATAAGATTGTCTGAATTTAAATAGACTTCATAATATAGCTAGGAGTAATATGCCACGTACTTTTTGATTACATGCATAACACATAGCATCATGTGCGACTAACCCACCCAACTGCTCATACGACCTACTGTGTGGATCGGGGTCATTTTCTCTTCCTTGCCAGCTCGGTGTTGAACTCATCGGTGGCCTCTTTTGCCTAGGTCGCCATTTCCCTCTTTTTCTCGTGCTTCCTCTCGTGAGCCTCCCGCTCCCTACGTGTGCACGCCTCGAGATGAGTTTTCGTCTCACATTATATACATAGGCTTGCTCGTTCTTGCAGTGGTCCTCCTCCTAGATCTCGGAGGACCTTGCAACATTCCACTCCTTGAAGTCGAGGGCCCACTGGTCCTCTAGGTGGATCTTAAGATCGATCCATTTGCGGTAGCCACATAGGGGTTCCCGGGACTATGAATACCAGGGAGAGGTTGTTAGTGCGTACTCTGAAGGAGAAAAGGTAGGGGAAAACAGTGCACCTGGTCCTTACTGGTTGCCTATAGGTTGCGGTGTCTAGACGACGATCGGGGTAGTCACTGGAGTAGTTTGCACAACCCCGTTAACATATACCTAGGCTAAAACGTTGCTTAGACTTGAAGAACTTGCACAGGTCCTAACACCAACAAAGTGGGCGTCTCCCCCTCTGGTGGGTGTTGCGGTGAACGCTTAGTAGGAACATTTGGGATGGGGTTGCTGCTATGTGGTACGTCATTGCGGGGAGCTAACCTCGTAGCATGCTGGGCTTGTTCTGCCCAGGCCGCAGCAGCCCTTACTTTCTCATCATCGGCGAAAGTTGACCGTGCTAGGTCGCGGGTCTCCTTCTATTGTTTCATCATCTTTTCCCATTGCTTCTTCTGCCTTTTGTCCATGCCGGTGTGGTAAAGCAAGTGCCGGTGTAGTGTGGGATTTGCTTATGCAGTGTTCTTTGAGAAATCTCTGCGACCTCCTTTTATAGGGCCCCTTGTTGTCTTGTCAGTACATGAAGGTGCCTGTGTGTTCCCATCACTACGCAAAGCTACCAAGTGTGGAAAGTTGGTAAAGCTGGGCCGTGAGGTCTTGTTGCTGCAAAAAGTTGGCCCGTGCGGTCATGTCGCTGTGCAAAGCTAGCATGTTGTAACATCCCAATTTGGCTTTCTGGAAAAATTTAAATTCAAATTAATTATTTTAAGGTAATTGGATTTACTTGGCTTTTATTTGATTTTTTGGATTTTCTGGAATTTAAAACCAATTTTTAGAATTTAAAAAGTAATTTAAAATATGAAAATTAAAAATCAACAGTAGTTGGAGATAATTTTATTAAGTCCAAAATATCTCCAGGAGCTTCTGTGAATTTTTCTGGAATTTTTGGAGGTATTTTCATATTTTTCTGAGGCCTAAAGAATTTCCTAGCATTTTCTGTAAATAAAAATCAATTCCTAAAAATACAAATACAAATCCTTCCCTCCGGCCGACGTGTGGACGGCCCAGATCTGCCCACGTCGCCGCACGGCCTGATCCAGGCCGCATCTCCCTTCCTCGTCTGGCTAGCGGGCCCGCCCAGCCCGCCCCCCCTCCTCCTTGGGCGACGCGTGGCCGCCCGATCCGCCGTCCGCCTTGCGCCCGCGCGTGCCGCCCGATCCCCTCTCTTCCCCGCGTGGCGCCATCCTGGCCACCCGCACTCCCTTCTCCCGCTGCGCGTGGACCCCGCTGGTCAGACCCGTCTTCCCCACCACGCCACCCCTTTCCTTTCTTCTCTCCCCGCTTTCCTTCTTGGCGCCGGCGACCAATCCGAGCCGGATCTGGCCTTGCCTTCCCTGCCTCTCCCCGGTTTTGGCAACCCCGAGCCCCGCCGGGAAGCAAATCCCCGATCTCCGCGCCTCCCTTCCTTCCCTGCCTCCCCTTTCCTGTTTCTCCCCCTTCCCTTCCTTTTCTGGGCGCCAGACCGGCGAGCGATTGCCGCTCCCCTGCTCCCCCTGCGCCCCTATAAAATCCCCCCTCGGTTCGCCTCCCTCCGCCCAACACCCAGACACGCTCCACCTCCCTTCCCGAGCACCGAAGCGCCCCGCCGTCGAGCTTCCTCTTCCCCGAGCTTCGCCGCACTCCGGCGAGCAATCCTCACCGCCTTGGACCTCCCCGGAGGCCGCCACCGCCACTCCGAGCACCCCCGTGCCCGGGCGAACTTCCCCGACACCTCGGCCACCTCTCCCCGTCGCTGGAGCGTTGTCTCACCGGAGCACCCGAGCACGCTCCGCCGTCTACTCGCCGCCGGCCGTCCCCGCTCGTCCCCAAGCCTCGCCGATCCCACCTTCAGAACCGCCTTCGCTCCAGGGACGCGTTTTGGAACTCCACCGAACCTCCCCGGCCAACTCTCGCCACCGCACGCCGCCTCTCGTCGCCGCGCGGCTCCCACTCCACTCCAGTACCTCAAGAAGTACCTCAAGAGGGTTACCTACCCTTTATGGGTAGGCAACGCCTCCGATTTTTCTGGATTTATTTGCCGAGCTCGTTACCGCGCTACTCCTTCCTCCCCCGCGCCGCGCCACGCCGCCTCGGCGCGTGTTCGAGCCCTTGGCTCCGCACGCCACTGCCAGTCGTCGAAGGTCGAGCCATTTTTAATCGCGCGCCGCCGGTGAGTTCCGCCGACATGCGCCCCTCCGCCGGCGAGACCCGCGCCGTGCCCGCGCGCCGATGGGCGCGCCGGCCCGGCGCTCCGTCCGCGCCGCCTCGGTCCCCGCGCCGCGCCACCCAGACGCCGGCCCGGCGCGCCGCCGCCGTCTTGATTTCACGAGGGTAGAGTCTTTATGAAATTTTGGTTGGTTTGAGCTGGGAAGTGAATGGTTAGTTCACTTGTGGATTTATTTAATTCCTTTGATTATCTACTTAGTGTCATTTGTTAAATTAGCTTTACAATCTATTTATTGTATTCACTTCAAATTGTCGCTTTATGCAAAACTAACCTTTCACCATCCATTGATAAGCCTTGCATACTATATTGCATTCATTTGTTACAAACGACTTCTGAGTACCACGGCTTTATGCCCATGTTGCTCGATTGAGGAGGAGGGACCGGATCGAGGATTGGGCCCGTGGGCATGTCGAGTGGCCTCCAATTTTGGTTTTCCGACACTAGGCCATGGCCCATGGGGTCCCACACGCCGATGTATATTCGGTCTCGCGGCTGGGCCCCAGTCGGTCCTCCCAACGACACACAGGCCATGGCCCATGGGGTCATGGGCTCACATTCGATGGGTCCCACCTCGAAATAAAAATAAAAGATTAAAATTTAAATATTCCAGTGGGCCCCACCTGTCAGAAATTTGGGAATTTCTAGATTTATTCAATCTGAGATTTTCAAATAAGCATAACTTTCTCATTTTAACTCCAATTCAGCCATTCAAATTTCTAAATTCATCTAAAATCATGATCTATCCAGCTATGGCCTCTATTTGAATTTTTGAGTTTATTTGAATTTTTATTTGTATTTATTTGCTTTGTTGCTCTGTCTTTGCGTGCGTAGAATCCAACGTTGACGAAGAACTCTCTAGTCCCCAGCAGGAAGACCCAGAGACCCTGCAAGAAGGCAAGTTTCCTTTGATCATCGTGAACCCATGATTTTGAAATGTTTTAATTATTTTAAATTATGTGCATTGCTATTTACATACAAGATTAGTTCAAATCCTAAGGTATTAGTTACCCCAACTTTGTTATGCACTCAGTTGAAATTGAATGCCATGTACCCTTGTCTCCTTAGGATTTCCTTTGGCTCTTTAATGAGAGTATTATAATCATTTGAGAATAATGAATGGTAGTATAATGCTTAGTCACGCTATTTAATACCTATGAAATCTTGAAAATGTGAAATTATGATTTATTGTTATACCCTTGTGTTTACAAATTTAGTGGTAATTGGAGTTACCACTGTTCTTTTAAAATAAACTAAAATGTGAAAGTTGGTTTATATTAGGGTGGATGGTTGGTTTGGTTTGGTGCAGGAAGCACGAGATCTTGTAAAGTGTATGTTCCACCCTAGTCAATTAAGGACCGACGCTTGTGTTTGTCCAGACTGAGCATTAACCGTACAACCACAAGTCTATATGGGTACGACCTAGCTGACTAACTTATGATAGTCTAGTTTAGGTGCCACCAGTGGAAAGTGGGTGCCGGGATGGGTGGTTATTCACAGTGAGGGACAGGATTTCTTGTACTCATATGGCACAAGAGGGGCTTGGTTGGGCGGTTAGCCTACTGCGGTGAAACCTCGCGGGTGGTATCTAGTTAGATTAGAGTAAGATAAAGGCTTTGTGATATTTTATCTGGGTCTCATGCCAAAGGAAGCGTGTTAACTTTTAGGATAATTTATCTCTTGTGGGTAAAGTTGTACAACCTCTACAGAGTGTAAAACTATTCGAATAGCCGTGCCCACGGTCAAGGCGGGCAAGGAATGCATTCACATGGTAGATTTCTGGTTTTGGTTTTAAAATCAAAGTTTTTGTATTCGAGAGTGGAGGGAACTCTTGGAAGGGAATCTGGCGATTGGGGCGAGAGGGTGGATGGAACCATGACTTTGAACTGATTGTTGTACTCTAGTGTTGGTAGGTGGAACCTTCACTAGTAAGTTAATGTTAGTTTTGTTAAAACATTTATTTGTTAACTTGATGCCTTCAAAAATGATTAGTAGTAATTTAAAATTAAACACTGCTTTATGCAAATGAACCATATAGCCTTCCTTTGTTAAGCCTTGCGTCTATTGCATCTTTCCCAAGACTTGCGGAGTACTTTATGTACTCACATGCTACACTTAAAAATAAACCTCAAAATATTGCGAAGCTCAAGAAGGTGACTACGACTACTGCTTCACTGCGCTGTGATGGATTCTTCCCGGAGAACTAGGTCGCGCTTCCCCAGTCAATTGCCTGTGGCGTATTGACGGGTCTTCATCGAGTTTATCTGTTGCTTCCGCTTTATTTTATGTGTGCGAGGTCTTGAAACCTCAATTGTAATAATGAGACCTTTCGGTCAGTACTCTCGATTATTGTAATAACACAATGCTGGTGATGTATTCATTTTTGTTTAACTGTGTGCACTAGCTTTGATCTGGGACTAGTGCGGTAATACACAGAGGGTCCGGATTCGGAAATCCGGGGTCCCGACAGAGATGGTATCAGAGCCTATTTGACTGTAGGACGTGACCTAGATGGAATGGTAAACAATAAGGACTTCTGTTTATAAAAGAGTATATTAAAAACATATAAGCTTCTTTGCTTCTACTCTCTTCCTACTTAGTATCCTATTCTTGTCTGTAAACTCTCTTGTTAAAACCTTTTTACTAATCTTCTCTTTTATTTCAACTTTGTAGATGGTCGATTCGACCTCCGCTACCCCGTGGGACTACTACTCACACGGAGAGGATGCTGGAGCTTTCGCTAGCCTTCTCTGGCAGTTGATGCAGTGCTTGGAGTACCGTCAGCCGCCCATTTTCAGGGGGCGGAAGATGCGGATCCTGGATAGAGACTCCTGGACGATGGAGGTATTCCTGTATGCACGGGAAGGGGAATTCAACTCCCACACATACCCCATCAAGCATCCTCGGTCCCGCTGCTTTGATGCCATCCAGGATGCAGCACGCCTGGCCATTGATGACTTGTGCCATCTACACAAGGATGCTGTGCACCAGTCTCCCTTCTGCTTCTTCATCAACCCCAGGGCAGGACAGAGGTATCCAGATCCCTTTGATATTCCAGTTGATGACCCTCGACTGTCGCACCAGATACAGCTCACGCAGGCGATGGCAGTCACTTATGCTAGAGCCTTGGAGGAGATTTGACAGCTACGGATGATACTCACTTCCAGCTATCAGCACTCTGACACTCTTCATGCTCAGCTCCGCCAGAGTCAGGCAGCAGAGTTCGAGCTGGGACGTCTCCAAGCTACAGTGGATTACACGCCGTCTTCTCCCGTTCCAGCTGTCGTCCCCAACAACCAGGCACCAGCTCGACTTTCGGGACTCCGCACCAGGCTCACCGCACGCAAGAAGGTGCGACGTCCGAGTCCTCTGCGCGACATCAACATCGGCGAACCTAGCAAGAGGCGCAAGCTTTTCCACTCTCGCTCTCGTTCTCGGTCGACTGCCTCCAGTCGTAACCGTGCCTCGGCCGAGTGTGATTGTTCGCGACATCACGTGAATGAGCGCCAGGAGGACCCGGAGGAGGACCCGGAAGAGGACACAGAGGAGGACCCCGAGGAGGATCCGGAAGAGCGCATCATCGTGGAGGATGAGTAGTTAGTTGAGTCAGTAGTACCCAAATAAATGTCCACGTTCTTAGAACGCTTTATTATGCTTTGGTGTGCTAGATGGACTGTACCAAGCCTATGTGCACTTGTGGTATAGCCATTCTTAAAACTATCTTGATTGCAATAAAAGTTTTCCCTAAGGGGTTGCTCGTTTCTTCTTGTGTGTTGGTTTGGGATGTTGTTTAGTTCCTCTAACCTCTTATCTATGCTAGTTCCCTCTTACCTTTTGCTAACCCTGGAAACCGCTTCAGATGGTGAACACAAGAAGCAACCCTGGCAACAGCCGTGACGCCAACAATCAGCCAGAGAACAACATTCCCCCACCTCCTGCTCAAGCACCCAACTTGGAGTAGATGATGGCCATGCAACTGCAGCTTCTACAAGCCCTGGCCCAGAATCAAGTGCAGCAAGCTCCTCAGGCACCCAATCAAGCCCCTCAGTCTAAGTTGGGGGAATTCATGAGGACCAGACCTCCTACATTTGCTGGTTCAGTAGATCCCCTGGAGGCAGATGATTGGATCAAGGATGTGGAGAGGAAATTGGTCCTAGCACAGTGCAATGACAACGAGAAGGTGTTGTATGCTGCTCACCAGCTCAAGGGGATTGCTGCTAATTGGTGGGATAACTACCGCGCCGCCCACCAAAGCGCACAAACCATCACCTGGGATGAGTTTGTTGAGGCTTTCCGCACTGCACATATTTCTACGGGAATAATGGAAATGAAGAAAAGAGAATTCTACCAACTGCAGCAAGGAAACCTCAGTGTTTCCAATACCTGAACAAGTTCACTCAACTGTCCAGGTACGCATCTGAAGAAGTCACCTCCGAGGCAACAAAGATTTGGAGGTTCACGCAGGGACTTGATCCCAACCTCAAGGTGCACCTAGTGTCCAATGATTACCCGACCTTCCAGCACCTAGTGAACAAGGCTTTTGTACAGGAAGATGCTCAACGTCAACTGTATGAAACTAGGAAGAGGAAGTTTCAAGCTCAGCAGGGAGCAAGCAGCTCTCGATTTCGCCTCAACACACCTCAGTTTCACAAGCCCTCAGAGTCAAGCGTGCCAAGGACTCCATTTTCAGGACCTCGCCCAAATCCGCAAACTCCGCGGGCAAGCAATGGTGGCCAACCCCAGCAGAACAAGAATTCAGCAGCAGGAGTGCAGTGTTTCAACTGCAAGAACATGGGGCATTATGCCAGTAACTGTCCCCAGAAGCGCCCAGCGGTGACCCTCGTTCGCTTTAACTTGGGGACCACGCCAGCAAGAGCTCCAACTGCAGGACAAGGCCGTGGGGCACCACAAACTCCAAGGACTCCGCAAGCAATGAGCAGTGGACATCTTAACCATGTCACTGTGGAGGCAGCCCAGGATGCACCCGACGTAGTTCTGGGTAAGTTTCTTGTCAACTCAGTACCTGCATCAGCATTATTTGATTCTGGAGCTTCGCATTCTTTTATGTCAAGATATGTTGTTGAAAGATATAATTGGGATGAGCGTAAACTACAGAATCCCATGCTAGTCCAATCTCCAGGAAAGGAAATGAGGACTAACACAGTTTGCCCTAACGCAACTGTGGATATAAATGGAGTTAAGTTCCTAGCGAATCTTATTATAATAGACTCCAAGGGTTTAGATGTAATACTTGGTATGGATTGGTTAACCAAGTATAAAGGGCAGATAGATTGTGCCGACCGTGCTGTTACTCTTACCAATTCTGAAGGGATTCAAGTAAGGTTTTAGTCAAATGTGCCTTCTCAAAAGAGAAGTAAGTTAAACAGTTTGAAGGGAATAACTTTGGAAAAGGTGCCTATAGCATGTGAATACCCAGATGTATTTCCTGAAGATTTGCCAGGAATGCCACCAGATAGAGAGATTGAATTTGTTATAAATCTGGTACCTGGTACAGCTCCAATTTCCAAGAGGCCCTATCGCATGCCTGCAAATGATTTGGCTGAAGTTAAGAAGCAAATTGAAGAATTGCAAGATAAAGGTTTTGTAAGACCAAGTACTTCACCCTGGGGAGCACCAGTACTGTTAGTGAAGAAGAAGGATGGTAGTCTTCGTATGTGTGTGGATTATCGATCCTTGAATGATGTGACCATTAAGAACAAGTACCCTTTGCCCAGAATAGATGATCTGTTTGATCAGTTGAAAGGATCATGTGTCTTCTCTAAGATTGATCTTCGATCAGGTTATCACCAATTGAAGATAAGACCAGAAGACATACCCAAGACAACATTTGCTACTCGTTATGGATTATATGAGTATACAGTGATGTCTTTTGGTCTAACCAATGCCCCCGCATATTTCATGAATCTGATGAATAAGGTGTTCATGGAATATTTGGATAAGTTTGTGGTTGTGTTTATTGATGATATTCTGATATACTCCAAAAATGAGGAAGAACATGCAGAACATTTGAGGATAGTTTTGGAAAAGCTCAGAGAAAACCAGTTGTATGCCAAGTTTAGTAAGTGTGAGTTTTGGTTGAAGAAAGTGGCTTTCTTGGGTCACGTGATTTCTGCAGGAGGAGTGTCAGTAGACCCCGATAAAGTAAATGATGTGCTCAATTGGATGCAACCTAAGTCAGTATCTGAGATCAGAAGCTTTTTGGGTTTGGCTGGTTACTATCGTCACTTTATTGAAGGATTCTCCAAGCTTGCAAGACCTCTTACCTAGTTGCTAAAGAAGGGAAAGAAGTTTGAATGGAGTAAAACGTGTGAGGATAGTTTTCAAGAACTAAAGAAAAGGCTAACTTCTGCACCAGTGTTAACACTTCCAGATATTAGAAGGATTTTGAAGTCTTCTGTGATGCATCAAGGCAAGGACTAGGCTGTGTGCTGATGCAAGAGAGAAAGGTAATAACTTATGCTTCAAGGCAGCTGCGACCCCATGAAGGAAATTACTCAACCCATGATTTAGAGCTTGCTGCCGTTGTACATGCTCTAAAAATATGGAGGCATTATTTAATCGGTAACCGTTGTGAAATCTACACAGATCATAAAAGTTTGAAGTATATATTTACCCAACCTGATCTCAACATGAGGCAAAGGAGATGGCTTGAGTTAATAAAGGATTATGATGTGGAAATACATTACCATCCGGGAAAAGCCAATGTAGTAGCTGATGCATTGAGCATAAAGAGTTACTGCAATAAGTTGTGGATCAAGGATAGTATGCCTGCACTTCAATCAGAATTTCAGCAGCTCAACTTGGAAGTAGTAGAGGAAGGATTCCTGGCTACTTTAGAGGTTCAACCAACTCTACAGGACCAAATCAAGGCAGCTCAAGGAGAGGATAAGTATGTCAAGGAAATTAAAGAAAACATGAAGAAAGGGAAGGCAACAGGATTTTCAGAAGATGAAGAAGGTATCATTTGGTTTGGGAAAAGAATTATTGTACCCGAAAAGAAAGAGATAAAGGAGTTAATTCTGAAAGAAGCCCATGAATTTGGATATTCAATTCACCCTGGGAGTACAAAGATGTACCAAGATCTCAAGGAAAGGTATTGGTGGTCAAGTATGAAAAGAGAAATTGCAGAGTATGTAGCTTTGTGTGATGTCTGCCAGCAAATTAAAGCGGAGCATCAGAGACCTGCCGGGCTTCTACAACCTTTGCAGATACCCGAGTGGAAATGGGAAGAAATTGGAATGGACTTCATAACCGGATTACCGAAAACAAGATCAGGGTATGATTCGATTTGGGTTATTGTGGATCGTCTGACAAAAGTCACCCATTTCATTCCAGTAAAGACCACCTACTCTGGAGATAGACTCGCTGAGTTGTATATGTCCAGAATCGTGTGTTTGCATGGAGTTCCAAAGAAGATTGTGTCAGATCGATGGACTCAATTCACCTCAAGATTTTGGCACAAGTTACATGGACTTTTGGGCACAAATTTAAATTTTAGCACAGCATATCATCCACAGATAGATGGTCAAACAAAAAGAGTAAATCAAATTTTGGAAGATATGTTGAGGGCTTGCGTTCTAGCAAACAAGGCTAATTGGGATCAAAGTCTGCCCTATGCGGAGTTTTCCTATAACAACAGTTATCAATCTAGCTTGCAGATGTCTCCGTTGAAGCTTTGTACGGCAGAAAATGCAGGACACCATTGTATTGGAAAGAAACTGGAGAAGGACAAGTGTTTGGACCAGATGTGTTGAAGCAGGCAGAGGAACAAGTTCGTCTGATCTAGGACAGGTTAAAAACAGCTCAAACCAGACAGAAAAGCTATGAGGACAATCGTCGAAGAACATTAGAGTTTGTACCTGGGGATCATGTGTATCTGAAAGTTTCGCCTCTCAAAGGAATGCGACGTTTTGGAGTTAGTGGAAAGCTTGCCCCTAGATTCATTGGACCATTCCCTGTTACGGCAAAAAGGGGGAGAAGTTGCTTACCAGCTAGAGCTTCCACCTCAACTGTCCAAGGTGCACGACATGTTCCATGTGTCTCAGCTAAGGAAATGCCTCAGAGTGCCAGAAGAGCAGATGCCACTAGATGAAGTGAACTTGAAGGAGGATCTAACCTATCCAGAATATCCTGTGAAGATATTGGAAGAAGCAGAGCGTCGTACGCGAAGCAAGGTCATCAAATTCTGTAAAGTGCAGTGGAGCAACCATTCGGAGTCAGAAGCAACATGGGAGTGTGAAGAGGAGCTAAGAGCAGAGTTCCCTGACCTTTTTCCCAGTCCGTCCGAATCTCAGGGTCGAGATTCTCTCTAAGGGGGGTAGGTTTGTAACATCCCAAATTTGGCTTTCTGGAAAAATTTAAATTCAAATTAATTATTTTAAGGTAATTGGATTTTACTTGGCTTTTATTTGATTTTCTGGATTTTTTAGAATTTAAAACCTATTTTTAGAATTTAAAAAGTAATTTAAAATATGAAAATTAAATATCAACAGTAGTTGAAGATAATTTTATTAAGTCCAAACTATCTCCAGGAGCTTCTGTGAATTTTTCTGGAATTTTGGAGGTATTTTCATATTTTTCTGAGGCCTAAAGAATTTCCTAGCATTTTCTGTAAATAAAAATCAATTCCTAAAAATAAAAATCCAAATCCTTCCCTCCGGCCGACGCGTGGACAGCCCAGATCCGCCCACGTCACCGCTCGGCCTGATCCAGGCCGCATCTCCCCTTCCCCTCGCTGTTTAGCGGGCCCGGCCCAGCCAGCCCCGCCTTCCCCTCCTCCTTGGGCGACGCGTGGCCGCCCGATCCGCCATCCGCCTTGCGCCCGCGCGTGCCGCCCGATCCCCTCTCTTCCCCGTGTGGCGCCATCCTGGCCGCCCGCACTCCCTTCTCCCGCTGCGCGTGGACCCCACTGGTCAGACCCGTCTTCCCCACCGCGCCGCCCTTTTCCTTTCTTCTCTCCCCGCTTTCCTTCTTGGCGCCGGCGACCAATCCGAGCCGGATCCGGCCTTGCCTTCCCTGCCTTTCCCCAGTTTTGGCAACCCCGAGCCCCGCCGGGAAGCAAATCCCCGATCTCCACGCCTCCCTTCCTTCCCTACCTCCCCTTTCCCGTTTCTCCCCCTTCCCTTCCTTTTCCGGCCGCCAGCACCGGTGAGCGATTGCCGCTCCCCTGCTCCCCCTGCGCCCCTATAAAAGCCCCCCCTCGGTTCGCCTCCCTCTGCCCAACACCCAGACACGCTCCACCTCTCTTCCCGAGCACCGAAGCGCCTCTTCCCCGAGCTTCGCCGCACTCCGGCGAGCAATTCTCGCCGCCTCAGACCTCCACGGAGGCCGCCACCGCCACTCCGAGCACCCCCGTGCCGGGCGAACTTCCCTGACACCTCGGCCACCTCTCCCCGTCGCCGGAGCATCGTCTCACCGGAGCACCCGAGCTCGCTCCACCGTCTACTCACCGCCGGCCGTCCCCGCTCGTCCCCAAGCCTCGCCGACCCCACCTTCAGAACCGCCCTCGCTCCAGGGACGCGTTTTGGAACTCCACCGAACCTCCCCGGCCACCTCTCGCCGCCGGCACCGTCGCCTCTGTCGCTGCTGCCTGGCTCCCACTCCAGCAGGTACCTCAAGAGGGTTACCTACCCTTTATGGGTAGGCAACGCCTCCCCGCCCGACTGGTTACCAGCGCTACTCCCTTCCCCCTCCGGCTCCATCGGTGCGCATTCGAGCCCTCGGCTCCGCACGCTGAGGTCGAGCCATTTCTTTTAATCGCGCGCTGACATGCGGGCCCCGCTTGCCAGCTGCTCTCGTCTGTGGGCCGACTGACAGTTGGGCCCCGCAGGTCAGTCCTCCCCACTGACACCTGGGCCATGGCCCATGGGGTCCCACACGTCAGATGCAGGGCCAGTGGGCTCACTGTTCAGTGGGTCCCACCTGTCAGAAATAAAAATAAAAGATTAAAATTTAAATATTCCAGTGGGCCCCACCTGTCCGAAATTTGGGAATTTCTAGATTTATTCAATCTGAGATTTTCAAATAAGCATAACTTTCTCATTTTAACTCCAATTCAGCCATTCAAATTTCTAAATTCATCTAAAATCATGATCTATCCAGCTATGGCCTCTATTTGAATTTTTGAGTTTATTTGAATTTTTATTTGTATTTATTTGCTTTGTTGCTCTGTCTTTGCGTGCGTAGAATCCAACGTTGACGAAGAACTCTCCACTCCCCAGCAGGAAGACCCAGAGACCCTGCAAGAAGGCAAGTCTCCTTTGATCATCGTGAACCCATGATTTTGAAATGTTTTAATTATTTTAAATTATGTGCATTGCTATTTACATACAAGATTAGTTCAAATCCTAAGGTAAAGGCTTTGTGATATTTTATCTGGGTCTCATGCCAAAGGAAGCGTGTTAACTTTTAGGATAATTTATCTCTTGTGGGTAAAGTTGTAAAACCTCTACAGAGTGTAAAACTATTCGAATAGCCGTGCCCACGGTCAAGGGCGGGCAAGGAATGCATTCACATGGTAGATTTCTGGTTTTGGTTTTAAAATCAAAGTTTTTGTATTCGAGAGTGGAGGGAACTCTTGAAGGGAATCTGGCGATTGGAGCAGAGATGGTGGATGGAATCCGACTTTGAACTGATCGTTGTACTCTAGTGTTGGTAGGTGGAACCTTCACTAGTAAGTTAATGTTAGTTCTGTTAAAACATTTATTTGTTAACTTGATGCCTTCAAAAATGATTAGTAGTAATTTAAAATTAAACACTGCTTTATGCAAATGAACCATATAGCCTTCCTTTGTTAAGCCTTGCATCTATTGCATCTTTCCCAAGACTTGCGGAGTACTTTATGTACTCACATGCTACACTTAAAAATAAACCTCAGAAGATTGCGAAGCTCAAGAAGGTGACTACGACTCGCTGCCGCTGCGGCTGTGATGGATTCTTCCCGGAGAACTAGGTCGCTTCCCGACCAATTGCCACGTGGCGTATTGACGGGTCTTCATCGAGTTTATCTGTTGCTTCCGCTTTATTTTATGTGTGCGAGGTCTTGAAGCCTCAATTGTAATAATGAGACCTTTCGGTTAGTACTCTTAATTATTGTAATAACGCGATGCTGTGATGTATTCATTTCTGTTTAACTGGTGCACTAGCTTTGATCTGGGACTAGTGCGGTAATACACAGAGGGTCCGGATTCGGAAATCTGGGGTCCCGACACATGTGTAGTCTTGTCGCTGGTGAAAGCTGGCTCGTGGTGTCATGTCACTGCAAAAAGCTAGGCTGTCATGTCATGTCACTGAGCAAAGCTAGCCTATGTGATCATGTCGCTAATCAAAGCTGGCATGTGTGGTCTTCTCAGTGCTTAAAGCTGGTGTATGTAGTCTTATCGCTAGTGAAAGCTGGCGTGTGTAGTCTTGTCGCTGCTCAAAGCTGGCATGTGTAGTCTCATTGCTGCATAAAGCTAGCCTGTGTGGTCTTGTCACTGAGCAAAGCTGGCGCGTGCGGTCTTCTCAGTGCGTAAAGCTGGCATGTGTAATCTTGTTGCTGGTGAAAGCTGGCGTATGTAGTCTTGTCGATGCTAAAAGCTGGTGTGTGTAGGCTTGTCACTACGGAAAGATGGCCCATGTGGTCTTATCGCTGCCCAAAGCTGCCTGTGTGGTCTTGTCGCTGCGCAAAGCTGCCATGTGTTATGAATGATGCTATGACACCATAATTACGCTATAAAATAAATGGACAAGGCATTGTTTGATGGAATAACTATCTTCTCTGTCGTAGAATAAGCCACCATGACAGACGTCGAGGGGCCAGTCGAACATGGGTCACCAAAGGTGTGACCATTGTACCTCCCCTCCATGTACCGCATCGGCCTTGTCATGAGCATCTTCCTTCTATTCGCCAACATGCAAGCCGTCCAAGCTGCTCGCACCTCCCGGAGCAAGGCCGTATGCACGACCTTATATAGCTTCTAATGCACATGGCTGCACAAGCAGCACACACTCGTATCCACGACACTGGCACCCTTGCACAAACCCCTTCCACACAATAGGGTGCAACAATGTTCTCAACTCACATATGATGTCCGTAGGAGATCGGCTCTAAAGCCCTTGTACGACGCGCTGCACACCTCGGGGTCTAACGAAAAACTCTGGGTAAGCCAATGTATCACATCTGAGATTCGAGCATTCTCATCGTCTGAGTGTACTAGAGTGGCTTGCAAAAAACCGCTCAAATCTACACCATTCGGACCTTCACGAATGGTTCTAGCACCGTAATGTACTCTCAATGTAGTGGGTATCGGCATTGTTGATGTCTGCCTACATATATGTTTTAATTTTGCAACATGTCAAATCACATCACACACTACGAAAGTACTGATGTATTGCAACTCACATTTCACCGATCGTTCGCTTGTCGTAACCAACTACACTAACCTCGTAGTATGAACTCATATCGGCACCCCGTCCGCCGGCGCCACACTTTGTTCGCATGCCAATTTACTAACGATGCTAATTTTGTAAAACTGTGTTCGCTAAATTATACACAACTACACGCTTGTATGCCTGCTAATTTCCTAAAACTATATTAACTAAATTTTCTATACAAAAAATTGAACTATTTCTTGTACATTTATAATTTTCTACTAATAGTAACAGTCATATACAATATTGCAAATACAAAAAAATACCTACAATTACTTCTTCCTCTCCTCTCCGCTTCTACGACTGCTAATTTTGTAAAACTACATTAACTAAATTTTTTATACCAAAAATTGAGCTATTTCTATCTACATCTACAATTTTCTACTAACACTAATAGTAAATAATATATGTACTACATATACAATATTACAAATACAAAAAAATTACCTAGATTTGCTTCTTCCTCTTCTCTCCTCCCCTCCTTCCTCTCCTCCCCTCCTCCTCTCCCTCTCCTTTTCTCTCCTCCCTCTCCTTTCTCTTCTCTCTTTTCTTTTCTCTCCTCCTCTCCTTGGTCGGCTGCTCTTCTTCTTTCTTTCTTCTGTCTGTTTCTGTTGAGCAGCAGTTGAGTGGTCGACCTTTTAACCCCCGATCACCCAACCGTTGGGCGACAACAGTGGCAGTCGCCTGACCATTGGGCGACTACAATAATTCGCCGAACGGCCAGCGAATTGCTTGCATGTCGCCTGGCGGTTGGGCGACAGGCTCCAGTCACACAACGGTCAGGCGACTGGAGTCTATTTCTGTAAAAACATTACCAAGGATATATTTCTATTATTTCGAATAAAAATTAGATTGTTTGTACAAAAAATTCTCTTGACGATGACTTTGCGGTGTGCTTGCTGCCGTGCGTGCTGTAATCCGGGGCTCTCATATCACTGTTGGTTTCAACTCTAGGAACACATGTTTTATCTAGAGATCAAGATTAATCCAGGGCTCTGATGCCACTCATTCGTTTCAACCCTAGAAACACACGCAGAGAACACAGAAGTTTGGAGCAATTTTCTATCTGTTTTTCTCTGCTTCATCTCAACCTTGAAGCTAGTATTTATAATACATGGACAAACCTATCTATGGAATAACTAAAATCAGAAACAAACTGATTTGATTTGGATTTGCATTTGAACTCCATCATCTATCTTGTCGTGCAAGATATAGGCACGACGTGATCTCCACAAAATTTAGCAAGTCTTGATTATTTCCTACAGAAACATCAATCTCAAGACAATACAAAGTACTCTAAACTAAAAGTTGTTCTCTCTCCTCCTTCATTATAAGTCTCCCCACACCTCCTCCCTCTCCGCAGTGACATCTGGCGAGGAGAGGAGGTCACGTGGTGACGGTGGAGTGGACCGACGAGCACACGTGGGCTCCTTGTGCCAGCGAGCACATGGAGGCGGTGGCGTTTGATGAGCACTCCGCGGTGGTGGTGTGGACCGCGAGTGGCATGGCTCGGTGGGAAGGTGGTGTAGTGGTTGGGAAGACAAGGGGAAGAAAGATGAGTTTGCTTTAAGACTAGTACTTTGACAAGTTGACATGATCTGAGATTGAGCGTGGGTTCTTTCGGGCTGTGCCTTTTGGTTTTTGGCTTAAATTTTTGAATTCTAGCTGTTCGTGAGAGGGAGTACGGAGAGAGACACTCACGTACGATTTTGGTCGATATAGATGAAATCAGTACAGTATCTATTATAATCAATTTATAAATCTTGTTTTAAAAGAATATATTATTTAAAAGTTAGTTACTATAGTAAACCATTTGAAAACAATGGAGCTAGAGCCTTCGAAGGATGGACTTGGCCCCTCTCCCATATGATAATATTTTTTCCCACGCACAATGCATGCTCGCTCGATCAACCGTACTTGTTGAGTTGAGAAGTTGAAGCCCATGGGTTGAGAAGTTGAGGCCCACCGGCCACCAATTAAAGATGGCTACATAAAAGTTGTTGGGTTGTGGTCTGTGTGGCTTCCCACTCTTTCCCAGTTCCACCTCCTTGCAGCGCTGATTTTCGTGAGGCGCGGCCTAAAAGCGTGTTTCGCTGAGGCGGTTTAGCTGCTGGACAGGCTCCTAGCTTGGTAGTATTTGAGCTCCAAACTAAACCATCATAAAGTCAAACTACTTCATTGTTGGCCTCTTAGCTTCAGATGGACCGGGAGACGATCGAGATCCCACCTCGGCCGTGGCCCACAAGGAGATCACTGGATTAGTAATGCATATCTTGTTCCAAGATGGGCTGATTAATATAATACGTACACATGCAGCTTGGATCGATGCAGTTGACTTAAATAGGTTTGCATCTCAGATGCGGTTGACTTAAATATTGCCCGAGGTAACCGGCTGGTCATGTGCTTTTACGTTCGAGAAACCCTGAGCAGGCATCTTGGATCCGATCTGCAGGTCGAGCTCGATCAGATGCATGCACCGTACGTTGGCTACATGCTTAGCAGCCTTATTCTTTTCTTTCAAAAAAAAACAAGCTATACGTACATACCTGCACGCACCACGCGACGCACCGTGCAAATAAGAGTGCGCCTAGCCTCTCCTAGCTGGTATGCACACGCCCTTCTTAATTACAGAGGCCAAGAAAAATCTATGATCTCGAACAGTACCGAGTGTGGCACGGACTCTCTCCATGAGGAGCACACGTTACTAGCGTGTTTGTGTAAATTTGAGCAGCAAGATTGATGGTTGTGGAGCTTTACCCTCGCGACTCCTGCGAAGCAAAGCAAATACTACAAGGCAAATACGGTGTCAATTACGCTGAAAATCTTGCAAAGCAAACACTAACTATAAGTGCCACCGTTTATTACGATGGCAAGAAGTAGGAAGCTAAACTCTACCGGGTGCAAAGGTTTATGTTTCCTTAGGAAAGCAGACGAACGAATCTTCTTGAACTTTTCTCCTTTGTCATGTATGGCATTTGATTCCAAGGTTTCGGATTCCCACTAAAGGTCACTAGCTAGAAAGGTACGCCGCTAGTGGCCCTTTGCGACCAGAAGGGAATAAATTGGTTTCCTTTCGACGTCCATTTGCGATCATGCAGAGTTGAAAACTTTAGGAGGAGTACCGAGTATACCTGCATGTATCATTACCCACACAGAGTTAAAGACAGAATTAATCGTGCACTCCATGTATCAATGCATGAGACGAAAGCCAATTGCCCGAAAGCCTAGCAATACACGTAGGGCCAAGATGCACGTTAATTTCACCGTGTCCAATCAATCATCCAGCCGAGCACCAGTTACAAACTTACGAGCGAAGCAAAGGAAGCTTGCAAAACACGAACGCTAACCACTTACGCTAGAATTACTCGCATCTTGATTTACCGTAGAGAAATCTTGTGTTTTGGTCAAACATCGGAAGATTACACTTCATTGTCATTATGTCGAACCCTATATTAATCTGGGTGAAGAACTAGCTCTGATATCACATGTTAGGATAAGATATGTCACTTGATACGAAATCAAATAGCAAGATATAAAATTAATGAAGAATAACCAAGAATACGAGACAAAAACTTAACATGAAAAATTCTTCTGATGAAAAATCACTGTATAAGGCGAGGAGACTATTTAAGCGGTTAAAAATATCAGAAGTGCTCGACCACAAAAAAAGGAGATGAACAAGTAGACATCTTTCACACATCACGTACGCACTCATTGCCAGCTAGCTAGCACTCGGTACTGCTCACGAACGAGAGAACAAAGCAGCAGCTACATCCCTTTCAAGCTAGCTTCGGCTGATCGCTACCTACACTAGCTTGAGAAAGCGAACGATAATTATCCAGAGCAATGACATGATTAACAATAGTATTTGATGAGGTTAACGAGGCATTAATTAATTTATTAGGCTAGCATCAAGCAGCGACGTCTCCTGCATTCGCGGCGGCTTCCTCGATCCGCTCGGCCATGCCCTTGACAGCGGCGTCGAGGTAGCCGATGAGCCCGTCCCTGCTCCACCCCTGCACGGGCTCGCACTCGAACGCCCACACGAGCCGGCACCCAGTCTGCGGCGGTGACGGCTGCGGCTCATCAAGAACCGTCATGGTGGCGATGTAGCGGCCGAACCCCATGTTGCTGCCGACGACGGCGTAGGTGAGCCGGCGCGCGGCGTCGTCCAGCTCGAGCAGCTCCTCGCGCGCCCACGTTGCGACGGCGGCATCCTCATCTCCCGGCGCCCGGGAGGCGACGTAGCGGACGCAGCCGGGGCGGCCGTCCTCGCCGGCCACGCGCTCGCAGACGTCGATTCCGGGGAGGTACCGGTGCAGCGAGCAGAAGCTGGCGAGGTGGGGCCACGCCACGGCTGCCTGGGTCGACGGCAGCCGCGCCTCCGCCGCTCCCTCCCACTGCTGCTCCGGCGGCTGCCTCTCCATTATCGATAGGTTCTCGTGTGCTGCTGTGTGGTGTCGTGTTTGACTACTAGCCGCGCGCGAGTGCTATGTAAGGGCGTGAGATAGAGCAGCAAGGAAGGAATCTTTCGGCTGCCTCTCCATTATCCATAGGTCCTCGTGTGCTGCTGTGTGGTGTCGTGTCTGATTTCGGAAGCCGGCATGTGCGCATTGAGTTCTCTGCGGTGTCATGTGGCGGTGTTCCGTCGTGTCGAACGCTCGATAAAGAGAGGAAAACAATGTGAAGAACAAAGAAAAGGAGGCAGCTCAACGGAATAATTTTGGGCCGGCGGCCCTGAGCACGTCCGGGCACGCAGCCACTCGGCTCAACGATCGTTAGTTCTCTTCTCCGGCGAGTCACTCGATCATTAGATTTCCCATGCACGATGGATTTTGACCACAGTGTTGTCAGCCGGAACACTTGGATGACCACAGTGACACCTCCAATAAAATTGCCACCGGGCTACGTTGGTTAAGAAAGACACTTCCATTTCCTTCCGACGAACAACAACGTTAAGGCATAGGCCCTGCACATTCATTGTTATTCTGGAATAGACTTTCCATTGCGCAAACTAGATCCAAAGTTCACACGTAAAAACCGTCTTAAGGGGTTGTTTAGATGGTTTTCTAGCTCAGTGGATAGATTAGACTTAGCCCTCAAGTGGATAGATTAGATTTTGCCCTAAAGTTTAGGGGGGTAAATTAGACTTATTCATTAATATAAACAGGATGATCTTTTCAAAAAAGTACAGTTTTTTGTTCAAGAATTCCATACTTTAGAACTGAGATTTAGGCCCTATTTTTTTGGCTTTTCAGCAATTTTTATATTCCCTTAGCAATTACAACTCATTAGACTAACAAGTTACAGCTAAAAATCATTAGCTAGTCCGAAAGAGGTCTTTACTTGTGCGCAGATATATATCAAATTCGCAACCACAATGCAGTCCCATATTTTGTCGTTATTACTGATTAGCAACGGGCGACAAGTCAAGGCAACTATCAGCCTCTGCATGGAATTTCCTTACCAGTCCAAATAACAACCAAAACAGGAGGCGTCATGCTGTCTCCTCTCAGCCGCACGCCGACGTTCACTCCGGACTCGGCGGCCACCTCCTCGGTCACGCCACCCCAAGCACTGGCCTCTACTCCCAATCCCCAGTCACTGTCCTCCCCCGCAGCAGGGCGCTCGAAGCTGGAGCGCTAGAGGGAGGTCTCTTCGCCCGCCTCCCCTGTTGTCTCCAGGCATGCGTCGCTGCCTTCCTACCACGACGTGGTGATGGCTTCTCCCAGGTTGGCCGGCGAGGTCTCGGCGGTGCCGGTGCGTCAGCCTGCGGTCCGCCAGCATGCACGCCCAGACCGTGTCCCTGGCAGCCGTGCTGAATTTCTTCTTGGCCGGGGGCCATCTCCAAGGCCAGTCGAGGATGGCTGGTAGAAGGTAGTTGGTCGCGGGCGATTTCGAGGTAGACCGCGCCACCCGCCTGGCGACTCTTGGCGTCCAGTTCCAGTGGACCTCCGCAGAAAATGCTTCAACCGCTTCTCTGCTTCGCATCGCGCTGCGGATTGTCGTCGCTGGGTGCATTGTTTTCGTTGCATGGGCCTTGGCCATCGCTCCTGTGCCTGTACTGGAGCTCCTCCGTCGCGAAGACGCATCTCGGTGTGGTGGCGTATCTCCCCGGTGGTGGAAGCTTCCGCGTCCTTGTCTCTGACGGCGGATGGCGGTGTCGACTCTAGAGGCTCATCTTCGTCTCCGACGGTGCCGACTCTGCGGCTTCGACGGCATCGTCACTCCTCTGGACATCGGGGACGTGCTTTCGGGCTGGTGATCTCCAAAGCTGTGGAGTCCCTCCGTCTTGCGCTCTCCGACGCCTCCTTCGACCAGGCGGCGAACATCATCGGCCAGGTCGCGGCCAGACTTCAGAAGTGGTCCTCCGTTTCTCCGCCGCGCTCCCGGGGCAGATCGCCGACGAGGAAGAGCTCCAGAGTTCTCCAGGCTGGTCGCGTCCCTGTCAAGCACCACCTTGGGCCCACTAGGTCGCTTGCTGGCCACGTTGTTGACCACGTGGCGCCCTCTAAGCCAGTTGCTGGGATCCACCATGATGGAGAAGATCTCCAGCCGGGGCATGGTGTAGTCCCGAGACCTTCCTCTGCTCTGCCCAAGGGGACCCCTCCAGCGTTGGGAGTTGGCTCAGAGACCATTCGGTTTCCCTCTCCTGATCCTCCATTTATTGATGCTGCCGGCGCCATGCACCTCGGTCCTGGTTCCCAGCTCTCCCGCTCGGTGCATCCAGACCCGGACGTTTCTTCTTGCGTAGAGGTGCGCCCCGCTCTGGTTCTTGGGCCAGTTTTGGCTGGGCGGGCCGCTGGCTCGGGCACCTGGCCCACTACGCCCGAGTGCTGTGCCGTTTTAGAGGAGGGCGCCCGGATCATCTCGCGTGTATACGTCAGGCGTCGATAGCGCCATTCCCAGCGGCAGCAGTCCAGCCCGATTCTTTCAACACCGGCAAAGTCATTCTTTGCCAAGGTAACCCAAGCCACCGATGGCTTGCTTCCTGTGCCGGTGATTCAGAAACGGCGGACCTCTCAACCCCCGTCGAACTGTCTTGCGCCGTAGTAGCAGGCCGAATAAGGGCGAGGCGGCTCTGCAGTCAGCCACTCAAACTCAAGTAACTTTGATGCGTTGCTTGGGTCTGGTAGTGGAGCATGAAGCCATAGGCGAGCAAGAGATGGAAAGGTACAACCGTGTCTTCGACAAGCCCCTCACTCAAGCTCATCTCGCGACACTAGCGGCGCTTTTTGGTTGGCAGCCTCCTTCACCAGGTGAAGCACCACGTGATGTTGCTGTTTTTCCAAGTGAGGCCACGGGAGATTTGTGATCAGTGGGTGTGCTGTGTAAGGTCGTTGGTGTTCTTTCAGATTCAATGGTGTCAAACTTTCTCATTTGGAATGTAAGAGGCCTCAACTGTAAGGCAAAGCGAGACAGCGTCAGAAGCTTGGTAAATTCTACTCGGCCTGATGTAGTGTGTCTTCAGGAAACTAAGATGGAGTCTTTTTCTGGTACTTTGATCATGTCGATGCTGGGAAGTGAGTTTGATCAATCCGTGGCATTGTCAATATGCGGTTCTAGGGGGGTGTTGCTGGCTTGGAAAGGAGGTGTTTGCCGGGCTTTATCATCTTGTGTTGACACTTTTTCAGTTTCAGTGCAGTTTGCTTCTCATGAGGGGCTGCCTTGGTGGTTCACAGGAGTTTATGGCCCCCAAGCTGATGATCAGAAGTTGCAATTTCTGCAGGAGCTCCGTGACATCTGGCAAGCCTGTCAAGGTCCGTGGGCAATTGGAGGGGATTTTAACCTCATTTATATGGCGGAGGATAAGAATAACTCTAATGTGAATAGAGCAATGATGGGTCGTTTCTGCCGATTCTTGGATGATTTGGAGCTGAAAGATATTTCTCTTCTTGGCCGTAAGTTTACTTGGTCGATTGGGCGGGATGTTCCCACCCTGGTTCGGCTGGATCGGTTCTTCATGACTTCTGATTGGGATCCATTGTTTCCTGACTGCATCCTTCAGAGTTCGCCTTCTTTGATTTCAGACCACTGCCCATTAATCCTTGGTTTGAACACTAATGTTCAGGGAAAGAGGCGTTTTCACTTTGAAAGCTATTGGCCAAGGCTTGAGGGGTTCTTGCAGGAGGTGCAAAGCTCCTGGTGCAAACCAGTTGTAGCTTCTTGTCCACTGCAAATCCTTTCCCTAAAGTTGGGAAGACTTGCAAGGGACCTGCAATCTTGGAACCAAAAGAGAATAGGGAATGTGAAGCTGCAGCTCCGATTTGCCACGGAAATCTTACACCGTCTTGAAATTGCCGAAGATGCCCGTGTGCTGTCCACCGAGGAGGATTGGCTGCGGCGGCAGCTGAAACGGCATGCACTCGGTTTAGCATCTCTAGAGCGCACAATTGCTCGCTTACGCTTCAGGTTGGTTTGGTTGAAAGAGGGGGGATGCAAATACTTCCTTTTTCATCAGCAAGCTAGGTACAGAAAGAGGAAGAATTTCTTGGCAAAACTCCAAGTGGGAGATAATCTTGTTACTGGGCATGAAGACAAGTAGCAGGCTGCTTATGAGTTCTACTCAAGCCTGCTCAGCACCGTGGCTCAAAGACAATGCTCCTTGAACCTGCAGTCCTTTTACCAAGAAGCTTTTGATTTGTCAGCCTTGGAGCAGTGTTTCTCGGAGGAAGAGGTGTGGGCAACAATTAAATCACTTCCTTCAGATAAGGCGCCGGGTCTGGACGGATATACTGGACAATTCTTCAAAACTTGTTGGAGTATAGTGAAGGTTGACCTTATGGCTGCTATTAATAGGCTGTTGCCGGGTGATGTCAGTAACTTGTTCCTTCTTAACTTGGCGTACGTCATTTTGCTTCCAAAAACACCAGAAGCATTGCAAATCAAGGATTACAGACCTATAAGCTTGGTTCATAGTTTTGCAAAGCTTGTCACCAAAATCCTGGCCAATAGGTTGGCTCCAAAGCTCAAGGACATGGTGTCTCCAAATCAGAGTGCTTTTGTTCAAGGGAGATGTATCGTTTGGCCCATCGTGGTCTTGTTCACCCTGAGTGCTGCCCACTGTGTGATCAAATTGATGAAACTATTCAGCACTTACTCACTTCTTGCGTATTCATAAGGAGTGTTTGGTTCTCAGTGTTTACTCTGGTGGGATTGCAGCGGTTAACTCCAGGTCCTGATGATTTGGTCTTCACCTCGTGGTGGCGTCAAGCTTTGCACCAAGTCCCTAAGCAGCGGCGCAAGGGCTTTAATTCTTTGGTCGTGTTGATGGCTTGACGGGTTTGGAAGCATAGGAATGGTTGTATTTTTGACGGCGCCTCACCCAATGTCAGCATTGTTTTGCAAGGCATTAGAGATGAGCCCAAGCTGTGGTGTATGGCAGGGACCAACGGTCTCTGTTCCATTTGGCCATAGGTGTTGTGTTTGTTTTTGGTCGGTAGGCGTTTCTTTAGATTTGTCCTTTTTGTTTTTTAGCCTCGCCTATTTGGTGAGGTTTTGTATGAGTCTTCTTTGACTCCTTTGTTTTTCTTAATATAGGCCCTGATCAACTCGGCTTCGGCTTCTGGTTTCTGGTTTATTTTTCACTATTCATAAGTTTCATCTTTTTCTGAACTTTTGGCTTTTTGTTGAGCTTTTTTGCCGGTTCTTTTTTTCCCGTATTTATTTGTATTATACGTAATGGGCTAACATATTTTTTTTATTTTTAAATTTTTTTAAATTTAATTATGCTAAATAAGCATCACATCATTCTGATGCTTTTTCAGCCACTACTGATGTTTTCAGCCATAAGCCACGAGCTTTTCAGCCGAACCGATCACCACTATAATGATGCGCAGTTCTCCTGCGTGTTCGAGAAAAAAAAAAGCCTCTGCATGCTGCAATCTCAGGGCCTCAGGTTTGCATAGACGATAAGAGAAGAATTCAGAACCTCATCTCGGAGTTTGCATGTTACCATCAAGAAGCTGGACTGCACCTGATACGTCCCCTACACACACCAGTCATCACTGTATTTTGTCAAAGAAGCAAGACCTGACATCTCACGTAACAATCCAAAACCTACCTGGCAAAACAGTGAGACGACATTGATCACTCACTCTGCCACCAGCCGAGTAAATCCCGTCCCTGAAATTTTGAGGTCTCCCCATAGGTAGGGCGGTCCAAATCATGGCAGGGACCGATCGATCAGAGGCTGCATGAACACACAGTGCTGGAGGTATGAGTGCAACAGTACGCGAGATTTAACTGCATGGTCCATGCACCTAGCTTGCTAGCTGCCTCGCAGATATCTGCACCACAAAGTTGCAGATGTCTCTGTACTCTGACTCGCGACCCTGTCTTCTGCTTCATCTGCAGGCAGGTTGGTCTGAATTTTACGCTGCCGTCAGGTCACCGCGCGAGCATCCGGATACTTTCTCCTATTTTTCGGAATGAGCTCTGCCCATTGTGCAGTTTTGTTTTCCCCCCTTTTTTTGAAGTATGTGCTCTGAATAGTTGTCCTGTTTGTGCTAAAATTAGAAAGAACATCGAGAGAGAATGTAACACATTTCCAAATTGGGCCTTGGATTGGGCTCCAGTGTACATGATTCGGGAGAAGTGAACAGATATTATATGTGTAGATCAGGGGGACTTTTTTTCAGATTTAGAATGCAGTGTGATTCCTCTCCAAAAATAATACAGTGTGATTCCAGCCTATTTCTAGTATCTAAAAGAGGTGCAAGCGAATCTCTCGTGTGCAATAAAACCTTCCTGCTTGGAACATTGGAACCATGAAGGAGTTATAGAGGATGCAAACTCTGTGAAATTCAGGTGTAACGAGAAGGAAATAATGGCTTGTTTGCAATAGAGGACAAGTGGAGGACTTTTGGAGATTAGAAATAGGAGATCGATTTTCCTATGCATGCATTTGGAACTAAGAAATGTGGCCTTTGCATTCCTATGAAATTCCTATGGAATGGCTGATTCTAGAGGGATTTTGGTGGAAAACAAACCGTGGTCTAACCTCATGGAAAATTTTTCTTGTCTTTTGAGCAAGGCAATTCTCTATTTCTTTCGCTAAATTCCTATATTTTTCCCGTAAAACATCCAAACGGCTATCTGTAGGATTGCACTAGACATGACACCTCAGTTCCTATGGCTTTCCTGTTCCTGTGTTTTCCTACTTATGTGTTCCAATTTGAGACGTTGATTCAAGGCCTTGAGCATTGAAATTGTTGATAAGACGTTGATTCAAGGTTTTTTAGGATTTAAAAATATGTGCTATAAAAAAATCTTAGATGTATCCTAATAGGATTATGATTCATACTTTCTTTTAGAGTATGGCTCTTACTCCACTTTGTAGGAGGGCTAGGGAACTATGTAAAGCTATAAGGGGTGGTCATGAAGAACCTAAGTAACATAGCAAATAAGCCACTCATCCAAAAGTAGAGGTGCACGAGAGTATTAGATATTATATTATTATTTAGTATTACATTCTTGTATAGCGCAATAATCTGAAAGTCCTAAAAGATTCGAAAGGATTGTAAGAAAGCGATAATCTCTTGTACTTTTTTGAGGTTTTGTTTAAAAATTTGCGGCTGTGAGAAAGCAACAATCCTAAGTCTTTTAATCATTGATCTTTAATGTTAAAGAAAATGACTCATGCTTATGTTTTTCACATTATTATTTTTTCATCATCAAAAGAATATGTTTCCATGCATAAGTACCTATAGTAACATTAAGCTCTCACCCTGTTTTTTTAAAGTGCAACAAAGACATCACAAGATATCTGGAAAAATTCACAAATATAACTACCTGCCGTGCAGCTAGGTGCGAAGTGAAGTATGTCTAGACCTCAAAGTTGGGGCAAGTTGTTTCGGGCCAGTCTGAGGCCTGGCCGACCCGGCACGGCCTAAGCATGACACGTGGCAGGTCATGCTGGCACGACACAAACGGTGGACTAGGTTGGGCCTGGAAAACTGGCTCGTTAGGCCGGCTCATCACAGGTGGCCAGGCGGCATAGGGCCACAGTAGCGGTGCAGGTGCAATTGGCGGCGAGTGGCACGATGTGGTCTGAGCGGCCAGATCCAGTGATAGTGTGGATAGGGACCGCCAGATCTAATGGGCAACGACAGCGATCCAGGCATAGAAGCCTGGAGTGGCGGAGCTCCTCGTAACCCACCTCGCCGCCTACGGCTCCACCAACACGTGTTGCCACCTCGCCTCCTCTGGCTTGTAGCATGAGGATGACTGGATGAGGGACTGAGAGAGAGTGTGTGAGGAGAGGTGGAGAGAGACAGAGATATGATAACTGATGATGGCTGATGAAGTGATGAGAGATTGAGAGAGACATAGAGAGAGTGAGTGTGTGTGTGTGTATGTGTGAAAGAAGAGCTGGAGAAAATGAGGACAGTGTGGTGGCCTGGTAAAGGGGACAGCATCACATCGGTGAAAGCACTCAGCAAGCAGCACGACCACAACTCAGGCAATGGTTGCCTAGGCCGCCTGGTAGCTAGCATGAAACGAAGCCACTAATGATAAGATGGAGCGAAGACTAGAGAAGCAACGAGCGGAGAGGAATTGTGGCAACGGTCGAGAGCCAGTGACAAGATAAAGAAGAGGAAGAAGGCAGAGTAGTGGTATAGCTTGAGAGACAACAGGCAAATTCAATGTTCTCATCCTCCATGGTTATAAAATCCACCTCCTCTACTCATTTCTTCCCCACCAAAGCACCAAGCTTCTCTTCACTCTTTGCTCTACTTAGTAATCGTAGTAGTTTGTACAATAGAAAGTTCGGGGATGCCTGGTGGTATGCTACCAAGGAGTCGCAGCACAAAGATAGGGGCAGGAGAATCCAAGCGTTGTAGCGGTATGCTATCGAGGAGTCATAGCACGAAGGCAGTAGTAGGGTGCCTTGCTAGAAGCTCCCGTTGCCGCTCCTCTGGTCTTTCACTAGCTCTGACCCCCGTTGATACTCGTCAACTTTCACTAAGCATGGGAGACTATAGCATGGATGGCTGTCATACAGATGATATGGAGGGCTGCGAGGAGTACCAGAACAGTCTAGAGCCAATGGGGACACTAGACTTCTCTCCCCTGTCTACAGACGACAACATTGGCAGGTTTGAGTCTGGTACCTGCACCGCTAGACGAAGGGCGCCTTGCTAGAAGCATATGATTTGGAGTTAGGAAATCTGAGGCAACCAAACGGTAGACATCGTAACATGTAATTATTACAAAGCTCAATTAACTGCTCATATAGGTGCAAGGACAGGGCACTTGAACCAGCACTACAAAACATGCTTGAGAAAGATGGGGGCGCACAGCCAAGGGATAGGAGTACAAACGCAGATGAACTTCAAAGCCAATGTCTCTGTGAGTACTTTGGTATACAACACGCTTTCTTCTTGTGAAGAAATTGCTAATTATATTATTTTCGAAGATAACCAATTTGGACGGTTGAAAGTCGTGTGTTTGAAAGAATGATCCAACGTGGCTTTTGCCTACAGTACAAACATGATTCAATATTTTACGGATCTATTGTAAGGAACTAATAGAACTAAAGAGAACTATTCCTACAAGTTCAGTTCTCTTTTGCTGTAATTTTAGACTTGCAAACATCATCACACTAGAGAAGTACCTATCTTAGTATTATAGCCTATTTATTTAGACGATGATTACAAGCTAAACAAGAGAGTCATATATTTTAAGGTAATTAATGAATCATACATGAGAGAGCCCATTGCTGAGCATATACTAGACGCAATTGATGATTTAAGGATAGATAATAAGATTGTTTCTATTATACTTGATAACGCATCGGTGAATACGATGGTTATAAACATCCTCACCCCAAGGTTATGGACATATATTTGTGGTTATGTTCTCCACCATTGATGCGTATGTCATATCATGAATATTGTTGTGCAAGACGGTATGCAAGTGATTGGTGAATTTGAACAAAGAAAGACAAGCTTGACAGCCTACTTGTGGAAGAATCTAAAGGGCAAGTCTAGTTCTTCATCCTCTTAACCTCAGGTGGCCCTAAGTGGAATTCTATCTTAGAGCTGAACCATTACCTAGAGCATAATTTTGGAAATACCTATCCTAATTTTGCTAATGGAGACAAGATAGACTTGCTTGAGTAATGGAACAATAACAAACAGATATTTTCTATCATGCGACATTTCGCACCGGATATTCTACTGGTTCTGGTGTTCACCATCTCTTCAGAAGCAACATTCAACATGGTAAGGAGAATAATTGAATAAAGAAGATCATCGCTCACGCCTAGGATTGTGGAGGAAATCACATGCATCAAGAACTAGGAATTGGCTAAAGAGCGACAACAGCATCAATTGGAGGATCCTGAGATCATGCAGGCTGTAGGACTGGAAAGGCAACAGAGGGGGTGAATGGTGCTGATTAAAATTTTTCCCCAAGTATTTTGGATCCATTTCTCAAATAACTATAGAGTTACTAAGAATCAATTCCAAAGCTGAAGGCACAAAGTAAAACACTCAAGAATATAAAATCAACACGTAAATCCTTGGCGGTCTAACCTCAACTAGGGGATGGTCTAACCTCTCCTTGGCGGTCCGATTGCCAGCCATGGGGTGGTCTAACCTCTATTCTAGTGGTCTGACTCTATGACCAGTGATTTCAGGCAAATGAACAGTAAAATGAACACGTCTGCGAAACTTTAAATCTACGTAACTTTTGATTGGATGATCCAAAAACCGTAAAACTTTGTACACACCTTCCTTAAGGTCTCAGAAACTTATTCCATATATGGATCACAAAAACCCATGTTAGAGTACAGACCTTTTTGAGATATAAGCAAGGATACACCAAAAGTGACCTAAAACCAAAATTGATGATTAATACTTGCTCATGGATAGTGGATAGCCATGATGGCTTTGGATATGTTTTCACATGTCAAAGCAAGTAAGAGCACTAAAGAAATCACTCGAAAAACGCTTAGATCAAGAAATCACTTGGAAGATCAAAAATATATAAAAATCGAGTTTCTTGATGAAATTGTTACCAAGGTATCTAGATGGGTGAAGAATGATTTCCAGATGTTCTCTCCATCTCTTATACATTCTTAGCATAGCAAGATCAAGAAAGAGTGAGGGGAGAAGAAAAGCCAACCAATACAATGAAATGGAGAGATAGCAATGGAGAAGATCAAAGATTGATTCTGTTACTGCATGAAGGGAAAGTTTTATAGCCACACCACTTTGGAGGACAGAGAGCACACCAAGCACTCAAAACCCTAACCCTAAAACAAGAGAGCATAAGATAGATGGATTAGATGGCTAACCACATGTCTCCATCCCTATCCCCATTTATAGATGGATTAGCTAGCGACATCCACTCCTTAGTGGATAATATACACATAGCATAATGGGGGAAACCCTTAAGCCCCCACACACGGTGTTTAATGATTTTTTGTACAAATATTTTAAGTTAAAGCAAGTACCAAGGTGTATGTTTGGGAATTAAGTTTCAATAGGTGCACATGCGGTCCAAGACTCAAATTCCTTAAGTTCAGGTCACTAAAATGACGCATGACCTGGTCCCCAAGTTGTCAGTGCATGGTCGACGCATTGTGCCTCATATGGCCGCAAGTCTAGTGCCAACCGTGAAATATCTATGCCAAGATCATCCCAAGTTCGTGGGCCTTCGAGTATGTGTGTCAGCCATGCTGTGACGATCATGCTGATATGATCATGTTTTGATGGCCACACAGTGTTCTACATGTGTTCTGCTCGACCATGGCTCGTCGACCACTCTACCATGGCTCATAGGGGCATCGAGCTTTGCTTGTGATCATGTGTATCGACCACGTTGCATCAATCAGACTTTGACCACATTTTCCAGTTTGACCATAGTTGCAAATCATCAACAACATTGCATGGTCGCACCGTATCCTCATCCGGTTGGAGACAACGCTTAACAAATCTCCAATATGAAAGCAGAGCTCGGGAAGGTAAGTTATCTATAGTCAATCGGGACTCTTATCTCAATTCAAATGGCATGATCGGCACTACGTGGGAGCCGTGCACGAGGCCTATGCCCTTGCCTATGCCTATAAAAGGTGGAGCACATCCGCTCACCAGGGAGGAGGATCAGACGGGGAGACCCTATGTGCACAAGGGAAGACGGTCCCGGGACGAAGAGACTCCTTGGTACCCACGAGAGAAGATAGACGGCGACGAAGATGCAAGCGCACCCCTAGAGAAATAGAGAGGGGGGCAAAAAAGAAGGAGAAGTCAGAGAGACCAAAGGTAACGATCTATAGAAGCCAGGCCATGGCATCCCATGTTCCGAATTGTAAAGATATTCTCTCCTCTCTTTCCTCTGCATCTAAATCTGCATATGATGAATGGTGGCTATGACGGCAATGTCGCCAAGTGACTATGGCTTCTTAGGTGCTCTAGGGCTCACCGAGATGTGGCTCACAGCCCTTGAGGATGCCTTCGATCACTTCCAGAAGAATGACACCTCTGATCGCTGGCCAAAGTCAGGCGCCTCCCAAACTCAAGGGCCTTCGACTGCATACCACACGTGAGTGCCTCCGACAGCTTGTCAGACATGGACGCTTCCGTCCGCCTTCAATACTCAGCGGCCTACAACCGCACATCGTGTTCGAGCGCCATCAAGCGTCCTTCATACTCAGACGCGCATGACCATATTTGGCACTTGTACGCCTCTGATCACTGGTCATACTTGGGCCTCGTCGACTACATTTGACACTCAGATATTCCTGACTGCTCATCACACTTGAGCATCATCAACCATCCTTAGCATTTGGTACTCTGGATACCGGCTACAAGCAAGGTCAATGACAGCCTCCGACCACTATTATGACTAATGGTTGATGGCTTCCGACTGTTGACTATGGGCGATGGTCCATAGCCCCTGACCTATGACCATGAGCAATGGTCGATAGCTACAGTAATTTTATGAGTACCCTTTTGACCATGGGGCTAAAGTACAGTTACAAGCACCCCCCCTACGACCAGGCTCTATAAGTGCCCCGTTCGGCTCGATGTGCTACAGTACTACTATAAGCATGCCCTACAACCATGGCGACATGATGCTGCAGTTATTGTTATGACCACAGTGATATAGTGATGGTCGACCTGTCTTACGACCATGATCGATGGTCAATAGCTCCAGTACTCCGATGAGTAATTCCCTCAACCAGTGTGCTACAATACTTTTATGAGTACTCCCTATGACCACGATACAATCTTCGGCCAATGTGCTACTATACTTTATCAACACGACTTCAAGGATAGGTGCTGCGGTGATTACGCCAGTGTGGTACAATACTCCTTCAAGTACAACTATGAGCATGGTGCTACCGACTCTCTCTTTATCTGGGGCACTACAATGTTTCTACGACTACGACTTCGACCGTGGTAGGCTTCGACCAATGTGGCTTTCGACCACGGTTGTCTTTCGATGGGTTTTGACTACATGGATTTCGACCACGGATGTTTTCCAAGGGTTTTGACCACGGTTGTCTACCAATGGGTTTCGACCATGGTGGGGTTTCAATCACGGCTATCTTCTGATGGGTTTTGACCATAGTGGGTTTTCGACCACGGTAGTCTTTTGATGGGTTTCGACCATGTGACTTTTGACTATGGAGATTTCCCGACGAGTTCGATCATGTTCAACCACTATGCGCTTCTGATGGGTTTCAACCACAATGGATTTTGACCACGGGCATCTCTCGATGGATTTCGACCATATCAATTTCGACCACAGACGTTTCTTGGTGAGCTTCGATTATGATGGATTTCGACCATAGATGGTTTCCGATGGTTGTCGATCACATTCATACTTGACCCCCGTGGCCTGCTCTACTAATTCTTCCACTCAGGCTATACCTACGACACCGATTCTCGCTGTCATTGTTGTCAAATTGGTCATACTAGACGTTAATCATGCACACTCTAGATCACTTATGTTGTCTTCCTTCGATATCAACGAGGTTGAATGGCACAGGCAAGCACGGTCAAGTGTAACAACCACACTATCAACGGCCCCATAGACTGATGAAGCAATGGATAATGCCAACTCCCACACATTCAGTAATCATTCATCCCTAGCATGGAGAACATAAAGCGAAGACTGAAGACGATGACCAATGCACAGCTTAATCGGAGGTATTTTGTGGGTTTACCCACGGATATAGTTAACCGAGGGCCTTCTGAGGCCCCGGGAACCAGGACACCACATCGTCTATTTCAGATCTGCTACACAAAGCAGGCCATGGAGTGCATATAAAGGAAACTTGTAATTTTTGTTCTTCTCAAATGAATGAATAAAA
The DNA here is from genome assembly GCA_036346575.1 of Dendrocalamus sinicus. Taxonomy (NCBI): domain Eukaryota; kingdom Viridiplantae; phylum Streptophyta; class Magnoliopsida; order Poales; family Poaceae; genus Dendrocalamus; species Dendrocalamus sinicus. The sequence continues at coordinate 20,994,886 of CM070655.1, read as the reverse complement.
TACATGTTTTTCCCTATCTTTTGTTGTGTTCATTTATGTATTTTTGTGTACTTTAGTACACTGGCACACTCGCATCTTATAACCTTGGGCCAGAAATCCGTGAGTGATTTCTCTTGTCAAACAAAATGGCACACCCGGTAGGACATGGTTCTCCTCCCATCTTCACTGCGCTTCAATGGTCATCATCAGATTCATCTACAACTGCTTCTCCAACATATAATACATGATGCTTGGATATATCTGGCTTGGCACTGATTTCGCTAAGGGTCCCCATATTGAGGAAGAATCCTTCCCTGCTAATAATAGCCCGACGCCCATCATGATCCATTTCGAATCATTCTCGCCGGTTGAGATTTCCTGGTTGAGGTTTTCAAGTATGGTTCCAAAATGCATCTTCATCAAACATGGGAGTTGACACAATCCCAAGCTGTCACAATAATAATGCTTGCAAATGTGCAACGAGCAAGTCATAAGGCCAAGAAGAACATGGCTCTCAAAGCAATGTTTTGATACTTGCAGGTATCATATGCGCTGAGGCCACTAAAAGAAAGGTCCATATATCAAGAGGTACCCGCTCCAGTACTACCTCTTCCTCGAAAGATTATGCCTGACACTCTTAAGAAAATGTGGCTACGAGATTTCCACATTTCCACAAATAATTTATCTATTCAAATATGTAATGAGCAAGTCATGCGAGAGGTGCCTATTACGTGTGAAGATGAATTGGACAATGACATCATTAACCACAAGAAAAAATTGCCATGTTTAGATGTTGAGGGCATATTACATGCCTCAAGTTCATTCTTTGAAGATGAACTCTAATTGGGAGGCACTTCAATTGCAGGTTGTCACACTCTTCTGAAGAAGAAGAAGCATTTAAAGATTTAAAAGTTGGCTTCTTCTCCATGAAGCCGGCTGTACTCCAAGGGCATGGTTGCTCCTCAGCACCATGCTGACCCTTCACTACCTGTCCATCTTGACGATGATGTTTGTGTGGCTCAATAGCTCACAGTTTACAGCTAAGGAGAGGACATCATTGGGGGAAAGTCACACTGCCACTATGATGGAATTGGACAGCACAACGTAAAGTGCTTTCAAAAACATTGAAAGGAGAACTGTATCACAACAGCATGGATATGTGTTCTTTCGCCATAGATACAAAGGCAAGAAGCATTGTCTGGCCTATCTTTGGCTAATGTCTCATGACTCGTCGACCCACAGCCCGTGGCTGTGTGAAAGATCATGCTCCAGTTAAGTTGATTTTGGTGATAATGATAAATACTATTATGAGATTTTGGTGATAACGACAAATGCATTTGTGAGACTAACCTTATTTATTGATTATGATATTACTTAGTTTCATATGGATGAAAAAGTGAAATCATAGAGATATATATTCAAAATCACATTCTCATATATTAGTGCATTCCTTGGATCTAAAATACAGATTGAACTGCATAAATAGTCCAAAATAAATATGTGCATATGTCTTCATTACACATACTTGTATGCATACATTTAGGGGGAGTTCACTTTATATCTTGAGGTTTTATAAGTATTGATCCATGATTCCTTTAATATGCATATTTATGATCTTTACTTTGAAATACATCCTTTGAGTATATATAGCTTGTATAGTTTTTATATACTCATTTGCAATCAGGTTGTCATCTAATTTCTCCATTATGTGTTAATGGTTGGATGATTAATGACAACTGGATAAGTAAGTTTTGCTTAAAAAATTTATCTTAGAGTATATAAATGTTGTGAACATATTGTATACTCGCAAATACAATCTTTATCTCATATATTGTTGAGATTGTCACAAATTACCAAAAAGGGAAGATTGTAAAATCTACTCCCTCCATTATGTGTTAAAGGCGAAGTTTAGTAACTAATGACAATTATTTTGTGGAATAACATCTTCCATGAGTTGGATGAATAGGTTAGGTTCTACAAATGAGGATGACTTGGGATGACTTCATATGTTGAAGATCACCAAGTCTAGATGGAAGATGGCTTCATGTGTTGAAGGCTATTAAGAAGAAGATATATCATGAATTGATACATGTCCAAGAGGAGATGATCATGTGTTGATCATCAAGTCAAGTCAAGACCATCATGTGTTGATGGAGTTGAAGAAAAGGATGCATCATGAGTTGACACATATCAAGACAATGAACTAAGGCAAAGGTATGGCTAGCTAGGGCTAAGGATGTGTTCGTAGTCTTTTACCAGTCTTAGTGTTTGGTTGGAAAATCAGATTACTAGTATATATTGTTGTACTATTAAGAGGAGTCATGTTTAGTAGCTTAAGTCTCATCATGTGTTGGTAGCTCAACCTCACTTCTTATAGCTCATCTTGGCATGAGGCATGTATTTATAAATGTGTTTTGCAAATAGTTGAAGCTCATGTGTTGGATGATTTGCCATGTATATATGTATTCCTTGCATTTCATCTAAAGTTAGCATATCTACATCTTGTAATGATTTGCTTGATATAGCTTGTTGCTCTAAAGTCGATGCTTCTACATCCTCTATGTATTGCAATACTAATATTGTAGAGAAAAATAATGAGCTCAAGGCCCAAGTCACAAGATTGAGAAATGACTTGGAGAAAAGCTACAAAGGGAAGGCCTCTCTTGACAAAGTATTAGGAAGTTAAAGAAAGTCAAATGACAAGAGAGGTATTGGCTTCATTTCCAAGAAGGAGAATAGCAAGACAAGGCACAATGCAAGACATGAAAAAATATGTCAAGTGCCATGGTTGTAATGAGACAGGTCACTTTGCCTCTAAGTGACCCAACAAGATAGATGGCAAGACGAAGTCATCAAAAATGAGGCAAACCGGCAATAAGCGAGACAAGAAGATAAGAAGAGGTAACAATTGCCAAACTTGCTACAATTGCCGGGAGAAGGGATACTTCAGTAAGGATTGTAACAAAGGTATCACTCTTAAGCCATCTCTATTTAGTGAGCATTATTTGCTTAAGAAGGATAAAAAGGGCAATGTGTTTACTAGAAATGTTAGTTTACAAAATCTATTGTAATTAACACTCTTGGACCCAACAAAGTTTTGGGTACCAAAATGTGCTTAGGTGCTTAATAGGTACTTGGAGAGGCATTGAAGGCTTGGATTATTCATGAAGAGGTGAATCCCACCATATGCACATTGGGAGTCAAGCTTGAGGATGATCATACCATATATGAACCAATGCCATCTTAGTAACAAGTATCTACATTAAAGTTTTAACCCCTAGCCTTGTGTAAGTTACTTTACATGAAAATCTTTTGAAAGGGGTGCTCTTACTCTTGTTCTAAAATTTTATTATAGTAAATCTTGAGCAAGATGTTATGTGGCACATTAAGGGAAAGTGCAAAATCATATTCATGTATATCACATCTTTAAATATGCCCAAATTAATTAAGTACTATAATTGTTATTCAAAATTGAGCCAGTTGGAGTTAGAGTTGCTTGACCCATTTCTATTCTTTTGAGGTAGTGTGAGGTTTTCCACTCAATTGTGCATGTGCTGCATATTGTGAGCAAGGAGAAGGGATCTAGATTGTATGTGTTGCATCTAGAGGTGGATTTAGTGTCTATTTGAGCTTGTGGATTCGTTGCACGTGGTGAGAGTCAAGCGAGGGGCTTGACTTGTTACTCTTAGAGTTTGTCGACTCGTAGATAGCGTTGGAGGCGTCGTGCGTGGTGATCTTCTCAAAGAAGATTGTGAGATGATCCAGCGTAGTGTGAAGGTTGGAGCACACCTACCTAGAGTGGTAAAGAGCTGCCACTAGTGGATTTGAGATGAAAGGCTTAAATCATAGAGCTGGTCTAATTAGTTTGGGCTTACCTCAATGTGGACTAGGGGAGATCGGCAAGTCCCCGATCACCACGATAAAAAGAGACCATGTCTTTGTGGTTTATTTTCTTGTGCTCAATTTACTTTCAAGCAATTTATTTTTATTGAATTAAATTGATTGCTTGTCATCTAAAATTGCACACCTTGTCATAGCCTATAATTGCTGATGCACATAGGTGAACTTAGTTGATTTAGACGTTGTTTATGCTAAACCAAATTGACTTAAGCTTCCACATTGTTTACTTGGTTTAGACAAATAGAAAAGGTCTTGAATTATTAATAATAATTAGAAGAGATTTTTTAGACCGCCTATTCACCCCCTCTAGTCGGCCTCCTCAATCTTACAAGTGGTATCAGAGCTTGAGCTCTAAACTATTAGGTTTCACCGCCTAGAGAGTATAAAGGATGGCAACTAGTAGGATTGCGCATCTAGCTGACACACCTCTATTTGATGGCACAAATTATGATAATTGAAAAATCCATATGATATGCTATTTTAAGGCCATAAGTCCAAAAATATGGTGGATTGTAGATGTGAATTTTTCTCCTCTAAAGGACACTCTTGCTCCAACAATTGAGGATGAGAAATGCTCATATCTCGATGCTCAAGCTACTAATGCTCTATTTAGTTCTTTGAGTGTAGAGGTATTCAACACAATATGCAATCTTGACAGCGCCCATGATATGTGGACAAAAATTTAAGATAAATATGAAATGTCCACATCAACCTATGAAGATTACATACAAGAGTAGATGTCGGGAGATGAATGCTCAACTTCTAAGTCCAACGATGAAGAATCCACTATCCCCTCCACATCAACTCAATGCTTCATGGCAAAAGGTAACAAGAAGATAAATAATGATGATGACAATGATGCACCTTTTTATGATGAGTTGATGGATATTTTAGAAGAATTTAATGAATTTATTGGGAAGGAAAACGCTAAGTATAAGATTTTGAAGAGTGAGCACGTCTCCCTTCAAAATGATTATAATAAGCTTAAAGGAGAATATAAAATTCTCCTCAAGAAATATTCTAAGCCTAATGTGGATATAGGCATTGCTTGCAATTTATTAGATAATTTGCCATGTATAGATTCCATTCCTTGCATTTTATCTAAAGTTAGCATATCTACATCTTGTGATGATTTGCTTAATATAATTTGTTGCTTTAAAGTAGATGCTTCTACTTCCTCTATGCATTGCAATACTAACATTGTAGAAGAAAATAATGAACTCAACGCCCAAGTCACAAGACTGAGAAATAACTTGGAGAAAAACTATAAAGAGAAGGCCTCTCTTGACCAAGTATTAGGAAGTCAAAGAAAATTAAATGACAAGAGAGGTATTGGCTTCATCTCCAAGAAGAAGGAGAATGGAAAGACAAGGCATAATGCAAAAACATGAAAAAATATATCAAGCGCCATGGTTGCAATGAGACGGGTCATTTTGCCTCTAAGTGCCCCAACATGATAGATAACAAGACGAAGTCATGAAAAATAAGGCAAACCAGCAATAAGCAAGACAAAAAGATAAGAAGAGATAACAATTGCCAAACTTGCTACAATTGCCGGGAGAATGGACACTTTAGTAAAGATTATCCCAAAGGTATCACTCCTAAGCCATCTCTATTTAGTGAATATTATTTGCTTAGGAAGGATAATAAGGGCAATGTGTTTGCTAGAAATGTTAGTTCACAAAAATTTTATTTTAAGGCCATTTGGGTGCCTAAATCTATTGTGACTAACACTCTTGGACCCAACAAAGTTTTGGGTTCCAAAATATGCTTAAGCGCTTAATAGGTACTTGGAGAGGCATTGGAGACTTAGCTTATTCATGAAGAGGTGAATCCCACCATATGCACATTGGGAGTCAAGCTTGAGGATGATCATACCATATTATGAACCAATGCCGTCTCAGTAACAAATATTTACATTAAAGTTTTAGCTCCTAGCCTTGTGTAGGTTACTTTACATGAAAATCTTTTGAAAGGGGTGCTCTTGCTATTGTTCTAAAATTTCATTATTGTAAATCCCGAACAAGATGTTATGTGGCACATTAATGGGAAGTGCTAAATCATATTTATGTATATCACATCTCTAAGTGTGCCCAAATTAATTAAGTGCTAAAATTGTTAATCAAAATTGAGCCGGTTGGAGTTAGAGTTGCTTGACCCATTTCTATTCTCTTGAGCTAGTATGAGGCTCTCTACTCAATTGTGCATGTGTTGCACATTGTGAGCAAGGAGAAGGGATCTAGATTGTATGTGTTGCATCTAGAAGTGGACTTAGTGTCCATTTGAGCTTGTGCATTCGTTGCACGTGGTGAGAATCAACCGAGGGGCTTGACTCTTGGAGTTTGCCAACTCCTAGACTGTGTTAGAGGCATCGTGCGCGGTGATCTTCTCAAACAAGGTTGTGAGAAGACCCGACGAAGTGTGAAGGTTGGAGCTCACCTGCTCGGAGTAGGAAAGAGCTACCACTATTGGATTTGAGGTGAAAGGCTTAATTCGTGGAGTCAGTCCAATTAGTTTGGGTTTACCTCAATGTGGACTAGGAGAGAAGGTAAGTCTCCAATCACCATGATAAAAAGAGACCGTGTCTTTGTGGTTTATTTTCTTGTGCTCAATTTACTTTCAAGCAATTTATTTTTATAGAATTAAATTGCTTGCTTGTCATCTAAAATTGCACACCTTGACATAGACTAAAATTATTGGTGCACTAGATGAACTTAATTGATATAGGTGTTATTTGTGCTAAACCAAATTGACTTAAGCTTTCACATTGTTTACATGGTTTAGACAAATAGTAAAGGTCTTGACTTATTAATAATAATTAGAAGAGATTTTTTGATCACTTATTCACTCCCCTCTAGTTAGGCTCCTCGATCTTACACCGTGGCACTATAGTCATTGTGGTCATCATCGCCAAGCGTCATCTGCCTTTAGATCACACCTTAGCAAGGCTAGTGATGTGCATCATTGTGGGAGCCACTGTAGCTGTCCTCGCTGAGCTTGTCATGATAGATTGCGCCCCAATGAGCAGCAGCGTACCAAGGTCGCAACGACCATCATCCAATCCAACCGCATCATTTAAGCTGCCATGGATTTGTCAAATACAACCTTTTGAATACAAGTACTCAGGAAGCAGTATGTGCAGGCATGATTTGATCATGCACATATATCTCTCTATCAAGTTCACTAAACAAGCAGATTGGAGTTCATAGTGTCATGCTACTACCGTACATCACTAGGGTGCGTTGTTGTGCACTCCATGGTCGTATCATCAAGGCCGTTGTAGTCATCATCATTCACATCCAAACCACTTTTTCCAACACGAACACTCACAGCCTGAGAATGTCATCAATCTAACATCCGATGACACTGGCAACTGAGCACAGAACCCACTGCCGTAGGGTCCATGACCACACTGTCGAGGATGCCACATCTCTCACCAGTTGTGCCTGAGCCTCACACTCAATATGAGTGTGTGCATGCTCTCAAGGACATCAAACTCACTAAAGAGCCTTCTGCAATCCATAGATACAATGCACTGCTGGAGCCCTCGGCAGTGGCCACACTCACTGGCCAAACCCTATAGACACCAAAACATGCTTGCCCAACAACCCAAACATGTTTAGCTCATTATCATGGGGCTTCCTATTGCATCACCCATGGTCAAGTCATCAAAGTCATCACAGATGCCATCCTTATGTCAGCGCCAATACCCTCGGTCTGCACTACGACCGGTACACTATCTGCGACCGTTGCTTTGACTCATTACTTTGATCGCTGCATCGACTACTTTGACTTGTGAATACTACGGCTCATCGATTTTGGTACTTCAATTATGGCTACATCAACGTGAAGCCTTGATCGTGACTTCATTTGTGGCTTCGACCATGTGCTACACAGCAGGAGTGCTCCGACGGATGCTTTGGATAAGCTAGCAGCAATATCCGGCCCTAGGAAGGTGGTCTTATGGGCAAGAGGTCCTTCTTCGATGCATTGATCGTAGAGAAGCTAACCGAGTATTGCGGGGAGTACATCACGGAATCGGTGGTGAGCACCAATGTGGGCCAAAGATATATCATGGCATCTAGCTTGCGGGATACTACTGGCCTGATATCATGGTTGATTGCCTCAAGGTGGCAAAATCGCGTCATGGCTACCAAACCTGCATTGATTTCAAGATCTTTGACTGCTCGGTACTCAAAATTTATGACCACACTGTTCAAAAACTTTGAGTGACACCACTCAGACACCCTACGATGCTTCAACACCAGTCGAACGCCATCTGATGCTCTTAAGCCGCTCAAACGCCATCCAATTGGCAGCTACTAGTCGAATTCCATCTAATGCTTCAACACCAGTCGAATGCTGTCCAATGCCTTGAAGCTGCTCAAATGCTATCCAATTTTCAGTCGCTGGTCGAACACCATCCGATCTCCTTTGACTTCATGCTCGGAGTCAAACCTCGACTACTCACCTGGTTTCTTTAGTCAAACTCAAAACTAACATAACTTCAACTCTTGTAACTATGCTCAAGCCATGAAATGGCTGAAGCATTCAATAAGACTCTTGGCAAGATACTCAAGAAATCTATCAATAGGCATCGAAGGGGTTGGCGATCATCCCTTTAAAGCTCTATGGATGTACTGCATCACTGTCTATACCCTGACACAAGATCCAGCTGCGATTCCATGAGCTCGATGCTTTAGAAGAGGAACATCTTCATGTTTCCACCAGAAGTGCGGTGATGTCTCTGATCTCCGGTGTAGTTTGCTCTGGTAGATGCACTGAGGTCCTAGTGATTTCACACTAGCAAGGCTCTGTTGGTTCTTGAAAGTGTGGTTGACCTGTGGAGATCGTTTGGCTATGACCATTCAGTCAAATGAGGGCATAACAATTATCGGTTTAACTATTATCCTTAAAACAGAAGTTATCATTTTATGTAACATAGCAATGCATTTAAATTTGTACAAGATGATCGAAGGAGACTTGCCTTCTTACACGTTGTTTGGACCTTCCTACCGCAGATCGAAAAACTCTTCTACGACGTTGGGTTTTGCACGTCAAAACGAGAAACCCAAATAAATAAATAAACGCAAACAAAGTCACAAAAATACAAAATATATATACTGGAAGGATTTTTATGATTTTAGCTGAATTTAGAAATTTGAACGAGTACAAACGGAGTTAAGATGAAGAAATACATGCTTCTTGAAGTGTTTTTGCCACTGTCATAGATTGAAATGGTTGAACAAAGTCTTGGAGTGGTCAAAAGTCAAAAGTTGGTACCTTTGCAAGTTGAACATTACAAGAACTAGTCTAATAACACTGGAACTGGTCGAAGACTATGAAGTGATCGAATCTTGGTGGTCAAAATCTAGTGGTCAGAGGTTTAGAGCGGTCAGAGGTTTTATATTGGTTGCACAGAGAAGGTTTTGGTGTATGGTTGCATTACCAGAGGTAGATTAGTGGCGAGGAAGGAGTGGTGGGGACAGATTTGCTCGACGGTGAGGTGGCTGAGGTTTGCACAACCACAATGAAGATGAAGATGGCATGGGCGATTGATTGCGGTGCGCTGAGTGGAGCTCGGGAAGCGAGTAGCTCAAACGGTGGTCTTGGACGGTGAAGTGGTCGGTGATGATGGAAGATGGCGGTGACACCGGTGGTGTTGTCAGCAACCTCAGTGTTGCCTTGGAGACTTCTCTAAAGGAGGAAAGATTTTGGCTAAATGATAGGGAGGCTACATGGTCAGGTGCTCCAATTTATAGCTTTGGCGAAGAAAGGAAATCGACAGAATTTATGGCACCGTGCGATCTTTTTGGTATTTAAGGACACACAAAAGGAAGGAAGGAAAGAAAAATCCAAATAAAATCCCTAAATTTTTAAATAAATAATTTGGAATTATTTTTTAAAGAAAGAGAAATTTTGGGATGTTATTGGAAGGGATAGCCGCAGCCGGGAAGCACCAAAATGAAACCCTGGCGAGGTCCTCTACCCAATGGTAGTGGTGGCAGCGCTGGAGACAGAGCGAAGAGGTAGTAGTGGCAGCGGTCGTGGTGCAGGGCAGCTACAGGCTGCGCAGGACTTTAGCATACCGACGTTGTTCTGGAGAAAAATAGAGGGAGCATGAGGTGGACAGAGACATGATAAAGGCAATGACGAAGTTGGTTCGGCTTGAGAGTGGCCAAGGAGGTGTGTCCACTACGGCCATTGATGGCGATGAAGAGCTTGTGGTGGTGACATACTTTGGTGATGAGAAAAGCAAAACAAGGAAACTTATCGGTGAAGGAGATCGATCGTCGGGGATGAATTTGGCCTAGAAGGAGAAACAACAAAATTCAAGCAAAGCATGACACAAAAGTGAAATTGATTGAGGGGTATTGATCACCGTGCTCGAGAACACAATGTGACACGATTACAAGTTTGAAAAACTCACCAAAATGATGAATGAGCAAATCAAGTGTGATGACCGATGCACGGGTAGACTTGGACAGTGCACGGGAGGTTCTGAGGGTTGAGGAGGGTGTAAAGACGTAGAATGCAATCTCAAAGCTTCATTTTATAGGGCAAAAATGAGAGAAACAGATTGGAAATGGACGAATCAAAGCAATGTCGGTTTTCAAGACTTGAAAGCTGTTGGACTGAAATGGCGACAGATGGGGGGTGAATGCCGAATCTTTAAAAACTTGCCCCCACAAGTACCACAGGAATCTCCTCTCCAATAGCTATGAGAGCTATGAGGCGGAGTCCTAACGATTACTGGAACCTTCCGCTAAGGAGACAAAATGAAAACAGGCAGGAAGCAATCAATTGATCCTTGACGAGAGAAAGGAACCCACTAGAGAAAATCTCCTTCAATAGCTATGAAAAGCTATAAGATGAAAAACTCTTGCATTCTGGAACCCTAAGCACACAGAGAAAGAGGCACATCAAATAGAGGAAACAAAAAGGCCAAAAACTCACTAAGAGTAGCAAGCATCAGAGGGGCCGGTCAGACCACTGTTCATATACCGGTCTGACTGCCTCCCTAATGTCGGTCTGACCGGCGGCCCATGGCCGGTCTGACCGAAGGCACACGGCCGGTCTAACCGGTGGCACAAGGCCGGTCAGACCGCCCCTCGGGCCAGCAACCTGAAATGCTGAAATTTCAGACTGTACAAACTGGAAATTCCAAAAACAAGATAAATTGAGGGGCTTTGGCTAACCTAATTGAACCAAAAGAGGAAGACTATGAAATAAATAGCCACAACACCTGAAAACCATAGGAAATAAACCAAAAGAGAGGATAATCAAGATTTGAGCTGCAAACTGAAAATTACAAGGAGCAGCACCAAAAACTCAAATTGCCATCTCTACTTTGATCCTTTGGCCAAGAAAATTTGCAGATATATTAGCAATAGACCTAGCACTCAAAAGACAAAACCCTAGGGCATCTCATGAAGAAATACGCAAACCAACTCAAAACCCTAGAAGCACGAACAGAGAGGAAAACATACAGACAGCAGCCTAAAAATCCAAATTCCCATCTAACCATTGATCCTCTGGCCACAAAACTTTGAGGATAGCTAATTAATAGCCTTGAGACTCAACGTGCCAAGTTTCGTGCCATCTCATGAAGGGAATCACAAAAACACCAAAACCCTAGAAATGCAAAATGAGGAACAGAGAAGGCTCCAAAATAAAGAACTGAAATTAAACTTGGTTTGCTCTTAGGATCAACTAGCCAAATGACTTTTGAGCATCTCCCATGTCATAGCAACCCATTTTGGGCCTTCCCAACAAGAATCAACAAGAAACTCAAAAAGTCAAGAAATCAACAGAGAGAGCATCGAAGCACAACAGAGAAGAATAGGAGCAAACTTCAAAGATTTCTTTCCAATCAAACTAGGAATACAGAGAAGTCCCCATACACATGAACATTAGAACAAGAGGAATGATTACATGGATTCTCAACTCATCCTCTCCCTCTCCCAACTCAAGAACACAAGCACTCATACATGCTTCTTGGAGAGGAGACCAACGTACAGACACAGAGCACTTGGGAGACAATAACCTGCTACCCTCAACCACTAAAGAGCAAAGCTAAAACCAACTCTCAAAGCCTCTTTTGACTCAATAAAACCCTAACTCTCTCTCTCAAATCCATGAGGAGGCATGCAGCCCCTCACATCTATTTATAGCCCTTGGCTAACGGGTCTCCACCCCGTTACGCCTGCTAAATCCAACGGAACCCGCTCCCGCTTGTGCAGCCTCGCGAATTACCATTTCGCCCCTCCTGCACCTTCCGGAAAGCTTCCGCGTTCCTTGTCGTCCACGACTCGCAACCACCTCGAGTCTCCGCCGTCTTCGACACATCCGACCGTTCTGGCCACGACACCGCCCGTGTCTAGTCCGGTCACCCCGTGTCTCACCACGACTCCACCTCGACGTCCTGCAGCCAACACAGACAAGAAACACATCAAATAGCACCGCTCGATACATGTAAGCATAAATGCATTAATGAAATAGCCCAAACCTGACAAGTCGACATAAAATGCATCCTAACCATTTTGACCAGGTTTGACCAAGTCCAACTGAAACCTATTGCACCACGCAACGTCAAGGACCAAACCAACCAAATCAAACTCGACTTCCCTAAACCGATGTCAATTACTCATCACACACATGGGATGACCTCCACATGGTCTCTCAAAAGCTTAAGAACTTAAAACTGATGATGTAAAAGGCTATGAAATGGAAAAGAATTGATATTTGGCTGTGAATGAGGATGTTCTTTGCTACCTTAAATTTTCTTAGCAGGAGGAAATTGATTTTGGCTTGAATGCAAGGCTCAAGGTGGAGTTCGGATGAAGAAACACAATCTATTCGGCCTCTTGCCGGGAGATGAACAGAATCTAGGCTTTAAGGAATAAAAATAAGTGAAGGTGAGAGTCAAATAAGAAAGAAGAAAAGGAGACTAGGTTGCTAGCTTAGTTGAAATGTTGACATTAAGCGTGCTAAGCTCATGGTAATTCTAAGATGGGTGATCCTTCGGCAGCCCCTTTTTCTAATTTTTATATTTTTTGAAAATGAAGAAGTGCTAAGAGAAATATAGATTGGACCCAGAAAAATAGAACATATATTTTTTTAGATATTTTTTGTAGATTTGAATTCGAATTTCTAGAATTGGAATTTGAATTTTGGAGCTTGGGTTTTTGGAATTTGAATAGGGAAATGGAATTTGGAATTGGAATTTTGAGATTTCCTTCCAGTACTACAGAAAAAATCCAAATAAAATCTAAATATTTTTAAATAATTAATTTCAAATTAAAATTTTAAAGAAATTGAATTTTTGGGATGTTACACCATGTGTCGTCAAATCTCTCCTGTCCTAGTTACAACAAACCACGACTCACTTGGCCTGTCCAAGCCACATGGTGCAATCCCGCCACTCGAACTTGCCTTCAACCTTTCCCGCCTTTCTCATGGCATACTTGATCTCACTATCTCACCCAACATCCTTAATCGTTCTAGTCCTTAGCTCCTCCATGTGCACAGCCCCGATTATTCTCACCGTTGACCACAGTTGACTACAAACGACCCTGCATATCCAAGACAAAGAAATCATTTTCGGGCACAAATTCTTTACAACTTGACCCATGTAAGCTGTAACATAGCTCATGTAATATAAAACCACTAACCATACTCACCAAAACTCATTCCTCTACTCCAAATCCACAAATAAGAAGTCTGGTCGAAAATCCTCATTTGGCTGGTCTGACCGCCAACACTCGACCAGTCAGACTTCTGACACGAACTGCTCTGACCACCAACACCCGACCAGTCAGACCGCTAACACAAGTCAGTTTGACCGATCCACCCAGGCGGTCTGAACGCTCAAACGGTCTGACCAGTTCGTCAATGTCGGTCTGACCGACCAACCAGCTAATCGACCAATCAGACTACCATATGCTTGCAAATAAATTTCCCAACCTTCTCAACTGCAATGGTTCATACAACATAATTTAGAACCTTCTCACATGGTCCTTCACAGGCGTACACTAACCTCGAACACATGAATAATCTGGACATTAAGGAGTAGTTACTGTGGACACATGTTGTTACTGTACTCTTTACATTACTTAGGGAATTCTATTGTGGGGCGTAAGGGTTTTTTTATTGAGGCAGTAACATTGTATATATAAAATATCAAGAAAATTCCACTTTTCCCCTAAAATATTTATGTGCCCATAATTATATGCAATTAATTCAATTTAAACTTTTTATTTCCCCTTTTCCTCTTTTTCCTCCATTTCCCAAATTAATCTTTTTTCTCCTCTTTTTTTCTTTCCTATCTTCTCTCTCCTCCCTTTTTCTTTCTGGTGCGCACTGAGCCACTGACCGTGACCAATCTCCTCCCTTTCTTGCTTTCCCCATTTCACTTTCCCCATTCCATTTCTTCATCCTCAATTCCAATCCCCAATCTCTTCCAAGTGCCCTCCATCGCGTCGTCCTCCACCGCGTCGTTCTCCACAGCCACCACCCACACCATGCTCCACCATGCCCTCCTTCCATCACCACCATGTTGTCCTCTACCACCCTCGACTACACCGTCCTCTACCGTGCTGACCTCCACTACCCTCCACCGGCCGGACATGTCATGGCCACTTTTCTTGCAATAACAGCACAACTTCTTTTTTTTTACTTGGAGCAGCCTCAAAATTTACTCTTTCTCCTAGAATCCTTAGTCGGAGACCTATCAATTCATCTCCTATGAACATATAAACCTTCTGCAAGTGAATTCAAGCTTTTGCTCGACACCATGGTTTTCAGCTTCTCCTTTGCATGCAGAGCATTATATACCTCCTTGAGGGTGATAGTGTCTCGACTATAAAGAATTGTGTCTATGGACATAGAGAATGAACTGGGTAACAAGCAATGTAGAATAAGACCTAAATCTTCATTTTCATATTTGACCTCCAATACTTCAAGATCGGCGATGATATCTTTGACAATGGTAATGTCAATCAACACAAATCTGCCTTTTGTCTATCTGAGCGAGAAAAGCTTATGCTTTATAATCATCTTGCTGGTCAAATTCTTAGCCATGTAGATTTGTTCTAGCTTTAGCCATTACTCAACAGCGATGGTATCCTTTGTGACCCCTTGGAGAATATTGTTACATAGATAAAGATGAATCAGAGAGAGCCTT
Organism: Dendrocalamus sinicus; assembly: GCA_036346575.1. NCBI lineage: Eukaryota > Viridiplantae > Streptophyta > Magnoliopsida > Poales > Poaceae > Dendrocalamus > Dendrocalamus sinicus. The sequence goes on along the minus strand of CM070655.1, from coordinate 20,979,822 downwards.
ATGATCTCTTCTTTGCTTCTCCTTGATGGACCATGCAGCGGGCATCTTGTTGATCCTAATAACACATTATCCAAATCGAGTTGTGCTAGAATTGCTTGTGTGTTGATTTGCTATAGGGAAAATTTTGTGTTTCAGTCAAGTAGTGGAAGCTCATACTTCATTGTCGTCATGTTGAGAGTGCCCTAGATTGATCTAAATGAATAACGTAGCTCCAATACAACTAGTTAGTATCAGATACCACTTGATATGAAATCAACAATATAAAGCACAAAACCAATGAAGAACAACCAAGAATACGAGACAAAAATTTAACATGAAAAACCCTTTCTGGTAAAAAAACCATAGATGCACAATTAGCAGAATCACTATATGAGGAGAAATTACTGAACGCTCTTGGCATATATGTAATTCTACTTCTTGCCTCTACCAGGAAGCTTACAAAGGGTATAAATAGACTTCGAGCAAGAGTTCTAGATGAGGTTAGGAACAGAGTTCTAGTCAATAATGAAACAGAGACCTACTCAAAAACTAGAACAGTAACCTTCTTGAAGGCAGAAATAACACCCTGCTCAGGGAGTCTCGAAAGGTAATGTTGCAGAGTTGTAGTCAAAAGCACCTTAAGTAGGTAGCCACATCTGACTCCAGTCGACGCATGCACCTTAGAGTACCACATCTGATGCAGGTCGGTGTCGAGTATATTATGAACATGAAGATGATCTTAATCATAAACTCCAACCAATTCGCATTGATGAGCGAAATCTGATCAGATTCTTTAAGTGGATAAAAAGATTAAATGTGGTCGAATCCGACTAGATTCAAATAACAAAATGTCATAAAATGAGATGAACAAGTTGACATCTTTCACACATCACGTACGCACGCATTGCCAGCTAGCTTGCACTCGGCACTACTCACGAATGAGAGAACAATCAGGAAGCAGTAGCTACATACCTTTCAAGCTAGCTTTAGTTGATCACTACCTAAACTAGCTTGAGAAAGAGAATTATAATTATCCAGAGATATGACATGATTAACAAGAGTATTTGATTAGGTTAACAAAGCATTAATAAATTTATTGGGCTAGCATCAAGAAGTGATGTCCCCTATATTCACGGTGGCTTCCTCGATCTGCTCGGTCATGCCTTTGATAGCGGTGTCAAGGTAGCTGATGAGCCCGTCCCTGCTCCACTCCTGCATGGGCATCTTACTGGTCAAATCCTTGATCATGCAGGTCTATTCTAGCTTTAACTATAACACAACATTAGTGGGGTATTTTGTGGCCTCCTGGAGAATATTGTTAAAAACATGAAGATGAATATGAGAGAGACCCTTACGATCTCTTCTTTGCTTCTTCTCGGTGGACAATGTAGCGGGCATCTTATCGATTCCCAATAATGTATAATTCAAATCAAGCTGTGCTAGAAATCTTGTGCTTCAATCAAACAGCAGAAGATCATACTTCATTGTCTTCATATCGAGAGTGCCCAAGATTGATCTAGGCGAAGAACTAGCTTAGATACCAGATGTTAGGATAAGATATATCACTTGATATGAAATCAACTAGACAAGATACAAAACCAATGAAGTGTAAACAAAAAAATTGCGAAAGGTATAAGATTATTTAGCACAATTTGATTCTACCAGGAAGTAACCTTTGTAAGTGCTATAACACATAAACCCACCTTGCGACATGTTATCTCCTTGCATGTCGAGTTTTCTCTCCTTTCTTCCTTCTACAAATATAGTTCTCTTGATGCTTAGAGAACTAGGAATACTTTTATGTGCATACTATTTATTTTGTTGTCTTTCTATATTTCTTTAGACTGAATATGATTAGCGAATATATAGGTAGGCAACAAAGCAATAAAACACAAGAGGCATCTTCAGTTACACATGCATGCGACCAAAAACTGACAAAAAAAATTCATCTGCAGCATTAGCTTGCCTCTTAATGAATAAATTAATTATCTACTCAGTTAACATGCAAACTCCATTTAGTTGACATGCAAATGGTAGCCTTTAATTTGCATTATGCATGCACATAGCTAATTACATCAGCTTGATGCCTCAAAGTATGTTGTGATTAGTGTACACAACATCTTGTTTTATTTATTTGAAACAAAGTGAAGGGAAAGGAGAGGGAACTTTAAACCCTATGGTTCTTAATCTTTTAGTCTAGCAATCATCACACTTAGACCTTTTAGTATAAAAACCATTTATATACTTTACATGGGCCACTTTCGGTTAAACTAATGTTATATGCTTCGAATCAAATCTTGCTAAAGTTCCTAATGATACCTGGTGGTGAGATTCTAGTGCTACTGCTCATGTTTCACATGTTACATAGGGATTCCTTTCGATCTAACCCATAAACGGGTCTGAAAAGTTTTTGTACATGGGGAACGGAATAAAGACACAAATTGAAGGGATCGGGACTTATAGAATAGTCCTTGGCTACTTCATCAGCTATCCTGAAAAATCATTTGGATTGTATACTCGTACTTCCATCGGGAAACCTCAAACATGTAGGTACCTTAAGCTAAGTTTCCTTTCTATCCATAGTTCATAAGGAATCTTAGGAACTGATTTACTAGGAACCCTATTCAACAAATATGCAACAGTCCTTAATGCATGCATCCACAAGGATAAAGGCACATTGCTATAAGTTAACAAGCTCCTAACCATTTCCATGAGAGTACAATTCCGCCTTACAGCCACCCTATTTTGTTGAGGTGTTCCAGGCGTTCTATACTACGCACAAATGCCTCGGCTATCAAGAAACTTTACAAATGGACCGGGACATTGTCCACTTTTATCAAACCTTACAATGCTTATCACCTTTGACAGACCTCACTACCTTTATTTTTCTATCTAACTGCCTTTTTATCTCATTTGTAAACACTTCTAGGATACTCGCAACTTGAGATTTTTCATACAATAAGTATATATAACAATAACGTGAGAAGTTATTAATAAAGGTGATGAAATATGAAGAACAACTAAGAATACAAGATAAAAATTTAACATAAAAAAACCTTTGGAGTGAAACATTATGAATACATAACCAACGAAATCACTGAATAAGAAGCGACTAAGCGGTTAAAAATATCAGAAGTTATTGATAGACGATGCAAATCGTGATTGATTCAATCGTAGGAAGCGCATACAATATATAGGCAGGTTTCCGTATCCTAGTCCAACCGACTTATAGAAGTAATCGTACGGTGGAAGGAAAGGTAACCAACACCAAACAAAGTAGCGCTAAATAAGGATAATCTAAACAGCTGATTAAGATTAATCTAACACCCCCCCGCAGTCTGACGTGGCTAGCCATAGGGAAGAACGTTCAGACTGGAACGGAACTTGGTGAAGACGGAAGACGGCAACCCCTTGGTGAAGATATCAGCATACTGGGAGGAGGTTGGAACATGCAACACTCGAACCGCTCCAGCTGCAACTCGTTCTCGGACAAAGTGAAGATCAATCTCGATGTGTTTGGTGCGCTGATGCTGCACCGGATTCGTCGAGAGATACACTGCACTAACATTGTCACAATAAATAATAGTGGCACGCTGGAGAGGAATATGCAACTCCTGAAGTAGCTGACGGAGCCAAGTCGTTTCAGCAACAGCATTGGCAACTGCACGGTACTCTGCCTCAGCACTGGAACGAGAAACAGTGGGTTGCCGCTTTGACGACCAGGAGACAAGGTTATCACCAAGAAAGACTGCGTACCCAGAGGTGGAACGGCGAGTGTCAGGACAACCAGCCCAATCCGCATCAGAATAAGCAACCAGAGTCGATGTGGTGGTGCGCCGAAGCTGTAAACCGTGATCCAATGTCCCATGTAGATAACGAAGAATGCGCTTAATCAAAGCATAGTGCGGCTCGCGCGAATCATGCATATGAAGGCAGACCTGCTGGACGGCATAAGAAATATCGGGGCGAGTGAAGGTGAGGTACTGTAATGCACCAGCCAGACCCCGATAGTGAGTCGGATCAGCAACTGGGGATCCCTCTGTGCCGGAGACCTTCGCGGATGTATCAACTGGTGTCGAACAATGCAGTTGAGCATGCCTGCACGCTCAAGAACCTCCAGGATGTACGGACGCTGTGAAAGGAGAAACCCACCATCCTGGCGAGTGACTGTAAGGCCCAGAAAGTGGTGCAGAGGACCGAGATCCTTCATGGAGAATTCCTGCTGAAGTGCGGCAATAACCCGGCGGAGAAGAGACACTGAGGAGGCCGTCAAAACAATATCATCAACATAGAGGAGCAAGTAGACTGTATCGTCGCCGTGTCGATAGATAAATAACGAAGTGTCGGACTTGGCACTCACAAAACCCAAGGAGAGAATGTAGGTGGCAAAGCGACTGTACCAGGCACGGGGAGCTTGCTTCAGACCATAGAGCGACTTGTTCAGGCGACAAACAAAATCCAGGCGAGAGCTATCAACAAAACCAGCAGGCTGCACACAATAAACTATCTCGTCGAGGGTGGCAAGAACGTATTCTTCACATCTAGCTGATGAACAGGCCAATCATGAGAGAGAGCAACGGTGAGCACTGTGCGAATGGTAGCAGGCTTGACCACTGGACTGAAAGTTTCATCAAAATCAATGCCAGGACGTTGAGTGAAACCTCGAAGAACCCAGCGAGCCTTGTATCTCTCAAGAGAACCGTCGGAGCGGTACTTATGACGATAAACCCACTTGCCGGTCACAATATTGGCGCCAGATGGACGAGGAACCAACTCCCACGTATTATTGGCGATCAACGCGGAGTACTCCTCGGTCATGGCTTCTCTCCAGTTTGGATCTGCCAATGCACCGCGATAGGAACTAGGCACCGGAGACAAGGCGGCAGCATGAAGATTGAAAGGAGTCGTCGGTTGTCGGAAGCCGCGCTTCCCCTGCGTCACCATAGTGTGCTCGTTTGCCACTGGTGGGATAAGTACAACATTTGGTGGAGGCGGACGGGAATCAAGAGGAGCGTTAGGCACGCAGCGGTTGGCGCTGGCGTCGGCGGCGATGGGCGCGCCGAGCCGCAGCGCGTTTGGCGCTGGCGTCGGCGGCGATGGGCGTGCGAGCACGGAGTGGGGAGCCGCAGGGCCCGCGTTGGCTGTGCTGGAAGAAACGCCGCACCCAGGGGACGCCGCGTCGCGCTGCAGCAACCCATCGACACCGCTGGCAGCAACCTGTGGCAGAACGCCATCAGGGGCAGCGGTGTGCTGTGGGGCGTGCGAGGGATAAGGTGCAGTATCCGGAGTGGCATGGGTACCGAAACACGAGACAAGCCAATAGGAATAACAGGTGCAACATCAAACTCTGAGAGAAAATCAAGGTCTGATGAAGGGGGGATGAGACCTCGGAGAAAGGAAAGGAGGTTTCATCAAAGGTCACATGGCGTGAGATGATAAGCCTATTGGTTGAGAGATTAAGACAACGGTACCCTTTATGATCAGAGGGATACCCAAGGAAAACGCAGGCGGCGGAGCGGGGAGCCAACTTATGATCCGCGATGCGAGAGGTTTGGGTAACTGAGACACCCAAAGACGCGTAGGTGGGCATAAGAAGGCTGGGTTCCGTGGAGTGCGACAAAAGGGGTGGCAAAAGCGAGAGTCTTGGTGGGGTGGCGGTTGAGGAGATAAGTGGCTGTGTGGAGCGCCTCAACCCAATAAGAGGCTGGCATGCTAGCCTGAAAAAGGAGAGAGCGAATAATATTGTTGGTGGTGCGAATAATGCGCTCGGCTTTACCATTTTGGGGCGAAGTGTGTGGGCAAGACATACGGAGGGTGGCACCCTGAGTGAGAAAGAACGTGTGGGCACTGGAGTTATCGAACTCACGGCCATTGTCGCACTGAACATTCTTGATGGAGGCGCCGAATTGAGTGGAAACATAAGCAAAAAAATGAGTGAGGGTGGTGAACGTGTCAGACTTGAGACGTAAAGGAAAAGTCCAAAGATAGTGCGAGCAATCATCAAGAATGACTAAATAATATTTGTAACCAGAGATGCTAACCACGGGGGAAGTCCAAAGGTCACAATGTATTAAATCGAAATTATGAGCGGCTCGCGAACTAGAAGCATGAAAAGGGAGTCGCACGTGGCGACCTAACTGACAAGCATGACACAAATGTTCGGACTCAGGTTTGTTACATGAAATAGCAGAAGATGACACTAAACGGGAGAGGGCCTCGGAGCCGAGATGACCAAGACGCCGATGCCAAAGGGTGGAGCTGGAGCCGGCTGCGAGGGCGAGAGGCCGAAAGACCGATGACAAGAGTGGGTAGAGCGGCCCGGAACTATTGCACCTGACGATCGTGCTCCGAGTTTTGAGGTCCTTCACAGAGAAACCGGATGGGTCAAATTCAACAGAGCAACTATTTTCAATAGTGAACTGACGAACGGAAATAAGATTTTTAATTAACTAGGGAGAAACTAGAACATTATTTAGCGAAGGAACCACGAGCGAGGGAAATTGACTAAGCCGGTGCTAGTAACAGGTAGGAGGGAGCCATCACCAACAATGATATGGGATGGAGTGGAAAAGGAAGGAGGTTGAGAAGCACAAAGAATACCGGAGTTTGATGTCATGTGAGTCTCAGCACCAGTATCCATATACCAATCAGTCGACGGCGGTGACTGTAGTGTCATCGTATTGAAGGACGAGGCCAGAGCATTCTGATCCCACGCAAAGCCGCCAGGGTGGCTGATCCAACCAGGGGGTGCAGGTGGACCAGCAAAGCCTGGCGTCGGCAGCCCAGGCAGCGGAGCGAGTGGAGGCTGGCCCGCGTAGAAAGCCTGAGGCGGCTGGCCTGGTGCGCGCGGTGGAGCGTCTGGAGGCTGGCCCGTGTAGAAAGCCTGAGGTGGCTGGCCTAGTGCGCGCGGTGGGGCGCCTGGAGGGCCGGCCCAGTAGGCCTGAAATGTGCCGTAGGCGGGCTGCCATCCAGGTGGAGGTGGAGGCCGCTGCGCCTGGTTGGCCCACGGTGTTGAACCAGCGCCAGCAGCACCAGATTTCTTGCCGCCGCCGCCACCACGACGTGTTTGCTTCTTGCCAGAATTGCTGCCGGCGACGTGGTTGGGGAAGGTCGGTGATGGGGCACGAGGAGTGGAGGCGGTCGGGCCTGCGCCAGAGACCCTTGCTTGGCCTTCATGGTGATCTCAGCGAGGCGAAGGTCGGAGCGCACCTCAATGAATGTCGGGAACGGCCGTTGGCGCTGGATCAAGGCCGCTAAGTGAGCGAAGCGGTCGTTGAGGCCGCGAAGGACGTTGAGAACGAGTGTGCGGTCCCGAACAGGCTCACCAAGATCGGCAAGCTGATCGGCCATCGCCTTGAGTTGACGACAGTAATCATCGATGGAGAGATCGCCTTGGACGAAAGTACGAAACTCAGCGTCGAGGAGGAGCGCACGAGTCTCCTTGTTACCGATGAATTGCTGCTCTAGCCCCAGCCAGACGATGCGAGCCGTGGGCGGCCCGTCCTCGCGGTTCATCACCACCTCGAGAAGATCGGCGGTGATCGTCCCGTAGAGCCACGAGAGGACGACGCAGTCCATGCGCTTCCATGTGACGTCGTCGGATCGATCGTCATTGGAGAGAACGTGGTCCGCAAGCGCGTACCGCTCGAGCGTGTTGAGGAAGAGGCCACGCCACCGGTTGAAGTGGGGCGAGGTGAGGTCGAGGACGACCGGCACGAGGGACTTGATGTTGAGGATGGCCGCCGCCTGGGCATGGAGAGCGACGGTGGCTGCTGCGACTTCGCCGGCGAGTACCAAGGCGCGAGCATCGGCGTCGCGGCGTTCTACCTCAAAGCGGGCGGCCTCCTGGCGTTTGGCCTCGAGACGCGCGGCCTCCAGGCGCGCAGCCTCTTGGCGAGCTGCCTCTTGGCGCTCCTCCGGGGTGAATGCAGCGACTCGGCGCTCCAGCGCGCGGCGCGCGGCCTCCGCTGCGTCATCGGTAGACATGGGTGGCGGCGCAGCAAGGTTTTAGCGGAAGCGGAAGCGAAGGGTTGGATCGAACCCTTCTGATACCATGATAGACGATGCAAATCGTGATTGATTCAATCGTAGGAAGCGCATACAATATATAGGCAGGTTTCCGTATCCTAGTCCAACCGACTTATAGAAGTAATCGTACGGTGGAAGGAAAGGTAACCAACACCAAACAAAGTAGCGCTAAATAAGGATAATCTAAACAGCTGATTAAGATTAATCTAACAGTTATCGAACCACAAAAAAAACGAGATGAACAAGTAGATATCTTTCACAACAGCACGTACGCACTCATTGCCAGCTAGCTAGCACTCGGCACTGCTCACGAACGAGAGAACAATCAGGAAGCAGCTGCTACAACCCTTTCAAGCTAGCTTCGGCTGATCACTACCTAAACTAGCTTGAGAAAGAGAACTATAATTATCCAGAGCTATGATATGATTAACAATAGTAATTGATGAGGTAACGAGGCATTAATTAATTTATTAGGCTAGCATCAAGCAGCGACGTCTCCTCCTGCATGCATTCGCGGCGGCTTGCTTGATCCGCTCGGCCATGCCCTCGACGGCGGCGTCGAGGTAGCCGATGAGCCCGTCCCTACTCCACCCCTGCACGGGCTCGCAGTCTCGCACTCGAACGCCCACTCGGGCTGCGGCTCATCAAGAACCGTCATGGTGGCGATGTAGCGGCCGAACCCCATGCTGCTGCTGACGGCGGCGTAGGTGAGCCGGCGTGCGGCGTCGTCCAGCTCGAGCAGCTCCTCGCGGTCCCACGTTGCGACGGCGGCATCCTCATCGCCCGGAGCGCGGGAGGCGACGTAGCGGACGCAGCCCGGGCGGCCGTCCTCGCCGGCCACGCGCTCGAAGACGTCGATTCCGGGGAGGTACCGGTGTAGCGAGCAGAAGCTGGCGAGGTGGGGCTACGCTGCGGTGGCCTGGGTCGACGGCCAGTGGCGGAACCAGAATTTGGCTACGTCTCAAGCTGAACTCTAACAACTTAAAACTAACGTCAATTTATATCTATATCACGATATAACAAAAATATATCATAATTAGCTAATTGCACAAGTATATAAATGGTCACAAATTGAATAATTTAATTGTCCATAGAAGTACTTCCATAATTTTTACAAATATATAATGATAACCTAATGGTTAAGGTTGCATCTCAGAGACACAACAGTAAAAATAATGTCAAGAGTTTGACAAATGGGAGTACTTCCATAGATCAACTAACATTAAGAGCAAAAGGACTTTCACTGCATAAATGCACATGTTCACGATTAGTTGACTAAATACAGAATACATTTGTTCATTGCTAGAAAAAAACACAATAACAGGCTGCTAAAACCTTAGGCATGATCAGAAGTTCACTAAAAGTACAGTTGCATAAAGTACAGAGATCAAAGAGCATACCCATGACACAATAGATCGATAGTGAGATTCTCCAATCTTTTCCACTGGCTTCCTTCCGAGCATCAGCTCAAGAAGAACCACTCCAAAAGCATACACATCGCTCTTCTCGGTTAATTGACCTACAAATTTATATGTAGTATCGCTTAACTTACATACTTCAGAGCTATCCAAGTGTTGGCATCTTATCGTACTAAAGCACATGCATGTACCATCTAGAAGATACACTGGTGCAACATAACCAACAGTTCCTGAAGGCTTTATGTCTTCTTTGTTGTGGTTCCCACTATATATTGCAAGCCCAAAATCTGATATCTGTATAGATATAGAAACGAAAAGAGTGGAGACATATTGGAGGATCTGAACATCAAAATATATCAAACCAGAAGTTAAGAAAACTTAAATTTTAACCTTCACGTTGAAACCTGAGTCAAGAAGTATATTGGATGATTTTATATCTCTGTGAATAATCAATGGATCACAGTGCTCATGAAGGTGTTCCAAATCTCTGTGGTTACAAAATTGACCTGGATTAGTGTTCTTTATCCTTATTGTAACTTGGAAAAATACAAGAAATTCAAGAGTTTAGAATTTGAACCTTGCTGCATCAAGAGCAATTTCAAGCGAATGTGCCAACTTAAAGATGATCCACAAGAACATCCTACAGAAGTAAGGGAAAAACAGTCAAATATTTTCCTTTCACAGTTTCACTATCAGGAGGACTGGAGGAGGGGCGCCGGGGTGGTGCTGGCTGTCGGGAGGGGGTGGGGTGGGAGGCGGGAGCCGCCCGGGCAGGTGGAGGCGCCGAGGCGAGGCGGCGCCAAGATGGGGGCAGGCGGGCAGGCCGGGAGCCGACTAGCGCTGGCTGGGAGGAGCCAAGGTGGGGTGACGCCGGAGGGGGCAGGCCGGGAGCCAGCGGCGCCGGCCGAGAGGCGGAGGCTGGCGCCGTGGCGGCGCCCGCCATCGGGAGGGGGGGCTGGGAGCCGGCGGCGCACCGGGAGGCGGGCGACGAGTAGTGCGCTAGGGTTTGGACTTTGGAGGCAGAGAGCAGTGGCTCTGCGGGATAGTGTGGAGTGCGTGAAGTGGGCCGCGTCGCCGAACGCGTGAGGTCGGCCGCGCGTGGGACGGCGGGACAGTGTCGGCCTGGCGAGCTATAGAAAAACATTACGGGCTATTGTGTTACCTGGGCTGAATTTTAGCAATTCTAATCCGGGTTAGGCTAAAAATACATGGGCTATACACTATATATTTTTTCACACCCCGGGCTAAAGTCCACCTTGCCAGGGGCCCAATTCCACCCCTGTCGACGGCAGCCGTGCCTCCACCGCTCCTTCCCACTGCTGCTCCGGCGGCTGCCTCTCCATTATCGATAGGTTCTCGTGTGTTGCTGTGTGGTGTCGTGTTTGACTACTAGCCGCGCGCGAGTGCTATGGAATGGCGTGAGATCGAGCAGCAAGGAAAGGGTCTTTCGGGGAGAGGGACGTGTCTGTGCTTTGTCATGTGGCGGTGTTCCGCCGTGTCGAACGCTCGAAAAAGGGAGGAAAACAATGTGAAGAAGAAATGAAAAGAAGCAGAACAACGGAAGAATTTTGGGCCGACAGCCCTAGAGGCCTAGAGCACGTCCGGGCACGCAGAGACTTCGTGCAGGTGCCGCGTGCGCATGGGCCTCCTTCACGCTCTTACTCGTCTCCGGCGAGTCACTCGGCTCAACGATCGTTAGTTCTCTTCTCCGGCGAGCCACTCGATCGTTAGATTTCCTGTGCACGACAAAGTGTCCCACCAAAATGCAAGCGTCCCATATTTTGTCGTTATCACTGATTAGCAACGGCCGACAGGTCAGGTGTCTCTGCATGCTGCAATCTCAGGGCCTCAGGTTTGCATAGACGATTAGAGAAGAGTTCAGAACCTCATCTCGGAGTTTGCATGTTACCATCAAGAAGCTGGACTGCACCTGATACGTCCCATACACACACCAGTCATCACTGTATTTTGTCAAAGAAGCAAGACCTGACATCTCACGTAACAATCCAAAACCTACCTGGCAAAACAGTGAGACGACATTGATCACTCACTCTGCCACCAGCCGAGTAAATCCCGTCCCTGAAATTTTGAGGTCTCCCCATAGGTAGGGCGGTCCAAATCATGGCAGGGACCGATCGATCAGAGGCTGCATGAGCACACAGTGCTGGAGGTTGAGTGCAACAGTACGCGAGATTTAACTGCATGGTCCATGCACCTAGCTTGCTAGCTGCCTCGCAGATATCTGCACGACAAAGTTGCAGATGTCTCTACCAGGGTTATCAATTTCGTCCAAATGGGGCTAAATTTCGGAAATTTTACCCCTTACGGTACCCTCGGAAACAAATTTGATTCGGCCAAATTGGTCCTATTTGAAATTTATTCAAATTTCATCTAAATTTGGTTAAATTTCATAACAAATTTGAATTTTTCGTCTGACTTTTTGAACGAAATGAACAAAGTTCATTCGTTCCTTTCGCTGACCTCTGAAACTTTTTCCCATCGGAAACTTTTAACCCTGCTTTGTAGTCTGACTCGCAACCCTGTCTTCTGCTTCATCTGCAGGCAGGTTGGTCTGAATTTACGCTGCCGACAGGTCACTGCGCGGGCATCCGGGTACTTTCTCCAATTTTTGGGAATGAGCTCTGTCCACTGTGCAATTTTAGATATTTTCCCCCTTTTATTTGAAGTATGTGCTCTGAAAATTAGAAAGAATGTTACACAATTCCTAATTGGGCGTTGGATTGGGCTCCAGTGTACATGATTCGGGAGACAAGTGAACAGATATTATATATTTGTAGATCAGGGGTACTTTTTTCAGATTTAGAATACAGTGTGATTCCTGTCCAAAAAGAATACAGTGTGATTCCAGCCTAATTCTAGTATCTAAAAGAGGTGCAAGCGAATCTCTCGTGTGCAATAAAACATTCCTGCTTGGAACATTGGAACCCTTAAGGAGTTCTAGAGGATGCAAACTATGTGAAATTCATGTGTACCGAGCAGGAAATAATGGCTTCTTTGCAATGGAGGAAAAGTGGAGGACTTTTGGAGATTAGAAATTTATAGATCGATATTCCTATGCATGCATTTGGAACAAAGGAACGTGACCTTTGCATTCCTATGAAATTCCTATGGAATGGCTCATTCTAGAGGGATTTTGGTGGACAAAAACCCAGGTCTAACCTCATGGAAAAATTCTGGTCTTTTGAGGAAGGCAATTCTCTATTTCTGTCTCTAAATTCCTGTGTTTTTCCTATAAAACATCCAAACGGCTATCTGTAGGATTGCACTAGACATGACACCTCAGTTCTTATGACTTTCCTCTTCCTGTGTTTTCCAACTACTGTGTTCCAATTTGACTTCTTAGATAAATCCTACCAGGATTATGATTCATGCTTTCTATTATAGTAGGATTCCTACTTCATTTTGCAAGAGGGCTAGGGAGACTACATAAAACCATGAGTGGTTATGAAGAACCTAAGTAACAAAGCAAATAAACCATTCATCAAAAGGTAGAGGTGCATAAGAGAATTAGATGTTATGTTATTCTTTAGCATTAGATTCTTGTATAGCATAAGGATCTGAGGGTCCTAAAAGATTCAAGAGGATTGTAAGAGAGTAACAATCACTTGTACTCTCTTGATGTTGTGTTTAAAAAATTTGTAGTTGTGAGAAATCGACAATCCTAAGTCTTTTATCCCTAGTCGTGGTTGCTTCAAGTTGTTATTTCGGTTCTCTCTATGAGATTCATCTTCTTTGTTCTGGACATCATGCACGCTATCTAATAAACTCTGATCCGATACAGGGACTGCTGCGCATAAGAAGGGGTATCAGAGCGTAACAGAAATTATTTATTGAAAACTCTCACCCTGTTTTTTAAAGTGCAACAAAGACATCACAAGATATCTAGAAAAATTCACAAATATAACTACCTGACATGTAGTTAGCTGTGAAGTTAACTATGTTTAGACCTCATAGTTGGGTTGGGTTGGGCTGTTTTGGGCCAGCCCAAGGCCCACTTGGCTCGACATGGCCTAAGCACGACACGGGCATGCCATGTCGCAGGTTAAGCTGGCATGGCACGAATGGTGGACCAGGCCGGACCTAGAAAACCAGCCCATCGGGTGGCCTGGCCTAACCTAACTTATCGAGTCGGCTTAGCACAGGGGTCAAGCGGCACAAATCCACGGCAGCGGTGCAAGTGCAGCGACATGGAGCGGCATAGTGCAGTCTGGGTGGCCAGATCTTGTGGCTGTGTGGCCAAGGACCATCGGGCGCTGGCAGTGATGTAGGCATAGCAGCTCGAAGCGGCGGAGCTCCTCGTCGCTGCCTCACCGCCTCCAGTTCCACTGGCATGCCTCACCCACCTCGTCACCTTCAACTGCAGCATGAGGATGACTGGATGTGGGACTGAGAAAGAGAGAGAGAGAGAGAGAGAGTGTGTGTGTGTGTGTGAGGAGAGGTGGAGAGAAACTAAGATGAGATGACTGATTATGGCTAATGAAGCGATGAGAGAGAGAGAGAGAGAGAGTGAGAGAGAGCTGGAGAGAGTGAGGATGGTGTGGTGGCCAGGCAAAGGGGACAACATCACATCAACAAAAGTACTTAGCAAGTAGCATGGCCACAACCTGGGCAACGGCTACCTAGGCCACCTTGCAGCTAGCATGGCACGAAGCCGCTAATGATAAGACGGAGCAGAGACTAAAGAAGCAATAAGTGGGGAGGGATTGAGGCAATGGTCAGGAACCAGTGATAAGATGGAGAAGAGGAAGAAGGCAGAGTGGTGGCAGAGCTTGAGAGACAACGGACTGATCCAACGTTCTCCTCATCCATGGTTATAAAACCCACCTCATCTGCACATTCTCTTTGCTCTGCTTAGTAATCTTATTAGTGTGTGCAACAAAAGGTTCAGTGGCATCTGGCGGTATGCTACCGAGGAGTCGCAGCACGAAGACAAGGGTGGGAGTATCCAAGCTCGGTAACAGTATGCTATTGAGGAATCGTAGCATGAAGGCAGCAGTAGGGCACCTTGCTGGAAGCTATCATTGTTGCTCCCTGAGTCCTACTCCGGCTCCAATCCCCATTGATGATCGTCAGCTCTTACCAAAAATGGGAGACTACGATATGGATGACCGTCATATAGAACGAATGGAGGGCTATTAGGAGTACTAGGATAGTCTGGAGCCAATAGGGACACCAGAGTTCTCTCCCCTATCCACAAACAGTAACATTAGCAGGTCCAGCTCCAGTACCTGCACTGTTAAACGAAGGGCACCTTGTTAGAAGCACATGACTTGAAGCCAGGAAATCCAAGACAGCCAAACAATAGAGATCGCAACTTGTAATTATTACAAAGCTCAATTAACTGCTCATATAGGTGGAGGGACGGAGCAATTGAACTGACACTATAAAGCATGCTTGAGCAAGATGGAGGTACACAACTAAGGGGGAGGAGTACAAATGCAACTAAACTTCGAGGCCGATGGCTTTGTGTACTTGGGTATACAACCGACTTTCTGCTAGTGAGGAAATTGCTAAATATATTATTTTCAAAGATCAACCGATTAGGATAGGTGAAAGTTACACACTCAAGAGAATGATCTAACGTGAGTTTTGCTCATAGTACCAACTTGTCTGTAGGAGAACTACCATATTTGATATTTTATGGATCTATCATAAGGAACTAGTTGAATGAAAGTGAACTATTTATACAAGTTCAGTTATCTTTTGTTGTAACTTCAAACATATGGACGTCATTGCACCAGAGAAGTGCCTATCTTAGTGTTGTAGTCCATTTATTTAGATGATGATTACAAGCTAAATAAGAGATCATAGGATTTAAAGTAATTAACGAATCACACAGGAGAGATGTCATTGCCGAGTGTATACTAGATGTACTTGATGATTTTAAGATAGATAATAAGATTGTTTATATAACTCTTGCCGAGTGAATATGACGTCAATGAACATCTCACTCCAAGGTTACGGATATGAGAAATTTCGATATTTGACACTGAATACGTGCGCCTCTCAACTTTTAACCCCAATTCGCACGCCTTTGGAAATTTAACCCTGTCACTGCGAATTCTTTTGATTCAAGGGATTCTCCTCATTTTCTCTCCTTTTATATTTTGACACTTGTCACTGCGAAAATGAAGAGAATCCCTTGAATCAAAAGAATTCGCAGATGATGTGGTTAAATTTCCAAAGCGTCTTAATGAAGGGTTAAAGTTGAGAGGCTGCGTATTCGATGTCAAATATCAAAATTTCTCTACGGATATATACTGGTGGTTATGTTCTCCATGAGAGATACATATACCATATCTTGAACCTTATTGTGCAAGACGGCTTGCAAGTGATTGGTGAATATTTGAATAAGGAAAGATAAACTTAATAGCCCACTTATATAAGAAGCTAAAGGGTAGGTCTAGTTCCTCATCCTCTCAGCCTTAGCTACCCCCCAAGTGGAATTATGTCTAAGAGCTAAACAACAATCTGGAGCATGATTATGCAAACACTGATCTTGATCTTGCTGGTGCAGACAAGATCAACTTGCTTGAATGGTGGAGGAATAACAAACGGATATTTTTTTGTATTGTTATATTTCCCACGGGATAATTTACTTGTTCTGGTGCCCACCATCTCTCATCTCTTCAGAAATGACGTTCAGTATGGTAAGGAGAATAATTGAAGAAAGAAGGTCATCCCTCACGCCTAAGATGGTAGAGGCAATCACATAAGTCAAGAACTGTGAATTAGCTAAAGAGCGACAACAACATCAACTGGAAGATCTCGAGATCATGTAGGCATATACTGACCTCGAACACATGAATGATCTGGATATTACGGAGTAGTTAGTATGAAGACATGTTGTTACTGTATTCTTTACATCGCTCGGGGAGCCCTACTCTGGAGCGTAAGGTTTTTAATAAGGCAGCAACATTGTATCTGTAAAATATCAGAAAAATTCCACTTTTTCCTCAAAATATTTATGTGTGCATGATTTTACGTAATTAATTTAATTTGAACTTTATTCCCCCTTTTCCCTCACTTTTTCTCTTCTTCCCTCCATTTCCCAATTGCATCTTTTTTCTCCTCTATTTTTCATTCCCCTCTTCTCTCTCCTCCCTTTTTCTTCACGTTCGCGCTGAGTCACTGACCGTGACCGGTCTCCTTCCTTTCTGGCTTCCCCATTTTCCTTTCGCCATTCCATTTCTTTGTCCTCAAAACCAATCCCCAATGTCCTCCAGGTGTCGTCCTCCACCGCGCCCTTCACCTCACCATCCACTGCCACCGCGTCATCCTCTATCGGCCTTGACTGTGCCGTGCTCCACTGTGCTGCCCTCCACTCCACCGCCCTCCACCGACCAGACATGTCATTGCCACTTTTTTTTGCAATAATGGCATGGCTTCTTGTATTTTTGACTTTGAATGGCCTCGAAATTTACTCCTGCTCTTGGAATCCCTGGTCGGAGACCTCTTAGGTTGTCATTCATGAACAAGCAAATCTTCTACATATGAACTCGAACTTTCGCTCAATACCATGGTTTTCATGTTCTCTTTTGCATGCAGACATTATAAACCTCCTTAGGGTGAGGGTGTCTTACTAAAAAGAATTGTACCTCTGGATGTAGAAAATGAATAGATAACAAGCAGAGTAGAATAACATCTAAATTTTTATCTTTATATTTAATCTCTATTGCTTCAAGATCGGCGATGATATTAGCCTCTTGCCCTGTTTTTTTTAAAGTGCAACAAAGTCACTACAAGATATCTGAAAAAATTCACAAATATAACTGCCTGATGTGTAGTTGGGTCCGCATGACCTCGTTCCAGATTGGTTGGCAACATTTTTTTTGCGAGGGGTTAACTTCTTATTTAGTTAATTATGAAATACATGACATGCCATTTTGCGGCTTTTTTAAAGAAAGCACCTGCAAAATTTCTGTCGAATTAATACAATATCATCCTAGAACAGGAACCGTCCGATTATACAAGTGCATCGAAAATCGAACAACATATCGACACCAAGCTGATAAAAACGAAAATCCGATAGACTTATTAATTTGATAAAGCACTAAAGGAAACCGCGCGCTGCATTTAAACAGCAATGGAGGTGCCCAGCTTGAGATCGCCGGCGGCCTCCAATGCCGCGGCGGCGGCCGTGTCCGCCCGGAGGGACACGGCTTCCTGCACCCGAAGTGCCATGCCGTCGAGCCCGGCCTGCAGCCGCGCGGCTAGCGCCTCCTTGGCCGTGCCGGCCACGGGCTCGCACTCGAACTCCCACCGCAGCTCGCAGCCGGCGCCGGCGCCGGGAGAGCTCAGGTCGACGACGCTGAACGTGGCGAAGAACCTGCCGAAGCCCATGTTGTTGTTATTCATCTCGTAGCGGAGGCGGCGGCGGCCGGCGTCGTGCTCGAGGAGCGTCTCGTGCGCCCAGTCGGCGTCGAGCCCGTCGCCACGGGGCTCCCCCTCGCAGTAGCGCACGCACCCGGGAGCGCGCGGCGCGCCGGAGACGCGCCGGCACTTGGCGACGCGCGGGTGCCACCGGTGGAACGCCAGGAAGTCGGACAGCAGCGCCCACGCCTCGTCCGCCGTCGCCCCCGGCACCGCCGACGCCACAAGCCCCGCCCACTCCCACTCCCTCGCCGCCGCCATGCTCGCTGACGGCGATCAAACGTGGGTGTGTACTGATTGTCTAGTAAGCGTACCTGTACGTGCCTATTTGTGACGTCTCTACTGTTTGCGAGGCGATTTATAGAGCGGAGAAGCGGGTTTCGGGTTCTTGTTAGTGTTACTGTTGCGAGGTTTGGACGCATTGCTTTGTGTTGGGGACAGGCCGGGCCCCAAAACTTGCTCCTTTTGGGGGCGTCACCAAGTGGTGCACTGTGCCATTTACATCATGGCAGATGTCGTTGGGCCTGATTTGTGTTGGAGACGCGGGAGGCTGGGGAGCGTCGAGGGAGGCTGGCCACGGGCGCACGGTTGAAGTCGACGGCGAGCTTCGGTGGCAGCGCTCCACAGTGGGTTCTCTGGTCGGAGGAGAGCACAAACATGGTCAGTGAGCTGAGGGGAAGCTCGGGAAGCAAGCAATCGGGGAATGGGGAAGGGGAGCGGAAGATCGAGCTACGGGGGTCGCCGGCGCAGGGGACGACGGCGACGGAGCTTCGGACAACGCGGGCTCAATCGGTGGCTCCAGGAGATGCACGGGGAGTGACAGGATGAGAAAGGAGGCAATGGGGGAGCTCGGGGAGCAAAGGTTCGGGCGGGCACCGAGAGGGGGCTTTTATGCCCGAGCGTGGGAGAGGGGAATCCGAGGGAGGGGGAATGGCCAAGGGCGCCGGGGTCAAGGAAGGGCGAGAGCTGGTGGGGAGGCCTCGCGGCGTGGGGTGACGCGGGCCTGCGGCGGCTTAATGGCGATGGGCGGGAGCCGTTGGCGGAGCGGCGTGGCGGGCGCATCCACGCGCGGGAGGAGGAGACGAGCGAGGTGGCGGTGGGGCCGAAAGAAGGGAAGATGACAACGCATCCGCAAGGCGGCGGCGCTCGGACCGGCGGTCGGCGGCGGCGCGGCGGTCAAGCTTGCGGCGCGGCGCCAGCGCGAGGAGAGGAAAAGCGGAAGGGACCGAGGCGCGCGGAAGAAGAGCGAGGAGGCGCTGGCGCGGGAAAGCGAAGCGGGCGCGAGAGGAGGGGAGCGGGAGGCGCTGAGGAGCGGAGGAAGCGGGAAGTGGCGGGGCGCCAAGGAGAAGGGAAGGCGCGGGCCAAAAAAGGAAAGCGGCGCGTGGGGAAACTTTCCCGAAAGGGAAAGTTTTCGAATTTCAACCAAAAATTCAGCAAAAATTTTGGAAAATCCTTTTTGAATTTATGGGGCTTTTCAGTACTGTTCATACATGACATAACAAACCTAACCATAAATGAAATTATTCGTAAAAAGTTGGACCCTACTAGGTGGTACGTAAATGCAAATCTTTAGGTCCCGCTTGGAGGCCTGGTTTTGAGCCTAAAACCCTGGTAAAATATCAGTCCCAAAATTTTGCGATGTTGGATGGTAAAAGTCTGCTTGGATGGGCCGGTAACACAAAAAAAAATCTGGGCTAGACTTTTTAACCAGAAAAAAGAAAGTCCGGTGAAGCAACGACATTTTTTCACAGCAATTATCGAGGAGGTTAGTGAGTGGTGACTTGTCGAATCGAGTCCTCGACTCCATCGGCCAACGGAACACTAGACGGCGGCGGCAAGCTCATCGGCGACGACAGTGAGCTCACCACCCAACGGCTTGCGGTCCTCTCCTCGACGAAACGTGAAGATTTGCGGCGCATCGCCTCCCTCCAATCAACTCCAACTGAAGTTTCTTGTGCCATCCTCTCTCTCACTCACTGCCCCTCAACTCTAGAGCAAAGGTAATCTCTGTAAAGACTTGAATATGTAAATTCGAATCTCTGTATTCTATATCAGTTTAGCATCACGCTAGTGCACACCATGAAAAATATATAAACTATCGATCATGATCACGATTAACTAAGAATATTTAAATATTATTATTTATCAGAGTAGCAACCTTATAACCAAGCTTATAAATAATAGTCTGAAGCGTTTAACAAAAACTAGCAGTGAATAATAAAGATAAGCGTAGTAGCTATTCAACATGCCATAGGTAATCGATTAGGAAGCGACGTCCTAATCCAAGAAGTCATCGAAGAATCCTCCTTCTAGTACCTCTAGCTGATATGGTTCTTCTTCAGCAACTGAGCAACAATGGATATAGCTGTGAGTATATAGAGTGCTCAGCAATTCGTTTGTAACAAGATGCAATATAATTATGCAAGGCTTAACAAGTGATGGCTGAATAGTTATTTTGCAGAAAGCAATAATTTAGAGGAAATACATTAAATATATTGAAATGCTCTAGTTGAACATGATTATGAAGTGATTAATTCAAACGAATTGAATAAATCTGAAGAGAACTGCCCATTCACTACCCAAACCAACCGAATCCAAGTTTTATAAAATCTCTACCCCTCGTGTAAAATAACTGAGCATTGTTTATAACTGGGGACACAGCTGTTCGAATAGTTTTATATTCTATAGAGGTTATGCAATTTTACCCATATGATGTGACCATCTTATGGTGTCACCAGTATAATACTCTTTCCTAGGCATGCCGACCAAAAAGATCACAACAAGGCCCTTATAATGCTTAGTATCAAACTAATCTCGCCCGATAAGGATTCACTACAGAGTAGGCTAACAGTCCTACTGGTAAAACCCCCTTCTTGCGCCAATAAAATATCTCAACGGTGAAATCCAAGTTGAAACATCACAAATTATTTAGCCATGTCCATCCTATTCTAGACATGTGGTTATGCTATAAGGCTTAGATTAATGGTACATAAAATTAAGTTCTTAGATATTACCCAGGTAAATGATCCACATGTTAACGTGCTAACAGCACCCACTTTACTGCACGATCATTTGCTCAAGTAAAAATCATTTTGGTTTAGCCAAGACCACTGACACACCCATGTCATGGTACACAAATTTTATAATTGTGGATATAACCACGATTCATTATCTCATTAAGTCAAAATTAATTATTTTATCAACATGTGATGATAAGCCTAACATAACAATAAGCATGGCTAGGCATACTAAATGTACAAACCAAGTGAATACTAGTATTGCATCGCTATATAATTTCTCATACTAGGGTGATAATGGAATCATGGCATTTAAATTATCAAGTGGGGGATTAATCAAATTTGGGTGATAACTACTGGTACAAAAGTTTGTAATAAATTAGCAATACATGATAATTTAAAACAAAATAATAATAAGTATATTTAAAATAATAGGTTTAATATGATCAATGGTCATAACTTACCTTGGCTTTACTCAGTTACCAATTCTTGAACTTCATGTCCTGCTTCTGCTCCTTCGAAGACGTTATCTAACGAGAGAGGAAGCAAATGGAATATAACTAAATTCAAATAAAATCTAAATAAAACTAAAAAACAACCAAACCATATTAAAATATATAGCACAATTTTATATGAATTTAGGAAGAAGAATGAAGTCAATCAGAGTTCGAACGTAGGAGAATGGGCTCGTGAAAGATTTAAATCTAAGAAAAATAAAAAATGATACTATTTGGTTTTCTAGATTTATTTTCCAAAAGAAAAAGAGGATTTATGGTGTTAGCATGGTCTTTTGATTTTAGCCAAATTGTTTTTGTAAAAAAATAGCTATGGTCACTGACAGGTGGAACCATTGGTCTAGACCGGGTTCACAGGCTTGGTTCACGGTTTACGATGCACTGGGTTCATGGGCTTGGTGGATGACAGGTGGGACCCAGGTGTCATAGACACAGCTCATGGTGGACAAAGTCTATGAAAGATTCTAGAGGTGACGTGGCAAAGGGTGACATCATTGCTGATGTACGAGTTGACATCAGCGTGGCAAGGAAATCGAAGCAAAGCTTTGAGAACCGAGGAGACAGCGTGGTGGGCAAGATGAACGGTGAGGCATGGCTTGGTCGGCTAAAAGCACCTAGGCCCCTAAAATTTGGTTTTGGTAATTAATAATAATATTATGTTTGGGATTAACTGTTGACAACATAATAATGGCATGCAAAGACTAGCAAGAATCGACTTGGCTCCAAGACAAAGGTAAAAGTTTAACTTTTTGTTTCTTTTAATTTTGTCAGTCTTGGAGTATGAAGAAAAGACCAGATAGGTAGGCTAGACACTGTACTATGAAGGGAAATTATGGCTAGTAGCTTGAGAAGTGACTTTGTGCCATCTTGATCAACAAATAGTCATGCATGCATCTAAAGTTGTTTTTAAAAACTACTATCAAGAAAAACGGTAGTACTGGCTGGCGATAATACCGCCACTGGTAGTACCAGACTCCTTTGTGGCATGTTTTTTTCCCCAAAAAGCATGTTTTTAGGAACAATTCTAAGTTTTGGAAAAATGGTAGTATCGGCCAAACCATGCGGTACTACCGGTAGTATCGCATCTCGAGTTCAATGGCTAGTTGATTTGCATTAATTGCATCTAAAATAGTGTTGAACCATAGGTACGGTAGTACCAACCATACACGACAGTACTACCACCCCTACTAAATTTTCTGGTATTTGTTCCCAATAGCCAAATTTGATGGTGAGGGGTATAAATAACCCCCACCAACTCTTGGACAGACATATCAGACTACATTGAATACATTTGAGCTAGTTGTGCACTCTCCACACCTTATTTACTCATATTGTACACATTTGAGGTAGTTGAGAGCATTGAAGTGCATTGAATCATTTGTTGATTATTTGACACTTGATCCTCCTTAATCGAGCACTTTGGTTTATTACTCTTGGTGTTTGCCAGCACCTAAACAACTCAGTGGAGGTTTGCGTGATGATCTCTTCAAGAAGTTGTGAAGAGACTTGACGTCGTTTGTGAGTTGCTCGGTGTTCGCCATCTCTAGAGTGGAGGAAGAATAACCTTAGTGGATTTGAGGCATAATTCGTGAAGCCGGTCCAATCCATTTGGACTTACCACAACGTGGACTAGTAAAGACTGCCAAGTCTTCGATACCACGTCAAAAACATCGTGTGTCTCTATATTGGTCATTTCTTTGTCTCTACACTTCTATATTTACTTTCTTAGCTATTGAATTGATATCTTGTGAAGCTAAGAATTATATTTGGTGGAGATATGCTTTGTGGCGTCATATAGTATTGCTCTTATCTTGTGCTAGGTTCATAATTTGCTCGTTGTAATTTTAATTGTTTTACTTAAAAGCAAGAATTTTTAGAACCTTCTATTCACCCTCTCTAGTCGGTTATCCTTGGTCCGGTAAGTGGTATCAGGGCTTGGTCTTTCATTGATTTAGACTTAACCATCTAATAGAGAAAAGGATGGCTAGTTAGGGTATTGCTATAGGAAAGGCATATCTATTTGATGGCTCTAATTATGCTTATTGAAAAATTAGAATATCAATACATTTAAAGACCATGATTCATGTATATGGAGAATCCTAAATGGGGGTTGTGTTATACCTCTTGATCCACTAAAACCCCACAAAACTTGAGAAGCACAATGCTCATTTGGATGCTCAAGCAGTGAACGCTTTCTCTGGCACTTTGAACGTGGATGAGTTCAATCAAGTGAGCAATTTTGAAACCGTTCATGAGATTTGGACTACCCTCTCATAAATATATGAGGGAACATCTACGATCAAAGAGGCCAAATTGCATAGACTCCAGATCAAGTATGAGACATTTACAATGTTGCCTCATGGGGACATTAACAAAATCTTTTCACGTCTTAATAACATTATAAATGAACTCAAAGACCTAGGCACTTCACTAACCGATGTTGATATTTTGAGAAAATGCTTAGGGCCCTACCAGAGATGTATGAGAAATTGGTGACACACTTTCTTAACTCTCCCGAGTTACCAAAGATAATGCCAACACAACTCTTAGGGAACATCATAACAAATGAGTTGTTCAAGAAGAACAAGGTGGTTACCGCTTTTAAAGCAAAAGCGGTATCTAGTGATGACTCAAAAGACGAAGAGGATAACTCCATGGAGGAATTGGATCTCCTCATGAGAAAAATGAAGAAGTTCATGAGAAATCGCTTAAACCGAAGTGCTAGCCATGACGAAAGCAAGAAAGAGTGCTCCTACAATGACAACAAGCGTTATAGAAACATCCTTTGCTATGAGTACGACGAGAAGGGGTACATTGCCTCTCATTGTTCAACGAAGGAGGATGACAAGGGCAAGTCATCCAAGAAGGACTTTAATGGTAAGAAAAATTTTAAAAGGATGGTAAGTACGAAGCCCACATTGGAGAGTGGAACTTCGATGAGGAGTACACCAACTCCAGCTCCAATGATGATGAGTCCACCAAGCAAAAGAGACTTGTGGGTATCGCCATTAAGATGGATTCATCACTCTTCTCATCTCCTACATGCCTCATGGCAAAAGAAGATAAGATAAAATCTCTTGATGATGATGAGCCCTTATATGATGAACTAATGGATATGCTAGAAGATTTAAATGAATATCTTGAAAAGAAGAATTCAAAATTCAAGGTCTTGAAGAGAAAATATCTCTCTCTTAAAGACTCTTATGAGAAGATAAAGGAAGCTCGTGACTTGCTCATTCAAAAAAAGTCAAGCAAGTCTCACAGTAGCATTGGAACTACTTGTGATATCATTGACGAAATGCCTAATGTAAAGATTGCTAAGACTAGCTCCTCGACTTCATGTAATAATTTATTAGCTATACCATGTTGTTCTAAAGTTGATTCTAATCATGGTAATGTTAAGTCTTGTGATGCCAAGTTTATTGTTAAAAATAATGAGTAAAAAGAGTAAGTAATCAAGCTAAACAAAAGGTTGGAGAGATGCTTCAAGGGAAAGGCCACCCTTGACAAGCTATTGAGTGAGGAATGGTGCTCATTCAATAAGGACTTGGGTTTATACCCAAGAAAGGTAAGAAGCCTATTTATAGTCCACAAGTTTTGTAGACAAAAATGGCAAATATTGCCATAAGTGCCAGGATGTGGGTCATACGCAACAAACATATCCCATTGGTAAGACTCCATCCATAGGTTTATATAATTCATGTTATATACTTAGGAAAATTAAAGATGGTAAGGCTATTACAAGATTTATTGGCACTTTAATTTTAGGCACTAAAAGAATATTATTTGGGTTCTAAAGTCTTGGTCACTAGCCTCCATGAATCCAAACAAATTTGGGTACCCAAAAGAACTTGATCTTCTTTTGTAGGTGAACTACAAAACCGGTAAAAGGCATTGTGTGCTTGATAGCGGGTGCACTCAACACATGATCAGAGACTAGAAGATGTTCACCACCTTTGAACATGGTAGCAATGAGAAAATCACTTTTGGTAACAATAGTAAAGGAAAGGTAATTTGTTTGGGTAAAATCGCTATTTCAAATGACCCTTCAATTTCAAATATATCTCTAATATAAACTTTAAATTTTAATTTGCAATCAGTTGCTCAATTACGTGATCTTAGTCTCATATGCTCATTCTCTAAAGATGGAGTTACCATTTCAAAGGAAAAAAGAAAAAAAATAGTTTTCAAAGATTTTAGATATAGAAATCTCTGCTTGGTTGATTTCTCTTCTAGTGATTCATGTTTAAAAACTTGTTTAATTGCAAAAACATCTTTGGGTTGGCTATGGCATAGAAGGCTAGGTCATGTAGGAATGTTCTAACTCAAAAAGCTTTTCAAACATGACTTAGTGGTTAGCTTGAAGAATATGAAGTTTGAGAAAAATAGATTATGTAGCACTTGCCAAGCCGAAAAACAAGTTGTAAATTCTCATCCTTTCAAAAGTATTGTGTAACCTTTAGGCCATTAGAGCTCTTACATATGGATTTGTTTGGGCCAACAACCAATAAGAGCATCAGGGGCAATATCTATTATTTAGTCATCGTAGATGATTACTCAAGGTATACTTGAGTGTTCTTCTTACATGATAAAGTTGAATCCTATGGCATTTTGAAAAGTTTTGAAAAAAAGCCCAAAAAGAATTTGATTTCAAAATAAAGAAAATCCATAGTGGTAATGGTTCTGAGTTCAAGAACACTAAAATAAAGATTTTTATGATAAATCTGGAATAAAGTACGAACTTTTCGCTACCTACACTCCAAAACAAAATTTAGTAGTAAAACAAAAAAATTGAACATTGATTGAAATGACTAAGACAATGTTTGATGATTATAATATTTCTAATCACTTTTGGGTGGAAGCAATCAACACCGTTTGTCATGCCATAAATCATCTCTATTTGCATTGTTTTTTGAAAAATACTTCCTATGAGCTTCTCATTGGAAGAAAACTGAACATCTTATATTTTCGTGTTTACTGTTATAAGTGTTACATTTTAAGAAAAGGTGTTCGGCTTTTAAAATTTTAAAGTCATTGCGATGCTAATTTCTTATTTGGTTACTCATCAAATAGAAAAGCATGTCACGTCTTCAACAAAAACTCTAGTTTAGTTAAAGAAACTTGTGGCATTCAATTTGATAAGACTACTAGTTCTCAAGAAGAGTAAAAAAATTTGGATGATGTACATGATGAAGGATTGAGGCAAGTAAGCAAGAACATGCAAATTGGCGACATCAAGCCAAAAAAAAGACTCAACCGGATCACCATCATCAACACAAGTCGAACCTCGTAACTCTTCTACAACAAGCAACATTCAAATAATAGATATAGAAGAAAATAAAGAAAATCAACCATCAACGCTACCTCCGAAGATTCACAATGAATTGCAAAGGATCATCCAATAGATCAAATATTAGGTAACGTGAGTAAGGATGTTCAAACTCGATCACGTGTTGCATCTTTTTGTGAGCAGTACTCTTTGTTCCTTCTCATGAACCTAAGCATGTAGATGATGCTCTAAGCGATTTGGATTTGGTGAATGTAATGCATGAAGAGTTAAATAACTTCGCTCGAAACGACATTTGGACATTGGTGGAAAGACCCAAGGAGCACAATGTTGTTATTACAAAATGTGTTTTTCAGAACAAATAAAACGAGAGTAGAATAGTGGTAAGAAACAAGATAAGATTGGTCACTCAAGGTTGTACACAAGTCGAAAGTTTGGATTATGATAAAATCTTTGATCTCGTAGCTAGACTTGAATCTATTCGCATACTTCTTGTCTTTGCATCTTGTTTTGATATTAAGTTATTTTAAATAGATGTTAAAAATGCATTCTTGAATAGAAAAATAATTGAACTTATCTATGTTGAACAATCTCCTAGTTTTGAAGATCCTAAAAATCCAAATTATGTTTATAAACTCTCCAAGGCACTATATGGTTTTAAATAAGCTCCTACAGTATAGTATGAGCGTATTTGAGATTTTCTACTTTCTAAAGGATTCACAATGGGGAAAGTTGACATAACATTGTGTACAAAAATCATTGATGATGAATTCTTTGTATGTCAAATTTATGTCAATGACATTATAATTAGATCTACTAATGATGATTTTTGCAAAGAATTTAGCAACATGATGTCTAGATAATTTGAGATGTCCATGATCGGATAGCTTAGTAACTTTCATAGACTCCAAATCAAGCACCTAAAGGATGGGATGTTCGAGAGCCAAATGAAGTACGTGAATGACTTATTCAAGAAGTTTGGTATAGAGGATGTTAAGCCCATCAAGATTTGTATGGTGATGAATGGTGATCTCAATGAGAGATGTAAACTGGTAGATTTAAAGTTTTATAAATTATGATTGGTAGTTTGCTTTGTCTTACTGCATCTATGCCAGATATCATGTTTAGCGTTTGCATGTGTCTACAATTTTGATTAATCTCTATCTAGTTTTAGCTTACAACTCCAATTTGAATGACACCTAGTGCAAAGAGATCCTCAAACACACCTACACAAGTGTTTGGTGTCTATTTTTCAAAAGGCACATGGATGGCCTAACTGCTCCATGGCTGCTGGTCAGACCACCGATGCCAAAGTGGTTAGATCATCGTTGCCAAGCTAGTCAGACAACTTATATCCTAACAACAAACTGTATCTTTGCAAATTTAGACAATATCAAACTCAAACAACACAATAACTATAATTGAAATGTAAAATACTCATCACCCGTCAAATACTCATCACCAACATGGGGTTGCCACCACATGGTCTTATAATATCCCCACTGATGAGTAATTTGACAAACACCTAAAAGGCAATAATTTGAGTTAAATTTGGATAATAAAAGCAAAATAAGTTGTAAAAGTCACAAATTGTCCAAATAAAAGAGAAATTACTCACCATGACCATTTTTAGGGCAAGAACAAGCAACAAATCAAATCAAAAGAGAAAATGCAATGCAAATGCTTCACATTAATATTAGAATTTCATATTTGCAATTTTCTCACTTTTTGGTCTAAAAAAGGCTCATTTCTACATTCTTAGTTAATTCTTCATTTTTATGAGCGTTCTCTCCCTTTTAAGATCATTCTCATCATTATCCCCCTTTTTGACTAAAACCATATTTTGCCTTACACGATCTCCCCCTTTTGGCAAAATAGTCATCAAGCGTCAAGGGACTATGCAAGCTCACAAAAACTCCACTTTTGAAATTCTCTCTCTCAAATGATGCAAGCTAACAAGTAAAGCACACATATATGCATGAACAAAAATGCAAAACCTAAAAGAGCTTTGATAATTATCAAAAGTGAGTTCAAGTTAAAAGGATACCACTTCAAGCCCTATAATGCATACAAACCTATCTAGATCATAATGAGGCATATATAAATAATCTAAGTAAGATAGCATAATTTAAAGCATTCAAATTAATTTCAAGATAATTAAAACTTCAAAATAGATAAGTTTATCTAAACGTATCCAATTATGAGCTAAACCATATCAAGAAGGCTAAATAGAATCAAGAAGCTACAATTGAACATTTTAGAGTGCTACAAAATTGAACCATTTTTCCCAAACACTTTTAATTAAAGCAAATTTAGCACTTTGAATCATATTTTGGTCTTATTGTAGAAAAGCAAGTCCTAGACTAGGAACCATCCACAACTACCTCCTAAACTTCAACCTTTTTTATAATTTGTCGGGACCCCGGATTTCCAAACCCGGACCCTCTGTGTATTACTGCACTAGTCCCAGATCAAAACTAGTGCACACAGTTAAACAGAAATGATTCGTGACCAACAACGCATTTATTACAATTATAAAGAGTACTGACCACCAGGTCTCATTATTACATTGGAGGTTCCAAGACCTCACACAACCAGAATACAGCGGAAGCAAGGTAAATTCAAAGTAGACCCATCAATATGCCACAGGCAGTTGACTGGGGAAGCGCGACCTAGAACTCCTGGAATCCTTCGTCGAAGCCACCAGCGAAGTAGTCGTAGTCTCCTTCTTGAGCTTCGTATTCCTCTGGTTATTATGTTTGAGTGCAGCATGTGAGTACATAAAGTACTCCGCAAGTCTTGGGAAAAAATGCAATAGATGCAAGGCTTGACAAAGGAAGGCTATATGGTTCTTTTGCACAAGCAACATTTTCATTCAATTACTTCTAATTATTTTCGAAGGCGTCAATTTAATAAAGCAAACGTTTTAACAGAACTATCATTAACTCTCTAGTGAAGGTTCCATCTACCAACACTAGCTAACCAATTACAATTGGTCAAGTTTAGACTGCGGGTTCCATCCACCCTCTCTAGCTCCAACCGTCAGGATACCCTTCCGAGAGTTCCCTCCACTCTCGGAATACAAAAACTTTGATTTTAAAACCAAAACTAGAAATCTACCATGTGAATGCATTCCTTGCCCGCCCTTGACCGTGGGTATGGCTATTCGAATAGTTTTACACTCTGCTGAGGTTGTACAACTTTACCCACAAGAGATAAATTATCCTAAAAGTCAACACGCTTCCTTTGGCATGAGACCCAGATAAAATATCACAAAACCTTTACCTTACTCTAATCTAGCTAGATACCACCCGCTGAGGTTTCACCGCAGGTAAGCTAACTGTCCGAACCGAAGCCCCCTCTTGCGCTATATGAGTACATTAAATCTCTGTCCCTCACTGTGAATAACCAGTCCATCCCTGGCACCCACTTTCCACTGGTGGCACCTAAACTAGACTATCATAAGTTAGTTAGCTAGGTCGTACCCATATAGACTTATGGTTGTACGGTTAATGCTCAGTCTGGACAAACACAAGCGTCGGTCCTTAATTGACTAGGGTGGAACATACACTTAACAAGATCTCGTGCTTGCTGCACCAACCCAAACCAACCATCTACCCTAATCTAAACCAATTTCCACATTTCATTTTATTTTAAAAGAACAGTGGCAACTCCGATTACCACTAAACTTTAGAAACACGAGTTATTACAACAAATCATAATTTCCCATTTTCAAGATTTCAAGGGTATTACATAGCATGACTAAGCATTATACTACCATTCTATTATTCACAATTGATTATAATACTCTCATTAAAGAGTCAAAGGAAATCCTAAGGAGACAAGGGTACGTGACATTCAATTTCATCTGAGGGCATAACAAAATTGGGGTAACTAATACCTTAATATTTGAACTAATGCTTTATGTAAATAGCAATGCACATAATTTAAAATAAGTAAAATATTTCAAAATCATAGGTTCAAGATGATCAAAGGAGACTTGCCTTGCTCGGAGACTTGATGTTGTGAATCATCAAAATCGAACTCTCCGGATTAGTCGTAGTCTACACGCGAAGAACCAAACAAAATAAATTCAAATAAAACCCAATTAAAATCCAAAAATTATAAAATATATAATGACGGATAGATTATGATTTTAGATGAATTTAGGAGAAAGAATCAACGGATTCGGAGTTCGTATGAGAGAGATCGAATATCTAGAAGTTTTGGACATCACATGAAATGATAACAAAATACGAGGATTACTTTTTGAATAGTACAGTGTCAGTTGGCTACAAGGTGGTTGGCGAATAGGAAAAATGGAATGCTGGCAATGAGGCAAAGGTGGTGACACAGGTATGGCAGCGAGAAACGGCGGCAATCACCGGCGGTGAGGAAAACGCGCGATGTGGCGTGGTAGCAACAACGGCAGGTTGGAGACCGGGTATAGAACGTGGAGATGTAAGGTGAGCGTGGGGTAGTACATGGCATGGTGAAGTTAGAAAAATCATTGGCTAAGCTGAAAATTAATCGGAGACGATACAATCGACGTTTGAATGACGATAGCAGTGGAGAAACAGGAAAAACTTGATATCTTGGTGCTCGGTGGAGCGAATCCAAAACCATTTGAAAGGTAGCTATCTGGGATAGTTTGGCATGATATGACACGAACGGATTGGGGAAAACACCACCGGATAGATGGGGACACGAGATGCCATTGGCGGCCATGGCGAGGTGTCGGAGGCGAAATTTTGTGGAGGCTTTTTGGAAAAAAAGGAAGGAAGCACGGCGTAGAACGCAGTGAGACAAGTCTAAGAAAAATTACGGCATGGGCTAAGGCTTACCGGAGGCGACGAATCGACGTCAGGAGTCACAAACAGCCATTTTCGTGGAAAGCTCAATTCCTGACAATTGGCTCCACAAAAAATTAAACAAAATGGTAGAAAAATTTCTTAGAGTCTAGGACACAATATGACGCGAACAAAAATTGAAGCGCTTACCAAAAAGGGTATACGCGCCAAGGTACAGTTTTAGTGTCTGGGCCTGACAAGGTCGACGAGGACTCGGGGGATCTTTAGGTGATGGCGATGGAAGCACGATGTAGAACGCGTCGAGGCAAACTCAACGGTGCAAATGGCTCGACCAAAGGATATCGGATGGTGGTGGAACACGACGGAGAAGACATTCAACGACCGACGGATTGACATCGGCGTTCCGGGCAAACAGAGAGGAGTTAGCGGGTGAGGTTTGTGGCGAAACGAAGAGGAGAACATGAGGAACACAGTGCTCACCTTGGTTGTGGTGGAAGATGCACGGTCGGCCTGCAGCGAGGAGAGAAGCGGCAACACGGTTTGGCCACGGTGCTCAGGCGAAACTCCGGCAAAGGCGAGGGGAGCACCATGTAGAACGCGCAAAGACGAAGCTAATGGTGTGGCCAAATGTGGCGGAGCTCCACTGTAGGAGACGCAATCGGCCGAAGAACGCCGTTTTGTTGGCGAGAGAAAAATGCCGATTGCGGCGAGGAGAAGGGGAGAGTGGCCTTGAGATTTCAGAGAGGCTTGGTGAGGATGAGGAGGGGCACCCGGTGCTCCCTTTTATAGGCGTGGAGGTGGACCGGATGGGGAGATCCGCGAGGGAATATCTTTAGGTGGCATGGTATATTCCCGCGAATGGACGCATGAAATTGGGGGCTAAGGCTGGGAATGGAAAGGTCTTAATGAGAGAATTCCAATGCATTTTGTGGTGCAAGAAATGGCTGAGAAATCACAAGTTATGGAAGTTTGAAGAACCGGCCATGGCGCTCGTGCGTGCTCTCTGGTGATTCGAAACGTTACGTTGAACAAGATGAATAGTGGAGGAGAGAGAAAATAATAATAAAATAATAATTGTTTTTCCAAAAAAAAAATAAAATAAATTCAAAAAAATCAGAACAATTCCACAAACAACCTTAGAACCCAAAAATACCAAATAAAATAATTTCAGATTTCATTGAAGTATATTTTGACCATTAAAAATATTTTTACTTTCTAAGCTTTAATTTAATCCAAATAAATTCAAAAACTCCAAAAATTTGACAATAGGATAGAAATGGATAGATTGGAATTTTATATGAATTTAGAAATTTGAATGGGCTCAATCGGAATTAAAATGAAGAAATACGATCTTTTGGAAGTTTAAAAGGAGAGAAAAAGAATAAACTGATTTTCTGGAATTATTTTTGAACTGAAATGACATCATCAAGGGAAATGATTTTCAGAGGAATTATTTTTCTATGGAAAAAGGAATTTATGATGTTAGGGTGACGTCAACAGAGATTTTGATTTTCTGGCCGAATTATTTTTCAATAAGAAAAGAGTTTTATTCACTGACAGGTGGGACCGACTTTGTGGACTAGGTCCATAAACCGGGGAGAAGGCTGAGGTGGCACGCAGTTGGCGTAGCGCTTGCGTAGCTCATGGTTGCTAAGGTGGCGCACGGGGACTGAGGGCATCAGCGGATGACGGCATTTCTTTGGGTCGGCGAGGGTGCGCGAGAGGAGGAAGACACGGGAGTTAAGTGCACCTTGGCACGACACTCGAAAATTCTCGATGGTAGCGCGGCGAGGATGCGAGGGTGGCGAAGTGAGGGCGTTGGCGGCAGGGGTCTTCGGCGGTGGATTCACTCGGTGGAGGGGCGGGGATGCGCGCACGGGTCTAGCGAAGGTGGAGGCGACGAACGGTTATCGGTTACACCAAAGTTAAGGACGACGCAAAGACGAGTAAAGAGGGAGAGA
Source organism: Dendrocalamus sinicus (assembly GCA_036346575.1). Taxonomy (NCBI): domain Eukaryota; kingdom Viridiplantae; phylum Streptophyta; class Magnoliopsida; order Poales; family Poaceae; genus Dendrocalamus; species Dendrocalamus sinicus. Next base: position 20,946,412 of record CM070655.1, on the reverse strand, counting down.
AGCGGGGGTTTAAAGTGGGGAAATGGTGGAGGTTGAATGCGGGAGTGATTAGGCTTTCAACTGTAGCAAATGCTCTAGCTAACGAGAAGAAACAGCCACATTCAAGCACTCAGGCGGGGCATTAATGGTGGCGGTGGAAGGTTGAAGAAGGCAAGAAGAAAGAAGAAGCTGACTGGCGGGGTTGGGCTGTCAGCGAGAGTTAAGAGAGAGGAGGAAGGAGTGGACGGTCGGATGAATGCCACGAGGCGAAAGAGAAATCAGGGCCATCGGATTAAAACGAAGGGGTAAGTGAAGGCGGGTGGCTGAGATTAAACCGGGTGGGGATGGATTGATTCAGGGAGCGACACGTGATGGCCGAGTAGAGAGGTTGAGGATTAAATTTGATTTAGATTTTGAAATAAAATTTAGATAACTCCAAATAAAACTCAGAAAATCACAGAAAATACAAATAAAATTCAAATACTTTAAAATAATTAATTTGAAATTAAATTTTTCAGGAAGAGGATTTTTGGGATGTTACATAATTTGACTTTGTATTTAACCAATTTTGATTGATCTCAAGCCATGGTTGACTTTCCCAAATATTACACTTAAGAGATGGTCTTGGTCCTACAAAACTCCCCCAAGTTTATGCTTAGTGTGATGGCAAGCTGTCTCATAAGAGAGAATTGTTGAGATAAAAAACAAGGCATACAAAAGATCATTTGTTTAGATTATACTCTAATTCATGGGCAAAGAGCTACTCCTAAGTCCGTAAGAAATACCTGACCATAGCCATAAATGCCTAGAAGAAGTAAACTCATGAATCAACAAAGAACTAGAATAGCCCAATCTAAAGCTCAATTTAAATTTAAGATTCAATAGAGCATTTGTGATATCGCATATATCATAAAAGGATCACTAGATAGCAAGCTTGTCAAAAAAATCCACTATTGCAAATTAAAATATACCAATTGTAAAAACTAATACCACTTGTGAATTTTAGTTCAAGTTTACAAATTAAGCAAGCATGATAAAGAATTAATCATACATATAAAAGCATGACAAAACAAGCTAACTAGGCGTAACATAGCAATTAGCAACATCAAATTAGAATTACATCACAATTGAGCAATAGTCAAAACTCATATATAAATGCATATCTAACAATACAGCGCCATACATGCATGATGCTAAAAGAAAGCAGCAAAATAAAACTCCCCCTAACTACAAGAACCACTTGCAAAGAAAAAAAATAAGCTATGATACAAAAGGTCTCAACACGACATGGTCTCGTCAAAGAAACCACACTCCTAAGGAGCAAATCAAGTTATCCCCACTAGCTATCCCCACTACTAGACACTAGTGAAAGAAGTAGTGAGCTTGACCTAGATAGGGTAAGTGATCTTGGAGAACCTAGTAGAGAGAAGAAGTGACTAAGAAAGGCACAAGCTAGAAGGTGTGACTCAAAACACCCTAAACTCAACATTTCCTAGACTCACAACCCCATATGACGAGCAATAATGAATATGGCAGACAAGTGCATAAATAAAGCTCATTTAAATAAAAGATATGATATCAATTAATGCAAATGAGCAAGTACATAGAGCAGATCAAGAAGATTTATCATGAAATACACAAGTTAGTGAGAAAATACTTAGGAACCCAAAACTTAGACACACAACCACTAGGTGCAAATAAACCAATATGAGAATTAGAATAATGTATATGAAGGTTCAAGCGAGAAGATCGAACAACAAACTTGGAGGCACACCACAAGGAGACAACTCGATGAAGAAAGCGAGTGTCATCTCTATGAAAGCGATGGATGCCATTCTTGAAAGCTCCATGTTGTGGACCAACAAAAGCACTAGAGGAACTCAGAAGTCCTCACTGTGGGTGTGCACCTCAATGGGGAAAACGAGTTCTACCACTTAGAAAATAGTGGAAATCCTTCCTTGGGGCAACACGTGGACCAAAACTAAATTCATGGAAAACAAGTCCACAACACTATCCAAAGCCACTAGAAGTGGATCAAAGAATCCACCAACGAAGTGAGTCCTCTGGCTATGCTCTTTAGTGTTCATGTCATGAGAGACTATAAACACTTGGAGACTTCAAAGCATGTGATCAATGCATGCGTTTTGCATGCCTAAAGAAAAACTCCACAAGATGCCTATCCTTCTCACAAAATGAGTAATGGTACTAAGGTTTGGAGGTAGACATGACCCTACAGGACAAAGTACAACTCTCACTCAAAGGAGAAGTCCCTTGGGACAAACAATAAGACCCATCATCACTTCTAGTGCTTGTGTCGGCACTAGGTGCACACATGCCATAAGATAGGCGATGTGTCCTTAAAAGCTTAACGACATACTCGACACTCGTGTTTGACATGCAAAAGTGTGTCCATCTTTCTTGAAAAATGTTCAATAGTATTTCTTAAAAGATGTAGTACCATGTGAGAAAGAAGGACCCTTGTTATTAGAAGTCCTTTGGACAACATAAGAAAAACAAAAAGAGTCACAAAACTTGACGCTCATATCATTGCACACTCTTTTCAAAGACTCAACTTCTTATCTAAAGAAAGTACAAATGTGCAAGATGACAATGATGCATTCTTAGTAAGCTTGCAATTTAAAGTATCAATTTTAATTTTAAACTAGCACATTTCTTGCAAAGTAAATCACCCATAAGCAATTTTTAATTCTCTAAACACATGCTATAAGGGCTAGCTCTAATCTCAACAATTTCAGCCTTGGTATTCTCTAATTTCTCAAGATGAGTAAACAGGCTCAATTTTAATTTTTCATTTAAAGTTAGCATGCTTTTATAAGAATCATATTCATTGCTACACAATGACATAAGATTGTATATTTTTACCTTAGCACTATCAAGCTCATGATGTAAGGCAATACAAGAGTCGCTGTCGAGACCTGAATATGTAAATCCGGGCTCTCTTGTGTATTCTACACTAGTTCAGGATCACGTTAGTACACACAGTGAAAACATAGGCGAAATATCAACTATGATCATGATTAACTAAGAAAGTCTTAAATATTATTAATTATTAGAGTAGCAACATTATGGCCAAGCTTACATATGTTAGCCTAAAGTGCTTAGCAAAATCTAGTAGCGAAAAACAAAGATAAACACAGTG